>OX352195.1:3600000-4200000 GCA_947086425.1 Xanthorhoe spadicearia | reverse complement strand
CTAATATAACATTTTTTTGACCGACTTTTTCCGAGAGTTATATTTAGTGTGAAAGCAAATTGATGCGTTGCAATACTTTTTTATGTCTTTGCATTGTATTCGTAAGGCATTGAAAATACACTATTTTAGGGAAAATTAGGCGCGAACTTTACAGGCTATTGTTGATATTTTGACAGTTTATTGACGTTTGAGTGATGGTTGCTTTCAATAAAAATATGCGTAACTTAAGCAGAACAGACAAACATCTGTCAAAAATCTTGGCTATCTTCCATTTTTGAGCACATTAAAATATGGTTGATAGGAAGTCATATTTTTTATCATAAAGAGGATTTTATATTATTTTATAAAACTTTTTCGATTTTTGTTTTTACAACACTTTTAATTATCTTCTTCTGTAGGTATTAATGTAAAAAGTATGTAAGTATGTAAAAAAAGTCCGTATGTACGTAACGAAATTTAAACGTAGGGCCCTAATTTACATCAACCTCCAAACGGAAGATAACTAGACTTGGAAGCGTAGGTACCCCCAAAAAATATAGAAACATAGTAGGTATAATGCTTTTTTCGCAAGTATTGAATCAACCACTCTTTGTTTTCTGTAAGTAGGTAAAGGGGACGTATCCAGCATTCTACCGACACACTTCTAGGTATAAGACGGGTATCTATAATAAAGTTACCTACTAGCCATTCTGAATACCTACAACATTTCCCTGCAAAAAAAAAAGAATTTCAAAGGAAGTAGGTAGCGCCTAGACTGCAATTTCATAGTATACTGTCTTATTTCTTCGACTACGCGCAATAATAAACCTATTACATACTTATTGCTATGTTCCGGTACGAATGGCATTAAAATTACTAAGTAATACCACTTTATTACCATAGTTGTAACTTGAGTCAAACGCTTTCTACCTACTTTTCTTTCTAACAAGTTAGAATTATTTGTGTCAATCGTGCTTCTTATGTTTCAGCAAAAGTGACAAAATTAACAAATACAATGCAAAAAAAAAAGAGAATAAGATTATTAAAAAAAAAAATTTCGGATAAGCTAATACATAGGTTCTAGGCCTTTTTAGTATCCCAAAACATCGAAGCTCGTATTCGCTTTATTAAAGTATCAAAACATCTAGTTAAGTTTTTCAATCAAGTCAACCAGAAAAACAGGACAGCAGATCTGTAAAGTGCGCGCAAGACTGTTCCAGCAGTATGTCAGTCGGACTGTCACGTGGCCTGCCTCAGTTCGTTGTGTCAAGAAACATGAAGGATTGCATTTTGATATTTTTATATAAGACAACTGGGTGTAAGGCCTGTATCACTTTCAATTAATACATAATCATAACTTTGGAATTCAATGTCATTAAGGTACCAAAAGGAAAAATAAAATCCTTTAAAGAGTACTTCGTTACGTAGTTTTGGGAGACTGGGCAGGTCATAGCTGACAATGGTATGATCGTCCCTAAAAACACTTTTAGTAAAAAAGCACCTACCTACAACTTCTATTATGTATTTCACTAACTTTTGGTTCTTTGCAGTACATTAAAATATTTGCTCCCGCGCAAGCTTAAACTCCATCTTGTTAACAGACATTGCACTGAGTTGCAGACGCCAGAACTACCATGGCATCTGTGGCGCTGTCCGCCAGAAAATCGATGTTAATCTCATTGTGGAAAACGCTGATTTTGTTGCACCGATGCGATGTATCATATTTTTTGGCGTAAGAGCAGCGACAGACGGTGGCTGGCAGCAGGTGGGGCGTTTGATCGACATTCGATAAATTGGATTGACAGCTGGAGTGTCAGAAATGGTTGTGCAAGAGAAGCTGCCAAATCGTGTTAGAGCAATAATCTGCTTCAATGTGGTCTCACCTTTAATGTAGATATCTGATTAGCTCGTTCATTGATTTGCTTTTAGGATTTTTTTCTATGTATTTACTTACACATACGTTTTATAAAATAGTTGCTGGTATACAATAAATGTCTTGATAAAGTTCAATATGTCAATATGCATTACGAGCATTAAGTACCAACGCCTTGGAATGATAAGACAATGAGCAGATTTTGAGATTGGTCGAAACAAATTTTGGTTACCTAATGAACATGTTAAGGCTGCCCATTGTACATTTTATCTTTGTTGTTATTATTTTATTGTTATTTTTTATTTAAGGTGTGCAATAAAGAATTTTTCATTCATTCATTCATTCATGTTTATGAGGTTAACTCTAAGGTGATATTTAAAGATTAAATATTTAAAAAACAAATATCTCCATGATCATCAAGAGCTATAAACATCATCCTAGATCGCTGCGGTGGCCCCATATCACTAACATAATGTCCTATTGTGTGTATGTCGCGTCACTCATGACGGATTATAACCGGCCTGCTTAGCTGCTTATTATTGTGTGGCTTTTATACCAGGACTTTTGGCTTGCCGACATTGTTGTCGTTGGATATGGATAATACCATTATACAAGGGGATTAAAAATTCTTATTTTGCAGAAAAAATATAACTAAAAAGCTACAATAACACCTTCAAGCATTATTACCTTCCTTAATCCTTTTTATAGTCAATTTTATCAAATATCAAGTAGACCATGACAATGTAATGACGAACAAATCTTTGAGACAGTCGCTGCACATAATTAAACGAAGTCACGTATCATTTAAGCGCAGATTAGGGGTATACTCCAATGACCCTTGCGATTAGTAGTTCAAGTCGGAAGCGGTCCGCGTCGCGACGCAAAGCCGCCGGTAATTGCGGCTTCGGCGCTAGCCCCGGCAATCCCCAACTTATCCCCGAGGATGTTTGTTAGTGACGCCCACAGAGAGCTTTCAAAACAATCGCCGAACAGACAAACGCTAACTATGTACACAGTACTCGAGCTCTTCGGCTTTTACGCTCTATTGCTCTAAAAAGCTGAAAATTTGTGACGTAATGAAAAACAACGGATAAATTGGAGTGAGCTAACTAACCTTACTGTATGCGGATTCTTTCAACGCGCCTCAAACTCATCCGCCACCAGCGACGTACCATTCTCCAGTCATCCAGGCATTCGGCGGCGAACACAAATTACAAACAAAAGGCTAGGAGCGTCTAATCTGACATCGCATCACGTCCGATCATCGGCTGATCATGATTTACGAACGCGCGGCGCGCGGTGATAGGTGATCTGGCCTATAACAATTGATTCTCGTTTGTTGAACTTAGACGAGTTTCTCGTTTCTCGATCTATTGATAGCTGGTTTTGGTACTAATAATTGCAGACAAGACTTGAGTTGGTGTACCAAAGAGATTACACGCGTAACACGATTGATATTTCTTATCGCGGAACGAGCCAGCTCTGCAATAGGTCACGGTTTACAAAGACCGAGCCTAATGAAATGTGATTTATGAGTTTGCTTTGAATATTTTTATTTGGCTAGTAGGTTACCGTTCATGATGTAATTGGTTTCAGTTTGTAGTTGCGTAGACTTTATGAGCTTGAATGCCAAAGTAGAAATTCAACAATTTTGAAAATGGAAGTTATATATACCTACCTAAGTGAGAAGTCGAAACATCGATCCATCACAACACGAGTTGTTTAGTCCTCCGGGCTGGCTGGTATGTTGCCCACGTCAGCTCAGCTGTCCGATTAGCATCACCTCCTTTATGCGGGGCATCCACTGACGGCATCACGGCATACCACAAATTGAAATCTGTTTCGTTATGCCGCGTCAAAGAAACTAGCAAAGGAATTCCACTGGATTAGGATGACTAATAGAGTCAAACAAACGCTAGCTCTTAATTGCACTGAAGAAGTAGGTCATTCATACCACTGAAGCTCAAAGAGCTGTTTAACGTTTTTCTTTATTATTTCAGTATGTTTTATTGGTTGTTATATACTTGGTTTTGTTTGTTCCTTTGTAAGTTTGTAACATACCTAGATCAAACAACCCAAACAAATTGAGCTAAAAGTTAGGAATTTCGAAAGCTTGTAACTGGTAACTAGTAGCTAAAGAAATTTTTTTTAACAGATCATATTCATTAGAAAATATTAATTTGATGTAAGTACACGGATATAGGTTTAGAATCTTCTGTTTACAAAAACACACTGGAGAATATCGACGGTAGCCACCCTAGCTGGAATCATATTATAATTACCTGCGGAGAGGAGTCTACTTAACTTGAAATGAACCATCTGCCAGTTAGCCGCTCATTTCCATACAAAGCCCTCTACCGAATTGTATCGTTGCGTGCCACTAAAAGCAATCAACGTGATGTTCGGCACTCAACGATATCAAACCACCATTACCGTACAATATTAGCTATCGACGGTTAATTGATTACAAAAACAATATTGTTACAGAGCTTCCTGTCTTGCATAAATTAATCCAAATTAAAAGCAGAGATCCAAACGTAACTGCTGGCCCTAGAGACTCCATTACAACCAATAAAATGCCTATTATTATCGAGGGCCGAAAAGCTGATGCACGCGATGCAATTACTTGATTGGCGGTGTTCTGGCTTCGGCTGGGCCGAGATTGATGGTGTACGTAATTAGAAAACACTTCAGAGTGTGTCTTCATCGGCGCAATCTTAATTGTGGGCAGCACTTACCTCGCTGACTCAAACAACACGTGCCACTGACTCCGTACGCCAGTTACTGCTATTGATTTTGGTTAATTGATGTCGAAAGTTAAGGCTACAGAAGTACTACTTTGTAAAATTTGATTGGATGGATACTAGATTGATCTTACGAGTAAATATTATTACCAACAGTGCAATATTTGCAGAGCAGAGTAAAGTCCTACAGTTAGCAAAGAGCTCAAAAATATAAATGAATTTGCGTGATATCAAATAAGAGTCCCCAAAATTGGTCCACCCAAAGGACCTGGAACAAAATAACATAGCAGTTGGTTCACTATCACTTCTATTGAATGGTGCTATAGTTGAGGGAGAACCACTATCATGCAGTGATTATTATTATTTTTAATTAATTATATAAAAGTAACCATAATACGAGTATAGTTATTGATAAACGAGTACTCGTTTCCATTACGTTTTCGTTCTTTCTTGTTTATATCTGAACGTCAAGTACTTTCTTAGCTGCTTCGCAAATGATACAAACCATCAGTCGGAGAGTGCGGCGCGATAGTGGCCGACACCTCGCAGATTTATGCCTGCTGGGCAGATATCGCGGGTATTTCCGGACAATATTGATATTTACTGCGAACTCCGGGGCTATTAACTCCCAACGCGCTGAAGTACTTCTGAAAGTGATACTGAGTCATGCAACATTGGCGTTATCATATCGATCCACGCATGAATTTCCGAAGATTCTCTGTGTTCGGCACAGAAGATAATTCCAAGAAACTGCCAGCTTTTAACTATTAACCATGGCTTAGCTAAATGTTGTGCATTCAGAGGCAGTTTGCCGGTTTGAGAGATTTTCTTTACCGGTTGCATAAGTTGGGATGGTAGAGGCGGTTGATCCGACGCCGCCTCGCCTCCGTCCGGCGCGCCGCCGCGTGCAGCGTGCGGCCTGTTAGTAATCAACCTATTAATAAGGGGCTCAACTCTAATACGACCAATTAAAACGGCGACTCTTGTCTTGAGACGCCCGCAGTTTTTGGGCTCGTTCCAGCCGGATTAGGATTGCTTCAGCGCACTTACAGCGTATTTACTGCGGGCTCGATACACGCGACGCGATGTTCGCTTATCTCGACATCATGTGAATTTTATGGAAATGCGGCGTATTAATATTCAATTGTCGATAACATTCATCGCTCGTAATTTTAGCCGGAGGCGAGCATTACGTATGGACCGTGACCGCGTTGACAGGGCGGGAGGAGGGCGGTCGGCGGCGTCTTTGTCGGCGCGATGCTTTGATCGGTGCGCGGGCGCCGGTAGCGAAGACTTCGAGTGCCAGTTTACGACCACCGACGCGTTTTACTACTAGTCTACAGTTTCTATCAATAATCGCTAATGGCGATTAGCCAACCTAAGCGAGGGCAAAGCTGCGACAAAATTATCCACGCCTAGTTTCAGTTCCTTTGATTTTGGCAAGTGAATGATTTATGACCTAAAGACAGTGAGGCCATGACATCATTATAATGTAAATCGAAATTAGACAGGCTAGTTAGTACTTTTATTTCTAAACAAAAGTTGAAATTACATAGGTATACGAGTATTATTTTCTAATGCCCCCAAAGATGCTCCTGGTATATTTCTACACTAGCTGCTCCCCGCGGTTTCACCCGCGTAAGTTCCGTTCCCGCGGGAATATTGGGATAAAAAGTAGCCTATGTCACTCGTGGATAATGTAGCTTACGAATGGTGAAAGAATTTTTAAAATCGGTTTAGTAGTTTTTGAGCCTATTCATTACAACCAAACAAACAAACAAACAAACAAAGTTTTCCTCTTTATAATATTAGTGTAGATAAATGCAAACTTTACTTACATGAATTAAGCTTAGATCAGAACTTAGAGTTGGCTGATATATTTTTTATTATTATAATTGAATAATACAAATCCCCTGTAAAAGCCTATGTACGCTCAAATTCGAATGAGGCGTACGTATTACTAAAAATTCAAGGAGCAAAAGTTAAGCAAAAAAAAAAATAATACTGTAAAAATTAATAATTAATACTGTAGAGCAGTGTACCCTTTTAGCATCCTAGTAACTGACGCCGCCAGCATTTAAAATAATTAAGTGTATCGGCATCACACTCGGCGCCAGTCTCACAAGTACAGTATATTTATTGGAGGCAAGGTAAGGTTTTACTTTCAGCGGTTTTTAAAACCACTATCATTTATTACAACAGGATAAATCGAGTACCTACCTACTTGTCTAGCACATAAAGACTCCCCCTTTAAATTTACCTCTTAATTTTAAACCAACTTAAAAAAATGTGAGTTTGTCTGTTTTTATGTTTCAGTTATTATCTTTGTTCACCGATCGAGTTATTGTCTTCGGAAAAATGAACAAAAATACACACCTAGTGAGGCACTTTTATTATGAAACGAAATAGTTGGTTTTATAAAAATTATAATTTGCGACTATTTTTACTACAAAATAGAACTTGTATATTTTTCTAAACGCAAACGAGGCTGGGTGTCATTTTTCGAACGCGCCGTCTCACTGCACGTTGTATAGGTAGAGATACAAATGCAAGGCAACAATCAAATGTAAGGCAGCAAGCTTCAACCGTGCACACTAATTATCTGTTCTCTTATTATGCATAAGTTCAAAATCGTGCAAAGTATGACTATGCCCGCTAAATAAAACCTCCTTTTTACAAGACTACTGCCGATGGAACCCGCTGTAAAAACCTTGCTTCATCAACACCATCCTGGATCAAGACAATTAGCCTACACATCATGGATAGTTTTATACGCCATCGTTTTATTTAGAGACTTACAAAAATTTAAGTATTTTTCAAGAAACCACTTTTTTCATGATATTAAAGTTGTAACGTGTACACAATGAAGTGACATTTGTTTTAATTAACTCTTTATAGTTAACCAAATTTTTTGTCACTATTATTTTTATAAAGAAATGACAAGATTTATTCGCAATCTACGCTTAAAAGTCTGTTCTGAATAATAGTTTAGGTATTTATATAGGTAACTTGTTTAAAATATTTAGTACCTGCTTATAACTTAGTCGCTCTATTTAAATTAGCTGAAAGGATGATCAATTGATCATTCAGATCAGACAACTATTTTGAGCTTAGCGCTCAAAAGCTCAAAAAGCTCTTATTATGAGACTACACTCAGGCTTCAGTCTTCGCTTAAGTCTCGATTTTTTGACAGTTTTTATGGAAACTGAGTGATGAATGACTGAAGAATCACCGCTTGAGAAACAATTCAAGCTTGATTTTGGACTCTGAAATTATAATTCCTAATACTTTAAGATATATTAGTATAGTTGGTTCCGTTCTGCACAAGAGTGACAGGGTAATAAAATGATATCGTTACAGGTTATGGATACGCGGTAATAGGCGATACCGATCGAACCTCAACCGAATTTGCAAAAAACACGGGCTTCGACACCCATTCAATATTTGTACTGACAGCATAAAAACTGTGTGATAATATAGGTAAATAATTACAATATTTTTAAAGATTAATCAAGATTTATAAAAATTTTCTCGGTGATTTAAAGCTATTAGCTTAACTTAATGATGTTATTGAACGAGTCTGGTAGCTTGCTGCTTGTTTTTTTAATTTTTTTATCAGAGATTGTAAATATTACGAATAAGGATAAAAAAATTAAAAGCTGTTAATTTATTTAGGAATGTGAAAAACAAAACAAGTAAAAAAATATCATGTAACTATGATTTACCAAACTAATTTCGTGTGAGTTGCTTACGTGCCTACTGATGATGAAAAGTAACTTTCGGCGACCTTAAAATTCCGTCAACTATGTTAACTATGTATGTTCATGGCGGGACATACACTTCTGAAAAACGGAAGCACTCAGTTTTGTATGTTACTAAATTATTATTATTATTATTATTATTATTACGAGCTATTATTATTATTGTTACTAAAACATACCTAAATATCTTTTTCAAACTATTGATTGTGGCAACAGTACAAGCGCGGCAGAACAAAGAGGTTACAGGTGCTTAAATTGCGTTCAAACATAATCGAACACAGCACAATATTCTGTTCCATTTTCCACGATAAAACACTCAGCCGCAAAAAGAACTAAATAAATTGTATGCAGTAAGTGAGCTTTCAACTCATCTTATGTAACGTAGAACCCAGAAAATTATACCTAGGTACACCCAAAAGCTACTAAGCCTGTTAAAATAGGTAAGTATGCTAAAAAGAAGCTAAAGTAATGAAAATATCAGAAAGCAAGGCCTTATCATAAAATGTTTATAATATTTTTCATAATTTGTTCATTGATTGTGGTCACACTTCTATTTTAAGGTCATATTTTAATGTTTCATCTGTCAATGCTGACTCGATAGAAACAGGGGGTTATTAACAGCAAGGAGAGCTCATCCAGTCAAGGTATCAAGTGTCTGGCGCCAGCTTTTGAAAGAAGCCGGTAGCCTGAAGTGTTCATAGGGCGCCGAGTCCATCACCCTTAATGCAGTGAGTACTTACACCGAAATAGACGGAAAAACTGCATATGGCTCTTTTATCACGCCTTATCTTTTGAAGTATTCAGTTTAATGGATCTTTTTGTTGCGCTACCGTCTGTAAGAAGAGTATTGAAAAGTGGAGGTTGCGCTCTGGATAATGATGATGGTCTCGTTGAGGAGAAGCTGAATTTGATGAGCCATAATCTTGGAAACCTATTTGTTGTAATAATGATTTTGATATTAGAACGTGCAGAAAAGATTCTATAAAACTTATCAAAAACTGCAGTAACTACAAGTCTCAAGTCAAGTATGTTTCTTTGGATAGGTGTATCTTTCAAAGAACTAGCATTTACCTACCCGGGACTCATGTGGCGCTTCTGGATAAAAAAATATGTAAGTATCTAACAAGTTTCAATCGAATCCGTTAAGTAGTTTTTATTTTACGTAAAGGAGTAACAAAGAAACGTCCATCCATTTTCACAAGCTCGAATTCATTATATTAGTAGGATGAGTAATGTGTTGCGGTTACCCGTTCCTTTTAATCTAAATGACTTATTGAAAGAACCAGATCAAAGAAAGCCTAAACTTATTTCTAATTCACTATTCATTCTATGACTAAGATTTATTAACGAACGATGTTTCTATTTACACTCTTAAGGATTTGAACAACATTATTAACACATCTGGTGGGATACATCTCTCTTCACTCGAATGGTTGGTGATCATATTGTCACCAATTAACAGAAGGCAAAAAATTAGACCACCCTGTAGGAAACACCTTGGTTAATGTGCCAGTTGACAAACCCAGATATGTGAGTGAAAAAAAGTGGTTTCTGCGGAACCGCAGGGGGCGAAAGTGTCCAAACATGGACCTACGTCGATGACCACGTGTCAGAATCTTTTTCCTATTTGAAATCGATAGATACATATTTTTTTAGTACAATGAGGATTATCAGAGGTAGTCAGAAAAGTATTATAATAAAAATATTACATTTTCAATCAATTAAATGGTAGTTGACATAAACAGTAAGTTTAAAATAAATTTCAACTGTGTGAATAAGGACATTTTTAGCTAGACGAGTTCTATATGTAATGTGAAAGATTAAAAGATGAAAGATTTTTAAACGTTTTTATGAAGCAATTTTAAACTTATATAAGAGTCGGTAAAAGACGTCATACACGACTTAGGCATTTATTTTTTGCCGATAAGAATTTACAGCTATAATATATATATAGGTCCTGATTGATTGCTATGTAATTTAATTTGAAAGAAACTCATCAAGTAGGCCCAAACAACTACCAGCCCATCTTCGTAGCAAAAACTAGTCCTTGAACTTCAAAAGGTGAGTAATTTTTCAAAAGTCATTGTACGAGACCACACCTTACGTAAACCGCAAATGTAGCTATCATTGTGGCTAACCAACGTTTAGTTTACTACTAAACGCCTACAATAATTCACTTTAGAATAGGGCTCCTCTGAAAATGTCTTAATAGTGTCGCGAGTGAGTTGCGAGTGAGTTCTGATGAATGGCGCAGTGGGAGCTAACGAGCAATGTATGACGCGGCCAGATGTCGGCTATTGCGAGAACTCGTAGTAAGACCATTTGTGAAAATAGGTTACGCGTAATTTATGACTTGATGTGAGGTTAAGAGACTGGAACGGTAGTGAGCGCTCCGTCCTGGTAAAGTAAGTTCAGCTCGATCTAGGTATTATGTATCTCACTCAAAAGAATTGAAAATATAAGTACATGAGTTCTGTCTGATCCCTGTTTGTCAAGAGTTTATAACATAGCCTATTAATATGTAGAGACAACTGTGTTATCTATAGTTCTTCTATTAGATAATTAAGTACTTCGATTACAATTACAACTATGATTTTTATTTATATTAGTTTTACATTATTAAAAATAAATCTTCAAAAAGTTGTCATCAATCTTCTTTACAATGCAAACTAACAGTTGCCACAACACAACGAGAGCACACAAGGGTAACCACCCTATTGTCTACCGCTGCTCCTATGTCATCCTATTCAGTCTCTAGTTACTGGGATAATGTATTAGATTGCATTTAATATGTCAGTAATTCAAATAAAAGTTATAATACAATTATTTCTTCCAAGTTACTTGAAAGAGACAATTCTACATCTGGAGAGTCATGCTGAGTTGTTTTGGATCGATTAAGATGTTTCCCCATTCACCATAGAACTGATAATAGATGAGGCTCCATCTTACAAGTGACAATATAAAATGATTACGCAACTTGAAGTGAACGTTATTACTCAAACCACAAGGTTCCCTTATCGTGACAAGCAGAACACTCCGTAATGAGCACGAACTATTCATTCGTGGATTTATTTGCTCAGAGAAATAACTAAATGAGACGGAATGCACGTCGTGTGGAGTGAAGGCAGCGTCCGACCAGACTAGATATGTCTTCGTCACAATTTACATAAATGATATATGCGATCCGCCTAATGCCGTGCTCTGGTCATTTATTAAGCGGTTACGAGGCTGCAGCGGCCGGCGCAGGCTCATAGCGCGCGTGCCGGCGGAGCGCCAACAGCGACCTCGTCGGACCACACTGGAGCCACGACAAGACTTCGCGGAGAATGCCGTGTCCAATGCCAGGCTGCCAGCAGAGCCCTGTTGACGTATGTAAACAGATGATGTAGATCGTTGCTTAAGATAACAAAATTCATTAAACAAAGCAATAAAACATTTTTACTCAACTGCCGTTATCAAATAGAGCATCTCAGCACTTTTTGCAGTCGCAAAATAAATTATCCAAGTTGAAGAGTTCGTGACCGTCCACGTGTGATGCGCACACGCCCTGCGGCGGCCGGTGGTCGAGCGCGGGTGGTCTGCGCGCGCCGCCTGCAGGAGGCGTCAGCTTCACACATCTATGCACACCGCATTTCAAGTGCATTCCCTTTACTACACAAATAAATCTTAGCAACTGTACCTCAAGGTCCCAAATCCCTAAACCTATTTAACACAAATATAACCTTCTCAAAACCTTCAAGCTTCTCATTACACACGATCATAGGTCTACGAAAGCAAAGATTTGGATATAATAACAGATGGGTGTTAATTGCTATCATGAGGCGTCAATAATTGTTTTTTTAGCCACTAATGGCAATTGAAGTTCCGGGTTATGAAAGTTTTTGTAGGGTGTAATCAAGTCGTAATCAGCGGTTTGGCTAGAGCGTGTGAGCTACTCTCCGTGGGCTCGCTCGCTGGAAATTATTACTTTGGTGAATCTACTCCGTCGGATTCATGTCGAGAGTGCCGTATGAAGACATTAGAGGGATCTTTATGATCGGTTGCGTGTGGCTCACTGTGTAATTCATGCTGCAATCACATCTCTCGTGTCTCAGCTATTTATGACTAAACATACCTAACATCCAATGTTATTTCTTCAAACATCGTGATGTTACCATCGAATTCACCTCGAATGCTGCATCCGGATCGTTAAGAATCAAAAGTAATAAATTAAATACAACGTTTGGAAAAACAATTTGTAACGCCTTACTAAGACCATAAATCACAGATATGCATCTTGTTTCACAGAATCGATGCATCGCCGAAGTATTTGAAATCCCGTCTGTCAACCGGTGGGTGAGTTTTTGCCTGTGATAGTTTTTATAGTAAGTAGTTCAGCTACCGCTGGCGCTAATGAGGAAACCTAATGACTTGTATTTTGCCAGAAAAAAAGGATTTATGTTTACTTTACGAAACTGAATAATGATGAATTGTTTTTTGTTTTATCACAACTTTATTATTATTTACTTTATACTCCTGGAATAAGGTCATTTTTATTGGCAATTTTGTCACATCATAATTTTTCCTCATAATTTTATTACATTTACAAATACCAGGACAAAGAGCAGCAGGAAGTGTTGTGAAAAGCAATCAGCGTAACAGAACATGACAAACAAGAAAAACATCTTGTAAATAAATTTTTGCACACATGCGAGCGCGGGATCCAACAGATCCTATCGCAAAAGCCACTATTTTCCATCGGCCATATTTTTGTCAATTTTTCGTCTGACGTATCCCATTTCCTATTCAGAAAAACAGAGCAGACGTGGAGTTGGAAAACAAGGGAACGGGGAAAAAGAGCGTCTCGTTCGAAACGACAGATAATCGTGTTAGCCGGCCGCGCGGCGAATAAGTGATGCGAGCTGGCGGAGCCGGTGCACCAGCCCAATGAGATTGCGGTGTTTTTTCCGGCGACGCTCCGAGGAGACAAACAAGGGATGCAAATTCGTGTTGACACCGCGATCCGTCTTGTTCGCCTCTCCGGAGACCGCCCCCGAACAAATAGCTCCGTGATTGGGATGTACCGCCGGTTTATTTGTTCGTAATACGATTTCAGATGTTTTTCTTGCATGGGTACATCAGATTTTCCTTCAAAGCAATAAATAAGCGAGGTCAGCGAGTAGTGGATGCCAGCAGTTTAGTTTGGCTTAATCTTGGAAACAAAACTGGCGGTGTATCGTAAAATAGGGGTGCGACACCGCACCGGGTGCCGGCTGGCGGGCACGGCCGGGCGGGCGGACAGAGCAAACTGTGACCTCACTCGCATGAAGAACGGCTTCCGCCCCGCTGCACAATACGGACCCACAGAAACTTCTACATTTAAATATATCGCTTTGAATAAAACAACTGCTGACCTAGAAGAAAACTTTTTCCATAACAATAAAGGTTTGAAATCTTAATGGATGGTGATCGTATTTTGTCTCTACACAACCTAATAATGGTATTACTTTAACGCAACTTAATACTTACATACAACTTAATGGTTACATACAAATAATAAAGTAGAAATTTTAATGTTAGTTAACATTGTTGTAGATTAAACATCATCATCATCAGACCTTCTCATCCCACTGCTGGGTATAGGCCTCTCTTCGCTTCCGCCACTCGCCCCTGTCCTGTCCAGATTAAACAACTATTAGGGTATTTATTTTGTAATCTTTTGTCAAATTCTTTTCAATTTAACATAATATGTTTTTCTATACATGTCATTTAATTAGTTATCATGATGTTTAGCTTAAAAAGTGTTAGGTAGATCTTCGTCTACACCAAAACACAAGGCAGGAAATTTTCGCAAAATATTTTCCTGGTAAATTTTCGTGTGTGGTGGCAACGTAAGTGTAGTGAATAGATCATCCCCCGGTGGATCGGGCGCCACTGTCCAATAAATATATTGTTTCGCGCAAAGCCAGCGCAGATAAAGCAAGCTCGCGCCTCGCTGTGCCTCACTGCCTCCCTGTGTGGCGCCTCTGTTAGCGATATATTTAATTTATTTAAATTTGCTTGCACTTTTACTTTTTTATTTAAATTTTCTTTTCAAAACTTTTTAAACTTTAACTGAAAGTAAAGCTGATCATTTATTTGTTATTTATGAGCATCATTTAAAACCAATCGTTTTAAAAGCAGATATGGTGGTGCATTCACCTACCTATGTTTTTATAGAGCTGAGACATTGTACGGGTACTTATTCTTTCAAGAATCAGAATAAGCGGAGGTACTCAATGGTATGGGTGTACAAAGTCTCAAAGTTCAAGCTGCAGATTCTCCAATTCACTTCGTTTTAAGGTGTCTTAGGGTAAGATCGGACAAGGGGTAAGTCCGTACAAGGCGCATAACTACTAAATTTGGCGATATTTTACAATTATGGTAACATTGCCTTTTGTGCCATTTTGTTATGCACCCCCCTACATCCTGCGACTGACGCTAGGCCCAGCCGAACGCGAGTAATCATCGTTCTAGCAAAAGATGGGAAAAAAATGAAAAAGGAGACGATCCGATCTTTCACTTCAAACTTTCAACAAGCAATTTGGTAAGTAGTTTTCATGATTTTTGAAGTTTCGCGGCTTTATCACTATAAGTGTAGTTAAATTTATTGATTAATATTATACATTCACGTCTAAGACGTTTGTAAACAGAGATCCGATCTTTAGCCTCGGAAATTTCAATAGGTGAAGTTCGGACTATGATCATCCGGTCATTTTTTCGGTTTCATTTCCCAGTGAATTATTTAATGTATTTGCAAATTCCTATGTTAGTTGATCAACTTGTTCATTTTATTACCATTTTTTACTAATTTTAATTGGTTAACTAGTTAAAAAGTCAGAGTTTCAGACATGCAGGGGTAAGATCGGCATAGAGGCAATTTTTTTTTTACAAAATCCAAGCTAAAACTCAAAATTGTAAAGAGATTCAATTAATTTTTTACTATGTTTTTACTAGGATAAGTCCAGCTTTTTTCAAAGCTGAAAAGCTGGAAAAGCTGGAAATCTGTCAGTCAGCCATGGAAAGGAGCATGCTTGGGAAAAAGAAATCGGATAAAATACAAAACAGAACATTAAGAAGACGCACTAAAATACAAGATGTTACGTTTAAAGTAAGGAAACTAAAATGGAGATGGACAGGACACACAGTGAGAGGACGAGATAAATGGAGTAAAACGGTTATGAATTGGTTTCCCAATTACAATAAACGCAAGAGAGGAAGGCAGTTCAAAAGGTGGGAGGACGAATTAAAGGAGTTTGCAGGAAAAACATGGATCAGAATTGCTAGAGATAGGGAGAATTGGAAGAAGTTGGAGGAGGCCTTTGTCAAGAAAGGGCAATCAGATAATAGTGCTGAAAATTGTTGATGTCATAGTTAAGGTGTAAATGTAATCTGTAATAAAAGGCTAATAAATAAATAAATACTAGGATAAGTCCGAATGTTTTCTAGTGATAGAGCTTATTCTATCTGTTACAGCGGTGGTTCTATTAGATAGTCCGGTCTTACTCTCAAACGGTCCGATCTTTCCCTGGCCATTTTGAAAAATTATGCTCTTTTCTATCATTCATAAAACATCGACCGTTGGGTTTATCTAAAAACTAAATATAAGAAATGAAACCTCTGTATTTTTGCATTTGTTGACACCCTATTGCGTTAGGAAAGAATAACCAGAGGCGATACAAAAAAATATTTTCAAACACTCGATTGGTTTTCTGAAAACTAGTCCGATCTTACCCTAAGACACCTTATAAAAAATCACACAGTTGTTTTCTATTACGGTATGGAAACAAATCAAAATAATTCCGCTAACAGTCGCACCATTTGCTATCTCTCCACTTGGAACACTGTCAGCCAAAACGCGGAGAGCTTGGCGTTTGCACATTATGACTATGTGGAGGCAACGGTATATCATTCTTATTTATCATTTCAAACTTTTCATGGCTTAAAATTCAACTGTTTGTTCCTTTCTGTATACTTAATGCCTGTCGAGTATTCCCTGGCCTACTTTCAAATGTATCGGTATGAGTTATTGTTAAATTTTCACATTTTCTTTTTAATTTATTTGTGTAAGTCCGACCCTAAGTAAGATTAAATTAATCACATTATTAAATTACGTGTTATCGTGGCATTTGCATCGTACATTACTTAGTGTACGATTGGCGTTACTTAACGTTATTATTTTCATTAGTTTTGTTTCTTTTCAAAGTACAATCCTTAAACTGTTTACCCAACTTTTAACTAAAAGAAAATCTTCCTCAAGAATACTAGAATAAAATTTCGCCGCAAATACATTTTCCATTCGAAGTGAGCTTCGGGACTTCAGCTAGATCTATAAAAGAAAAGGAACAAATAAACAGAGCGGCAGAAACCAATACGATTTAGCGAGTCCCCCGGGAGCGGCCGCTGTCCGCCCGCCGCATTGTCACGCCAACTGAGAAGATATGTGGACTTGCATATCTACTGCTCTGGGTACTTGCTCAACTATGAATGATTATGTTGTCTTTAGCTGGAAACTTCTTTTAAAGGAAAAGTCTGGACTTGCATCGGTCACCCATTTAAGCTGTGTGGTTGTTCCAACACTTTCTTTTTAAGCATTGGTTGATCAGTATCGAATTAATAGATAATCAGGTACCTATGTTTCTATAATAAAAATATAATAAAGTGTAATTTAATAAAGTCTAATGCAGTATCGAAAAATGTATACTGCATCATTACTTTAAAAAAAATAAGTTGTTTAACACTTCTAACACTTATACTTTCATTTTTTTAATTTGTTTTTTTTTTACTTTGAGTTTCTTAATTAAATATGTCTTTAATTTGTGAGTTAAAGTACCTACAAAGTAAACTACACAAAGTCACAAACATCCTAAATCCATTTACACGCATACTGAAGAGCTCTTAATCACGATAAAAGTAGTAGTCTTATACGTAGCACATTAATTAAGTTCGGACCGTCCTAATTTATTCATGTGACGTGAAGGCACCTTCGCTGCGACATTTTGTCGCAGGTCGCAGCTTGGCACGTCGAGCGGTCGCACTGCATGTCCGACACACTTGTGGGATGAAACACGGTATGTGACCGGGAGTTGGACGCATGAATAAAAATTTGCATTGTAACGGTAAGCTATTGTGTCATTTGAAAGTGCGGTATAATTAGTGTTATGGGTATGATTTGATTTGGTTGATAAAACTAGTAGGCACTTATCATAGCTACTCAGCTGAAAAATCATAAAAATAAGCGAAACCAAAGATAATAGGTTATATAGGTAGGCGCGGGACGGCTTCCGTCAAAGGGTTGATAGAAAATGTTAATTTTATTTGACTAGGTGATGTATTGATGCAGAGAAGAGTGTCAGTAACATAATTTTCGTAGAATCTAACCCGACATCCCGTTTGTGCTGCGGTGCAAAAAAAAACCCTGCAAAGAAGACAGATCGGTGCCTCATCGCCGGCGCCGTGGTAGAGGTCACAACATACTCGTACTTGTTTATTTTTAACCATGGGTGTAGAAAATTAAGCATGTATTCGTAGGTATAGGTACCTACTTACACATGGTATTATAAATGACTGCCTTTTAATCACCGCATCAGATGCAAAATTAATGCAGGAAATTTTTGTCTTTGAGTGGTGTTATTCTAGATTTCCTGAATAGCTACAAGAATTGAAATATATCGCAAATTATAGATTTGAGTAAAGGCTGCATTAAATACATTGAATTTAAAAAATAATTAGAACTACATAGCTATGCTTACTTTTTTTTTAAGTATAAAAGATAAAGTTTTTCAAAAAAAGATTCGTCTCTACATGACCTACTCATCTCAATATTGGTAAAAAACATTATACAGAACGAGATTATACCTATTATCTTAGAAATGTAGTTTAGTGGATACAATAATTGTGTAAGTTAATTGATCGTAAACATTAGATTAGTATTAAAACATTATAAATGGAAACATGGAAAAATAAGTACCTAAGTTTAAGCTCGAACTTGATATCACACAGCAAAGCTACATTGGCATATATTGGACAGCTAAATTCAGAGCACAAACGATTAGTTCAAGATGCACGATCTCCGACACTAATATTCCGTACATTGCATGTGGATATTACACACGTATTGAATTATTATGTATATGCATTTGATTTAGCTGTTTCAATATAACTGTGGTGCTAAAACTTTATTGTAAGAGTGGGGTTGGTTTGACATGTGTTGCAAGATCATTGAATGCCTGATATTTGTATGCATGCTGGACTATTTTAGGAGGGGATTTTTGTAATAACAGCACTGTTACGAACGCGTGTTAAAAATAACAAAATTTAAAATTATTTTGATGCTGTCTATCTATGCATTTACCTTTTTAAGCAATCGCGACTTGGAATCATATTTATAAATACCTTTGTTTAGAATTTTTTAATTTATAAATACCTTTGTTTATAAAAATGACATACTTACTTCAGCGCGAATGCTTGCAGTGTCTTGCCTTACGATTCAGCCTGCAAATGGTTTGGATCATTTGAGGCAGGTAAGTAGGTATCCCATTGTTTTGTTTTTTTAAAAACATACTTTTATAATAATAGAATACCCACGTAAAAGTACCATGGAGTAAAACTATTTAAGACAATTTCAGTTTCAGAAAAACCCGGTCCGTGAGACCGGGGCGTCACAAAGTACGTAAGTCAAATTTACGTCACAGCTGGCGGGTTAAAAAACTGTGACTGTGAATATGGTGAATTACCAATAAGTAATAAAATATTAATTTCATACCATATTCATATTTCAACTTATCTTCTAATGAAAAAACAAATTCAATGTTTAAACAGCAGTAAAGAACGTATTTATTTTTCATGAAAAAGCTCCTGCCACAACCCTATGCACGCTAATTTTCAAGAACAGAAGCCAAAAAACATTACCGACTTGCCCTAATTTGGCTGTCGTTTACTTTCAGTTTTTACTAGCGTATAAGTTGGCTCTGTCAAACTTAGTTTCTTTCAAAACTAAATTTGGAAGAAGAAAAAATTACAAGTGCATACTCGGACACTACTTAGCAAAGAATTGCCTCACTCCCACACCACGCCAAGTCGTAGCAAATGCATCCGATACAGTGACATAACATTCCACCTTTTGTAGAGCACAATACGGATTATTTTCGCTTATGCGTGGTGTGTCCCGCCTACTAGGGGCGTCCCCCTCCGTCGTCGGCCGCAGCGAGTGCGTTCACACGAGTTTCTACTTTTAAATTTTAATCAGAACTCGTTTGTTGATTTAAAAAAGAAGTGGATTTCTGTGACAACTGAAATACCTACTTACTCATTGCCTCAAATTAATTTGCAGAATTTATCTCTCAAGTATTTTTTTGAACTTTAAATTACTGAGTAGATAGTAGGTACTTATTATACTTTATTAATTTTTACAATTTTTAGCGGAATGTTTTAATTTTGTATTTTTAATAAGTACCTAAGTACTTAATTAATTTATTGATTCTGTTAACATTTTTTTAATAATTCTGTGTTCTGTGATTTGTTTGACATAAAAATGTAGAATCACTACAAAATCAGAATCTCGTAGGCTCTAGTTTTGATAAAGATACATATCTACTTATCTACTTCTAATTTTTAGTACTTTATTTAAAAAAAACTTAATAAAAAAAGAACTTAAGTAGGCTAATGTAATCATCTGACAAAAACAGAAACTAAGGTGAGGAATGATTTGATAATAAGCTATGTCGGCAAATAATCTTGAGTAAGATATCTAAAGTCTAGCGATATTTTTCACGGAAAGTAAAAGATAATAATTGTTTGGATTGGTCACAATTCGCGGTGCAGGCTATTTGAGCGGCTATTACCGGCTTATCGGCGATAAGCTTTACAGCGAAGCGACATGGTTAGTTTGAGCGCACCACGTTATAAATTTTTATAATTTCAGATGGAGGCAAGTCGTTGAAGTTTAATTTTCCGCAAATTTGATCTAGCGCTATAAACGTGCGGAGCTCAATTGCCTTTCAGTAGTTAGTTGTGGCTTAGTTAAGTGCCAAGTAAGGTATGTTGCTTTTGTGTTCAACATTTTCTTGTTTTTTAAATTTTATAGGTTTCGTTTTATAATAATGTAGGTACTTAGTTATGGAATTGATTAAAGAAATACTTAAGTAAAAAAAGAACTTAAGACTGCTTCAGTAAAATTTACCTTCCCATTAAATCGGATCTACCTACCTACTTAATAATATGTTTCGATAGAAAAGTTAAAAAACTGGGTATTGCATTAAGACATATTTAAGTCCAGGGTTCTCATTATTAAAGCAAGGTAAGATATCCACCGCGCTATTAGCACATGATCAAACCGCAAATTTCTCAAGCAGGTTGAGCTGCCATAATAGCCCTATCGAAGGCGGTTTACTCTCAAACTGCATAAATAGTGATATGAACCATCGGCGCAGCGTGTAATGCGAATAAATACTCCGATACTATCTGTACACCGTTTAACGAGAGAGCCTTTTCCACGCCGCGGTGAGCCGTTTAGCGAATTTCAATAGTTATCGCGTGGAGAAAAACTCTCAGCGAGAGAGACGGTACGCGTGGAGAAACTGGAGGGAGCGGGATGGACTTAATAAGAAAGAAGTAATAAAAAGTGGTCGTGTGTGCGTGGTCGGAGTGTGGTGGCATAGGGCGGCGATGCAGGCCCCTCCCTGGCGCCCGCCTCGCTCGCTCTGTCAGTCGAGTCGACAGCGCGCCGCGCCGCACCGGTCTGCTCCGCGATACCGCCGCGCGTAAAAAGTTTACACAACACTCGAAACTTATCAAGTGTCGCATCCCCAAACCTCAAAACGACCCTAGACTCAGTTCCGATCTGTTGTCTTTTCACGGACTAGTTCGTTGTGTTCAACATTACTGTGATTGTTTTAGATCTCTTTAGAATAATTGAACTACGATACATATCACTCTGCTATCAGTAACCATACAAGGAATCCTCAATTCGCAAACAGAATCCAACAAGTGTTTCCTCCGAAGAGGTTCTTCCAACTCTAGGTTGCATAGATCATGTTCTGTCAGTTCGATGGGATGTTCAGAGGGTGACGTGGTGGCTGGCAGCGTGGGTTCGGGAGCGATCAACTTGATGCTGCTGCAGGGCGAGGCTCGGGAGCGGCAAGGCTCCGCGATGGACGAGGAGTGCTCGGCGCGGCCATGCGCCACCGACTTCTCCATCGCCGCCATCATGGCCCGCGACCGCCAGGAGAGACGCGAGAGACGGAGGCATAGGGACCCTAGAGAGGACACTCTCGCACCATTAGGTATGTTATCAAAATCATAATACAATACATTAAGTACATTACAATTACAATATGTACCTGTTATCTTAGAATCAATTTGCTAACAGTTTAACAATAGAGCTTGTAAGACTGGATAATCTTAAGTGATTCTTCAAGAAGGTCCTTCAGAAAAAACACATTATTCTTTCATTCTGACTTTTTATTGCTTTTCATTATCAATGTTATCATCACTATAGATTTTCTTAAACTTAACTATTTAACTGCTATCAGTCTAACAACAATTGACTAAAGTTAATCAATTGTTTGATCAATAGGAAAATTTAAATAAGAAAACTACAAAAATTTTAACCTACTTAAATAATTTAAAAAAAATGTTAAAATCAGCACTGCCTAATTTTTCTATTGTTTGTTCTAAAATTTGTCTTAAAAGAGTGTTAAAAGTGAGACTAGCCCTTAACGTCTTGCTATAACTGCACACTATCCACACCTACGAACCTATGTCAATGCATATTTTCTATAAATAAATTCAACTCTAGTATAAGTGATTCTCATGAAACCTTGTTTTGACTTACAATTTATTTATAACTCTTGGAATATTGAACTTTGAGTTTCGTATCACCAGTTTTAAAATGATATAATACATACACTACTTAGCCCGCAATACAAATCTTAAAAACATCATAGATGACAATACTAACAATAACAGACTCTATTGATTATTACTCTAGCACCGTAAAAAATCGTCCATGTTGTCATAATACCTTAAAAAAAACTAGAGTGTTTTTCCTATCTTCTATCATAAAAAACAAAACAACTGAAACACTGAGAAACATTTTTATCATTTTTTTTCATAAGCGCATTATATGGTTAGTGTAAGTAGTCGTTTTAAGGTATTTTTTTACTTTTAAGACTCTTTATGACTTTTAAGAACATAGCGATTCAATTTCTATAAATTAACAATTAACTCAATAAATAGTATTCCAAATTTCTAGAATATTAAGCAAAGGCACAATAAAATTATTATATTATGAAAGTTGCTCTACATGCACAGTAAATATAAGTTGCAATAAAATTAATACGCGTTTAAATCTTTTATAGATAGCACAGAAGTGCTGATACGATAATTCATAGTAGGTAATCAATTAATAAAATAAAATTGATGTGAACATTTTTCTATTAAAACTAGAGTTTATAAAATAGTCATGTGTTTTTAGGGGTTTCTTTACTCATTTAATTTGTTTCAAAATTACACTTATCAATTTTTTTTTTTGCTTTAAAACAGTAACCACCATTTAGATATATACACCTAAAAGTAGCGATTTTGATGTCGCAAAGACTAAACAAAACTAATAAAAGATAATGCCATCCTTTTATTTCGAGTTTTATGAAAGAGACGGCCAAATCTTTAGTTAGTTTAGTTTTATTGTGTTTTTTATTTATGTATATGCGTCATTCACCATGTAAAACTCCACAATTTCGTCAAAGTATATTTTGCATGGCCTCATCTATTTACAATCAACTGCCAGGGTCCGTTCGTGCACTATCTATTGGTGAATTCAAAACCCGTCTCAATGACATCCTAATTGAAAAAGCCTACTATACCTTAAATGAATTTCTCAATGATCATACTATACCTACATAATGACTTTATATATAAGTAAATAATTTGACATAAGATTTTTTATTAATTTAATTTGACATTGTATTCTCGACATTTTTATAGTTGTTTATGTAAATAGGTTTGTACGCTCTTTAGCAGAATCTAGTGGTTCTATCATTAAGTTAAGACCTTTTATATTGTTACCAAGATTCACAAACCACGAATAAATGAAATGAAATGAAATGAAATGAAATTATTGACATCTAAATAGCTACCAAAGTCTCATTAAAAACAAACGAGCCGCTTTAATTTCACACCACAAAAAATATTTATGAATTTAAAGTGAACAAAAGAAGAACATTTTCCTATATTTTATTTTTTGTAATTTCTAAAATGTCTACGAACTCGGTTATATACTTCTCTATAGTAAAGTTTTATTTTAAAACTTTGTCAGAAACAGCATTTCTACGGTGCACGTACAATTTAAACTTTACAGAAAATAATTTTAAAAATGCACTTAAAGTAACAAATACTTTCAAATTAAAAAGACCTATCGGTTTTACAGAAAAATTCGTGGATGCTACCGCTTCCGCGTCAGGGTCACCTTCTCCACCATTAGCCGAATACGAGCGAGACTCTCCCGTGGACGTCTCCTCCACCTCTGAGGCTGGCTCAGCGAGCGGAGTGGCTTGCGGCTCTAGAGCCATATCTCCCCCTCCAAGGAATCCTCAACTAGCAGAAAGGTGGTCCTCAGAAGAAATGAGACACATCCAATGCAACCTGGAGACCAAGGAACTATGGGACAAGTTCAACGAACTAGGCACAGAGATGATTATAACGAAGACAGGAAGGTGAGTGCCAAAACTATTCTAGAGACAGCAATTGATTAGGCCGTTAAAATGATTCATTAGTTATCTCACTGAAAGCTATTGTGATTTGGTTGGCACAGTACGCCTCTGCTCTCACTAATAACCGCCACTAGATAATTTGAATTGGAGATATTCTGTTAACTTTACAGTATTTTATCTCGGCATTGCCAAAATGGTTTTAAAAGTGAATTTATTTAGGATCTTATGATGGAACTCTATTTTTAATCTGACAACAAAACCATTTGTTTTAAATTGTAAAGAAAGCGAGGAGCTATCGTAGTTTTCGACATTTCGAATCATTTGCTCAACTTCAGCTTAACTCGTTTTAATTTCATAATTTACGAGAAACAAAATCAACGCGGTAGGTAAGTAGGTAAGCAATCGAATCAATTGTTAGTTTAACGAGATCAAGGCAATATCGACGGTGCGTTTCAGAAGCGATAAGGTAGGTGGTATAGTGTGCGGCGGCGCGAGGCGTGTCGGTCGCGGTGCGATGACGAACAATGGCCAATCGCCCACCGACGTCGGCCAACTCGCAGGCCATCACAGTTTACACCTCGACAATAATGAGCTGATTCCATCTTTTGCATCGTTTAGATAAACGTTAAGTATCCATGACTTCTTATCACAAGAATCATCATCTTAATCTGCTACATTTCAAGACGTGTATAGATTAAATTTGTTTTTGATTGTTGAGCGTTATTCTAGCATCTTCTCTGTTCTTAAAACGATTATATTTGTAATTTGTAATAATTATGTTATCAAACATTATACTTCTAACAATTCACACTTTGAAATACACAAGGAGTCATTAAAATTCTAATAAGTTTATGAATTTTTTCTTAATGTGAGAGTTGAATCATCTGTTGTTTCAATTCTAGTTACGGATGAGTGCATTATATTGAACGAGTCATTTATATCTCTACATATTTTAGATTAATGATGGTATTGTGATGCGGTTTGATGACAACAACAATTAGTTAGTATGTAGTAGTGATTATATTCCCTTTGGTTAAGTGCAGTGTAATAATGCTTTGCAATGTTTTCATAGTTTTGGGTTTAACGTGCGATTGAAGTGCTAGTCTTGCGTTGAAACCTCTACATTTATCGCTTATCGACAGCCGCATAAATCCACGCCTGACAGCCAAACTGATCGTGACAAATTCGCAGCCTTTAATCTATCGATAATAATTCCTGTTAGCATACTCTTGCTTAATAACTGTACTTTGGAAATAAACTGAGCTAAAACGATCATGCAATATGGATCCGTTTCATTGCCTTATTTTTATTAGATGCTAAAAACGTATTCTTCATAATTAATGTAAACAAAGCCTTCATAAGCAAAACAATGCATTATTTATTTCTTATAATGTTTTCAAGTTAACGAGCGACGGCTTGGACATTCCGTTTGTTTACCATGCACCATATAGCGTAATATTTGAATATATAATTATATTCGGTTGCGTTTATTTCCAAACACAATCGTCCAGAACATTTCTCATGAGGGTAACAGGGTGACGGTTTTTAATTTAATTTAAGTCTCGGTTAACGTGTGATATCTTAGTAAGAAAGTTTGGTATTAGTGCAGTTTTGCAAAAGTAATAAAAGTATAATGCGATAGCAAACGCTACAAAGAGCTCTGGGAAGTCGCGATGGGAGACAATTTGCCACACGCCGTCACGCGAGCTTATCCGAGTCAGCCCCGTCGATTAGCATAAATCTCGCCAACTAACCGTCACAAATGAACAACGCAGGGACCGGGCAGGGCATGGCACCGGGCAGCGCGCAGGCTGAACAAACTGGCGATGCGTCGCGCGACTTCCGCGCGTTCCCGCGACGAGGCGCGACGTATCGCGACCGTCGCCCGCCCACATAAATCAGCATTATCTCGCGAGATAGCCGCCTGGACCCACCCCGGCATATCAAGCTACTCCCGTGTCGTTCGAAAAAATTAATGACTCGGAAAAACGATTCGCTTATGAGGGATCTTTCACTATAATTGAATTGCCCCACAGAGATTGGCCGAATTGTCGGGTAATATCACAATTTGCGATGAAAATGAAATACTAAGGTACTACTGCGAAATTCGGCTTACGTTGACTTTGAAATTCTATCTTATGATACATCAATAGATAGTACTCGTTAGATATAAATTTTTTACAGTTGGTTTATTTTATGAGATTAACATAAGTACCTATCCTTAAATAAAACCACTGATTTGATTTGTCACGTCTGTAATATGGAAATTTGATAAAACTGCTAAATAAAACAATGAGTGTAACAATACGATTAATAATTTCGAGCTACTCCACACTCCCCTAATCCCATAAACTCGCTGATTTAAATCGTGCGCGTACAAATGAAGACGAGAGAAAAATAAGCGATATTAAATCTGATCACATTAGCTCTGCCGTTTGCATCCACCCCTGGAAGATTATCATAACAGCCGTACTAGAATATCCTACCTATCTCATGTGTCACTATAATTAGGGTTGCCATCTCGAAAACTTTGAAACCAGGACAAGACGATTGAAAACCCCGGATTTTTGGGCCCAAACCCCGGACATATAAACAGGTTTTTTTAAGTAGCACAATGTGTGTCCGAAAGTGGATCCAGCTTTGGCGTCAAGAAGGGTCATCTAGTCGCATGATATTTTTTGTAGATTAAAGTATATTGTAAATGGTTTTGTTTAAAGCTGGTTCTTATACAGCTATAAACGATGCGAGCGAAGCTAGCAAAACGTTTTTTGGTTAAAATTAAAATTAACGTGGCACATGATTTTGTTTAAGGTCGGTCCTTATTTAGTAACAAACGATGCGAGCGAAGCGAGCAAAATTTTTTTTGGTTTAAAGTAAAAGGAACGTGGCACATGATTTTGTTTAAAGCCGGGTCTCATATAGGTATAAACGATGCGAGCGAAGCGAGCAAAAATGTTTTTGGTTAAAACTCAAAGCAACATGGCACGTAATTTGGGTTAAAGCCGAATCTTATATAGCAATAAATGATGCGAGCGAAGCGAGCAAAAATTTTTTTCGTTAAAACTAAAAGTAACGTGGCACATGAAGCCGGTTCTTATTTAGCAATAAACGATGCAAGCAATTTTTTACCCATTTTTGCAATGAGTAAAAGCTTCGTAGGTAGTTAGGTTGGTTTTTTTAATTTTGCTCATAAGGAAATTATAATTTTTTACTTACAATAGTTGCAATTTACTCAAGAATATAGCATGATACTGCTAATTCAGCTCTGAACAAAGCGAGTGAAGCGAAGAATTACAATAATTACAAGGAGGAAATAAAAAGATATAAGAGAGCAATTTTCTGCACTCTGAGGTCCTTAACTTCGAATATTTTCATCACATCCTTAAACATTTTTTTGGAAGTAGGTACAACTTCAGTCAAGTTCAAAACCCGGACTCATACTAAAACCCCGCCCGGACGCTCCCCGGACGCCCTCTAAACTAGGACAAATCCGGGGAAACCCGGACGGATGGCAACCGTAACTATAATACAAAAATCATCTGACTGTTTTTCTTTCTTTTTTTAATTTAACTTCGTAATTGTGAAATTTTCTCAACTTTTGAGATGCATTTCTGTTTATAACTCCGAAGATCCTAGTCAGATTCTCGTTTTTTTAGGGGACCACTTTGGATGTGGTACTCGAATCTTCCAAACAATTTTGTTTTTTTTTAAATGTCAAATATATGTTTTTATTTTATTAAACCATTGGATCAGATTTCATCACACGTGATGAAATCTAAAGCTAAAATACTAAAACTACAAGAAAATAACGCTAGCTAGAAAGTACCTAAGTTGTATGAGCAAGTAGTCAACTATAGTGAAGAAGCTTTAAGGAGGTTTTTGCCTGAAAGCCTTCATCGTGGCTTATAATAAGACTTAAAAAACCAATATTGTCTTTATAAAAAAATCAAAACTCCTCTTTCTAAGAATAAGTTTAACCCTAGCAAAACGATGAGCAAAGGCCTCGATTCAGCATTTGAATAAATCTGACTGAGGATGATGATGATAGTGATTTGCTAGTTATAATAACAAACGAAGCAGAGCGCAGATGCATGTATAAATGGGTCTGCCAGTTGCACTTGCCATGCTAATCTCGGTGAAGCTAACGCGGTAAGCTCCGTTTTTAAACTGTGTTTGCGGAGAGCTTTTTAGTTTGTTCAGCGTGGCATAGGGTAGGTCTGTGTCACTATTCTACTTACAAATGACCGTTGACAATGCGCCGTATATTTTTTGTTGTACAAAGTTGTGGCTTAGATCTGCGATTCTGAAATAACATTTTAAAACCTTGCAAATTATTAAAAAGGTATTTTACCCAAATACTTGGTAGAATTCACTGAAACAGATTAATTGATTTATTTGGCATACGATAGGGTAAAAATTTAATTTTTAACCTGACACTAGGTTTATTCTGATACATCATCATACAGATCAAGAGAAAAAAAAAACATTCAAATGTACCATTACTTTCGTAGCTTCTAAAGCTTGAAATTCAAACTTGCTAATCATAGATTACAGTGGTTACCTACTTATTATTATAGTAATAGAGGAGTGAATATTCTGAACATTACAAGTATGTTGTACACTGTGGCCTGCGGGCCAATATTTCATTTTCATCCACCGTGCAAATATTTTGATGTTTGTCGGCTTTTGTACGACACCTATTATTCGGGCCATCTGATGCTGCTGTTTATACTAGCTTCGACATTGATAAACTTTGGCAAATTAGTGTGACTGTTTTATTAGTAACTCTTTGAATAAGGGCCATAAAATTAAAGTTATAACAATTTGATGGTTTAATGGGGTAACGTTTTGTGTTGTCATTTTTGAGTTATAAGAGAGTCAAATAAAAGTAGATTGAGTAGTGAATAAGAAGAACAAATGAAAACACAACACTCCAACCCTGTAATTATATTATTACAGGTACCTACGAGTTTTTAATTAAACCTAGATCACAAGCAATTTAACCATAGGTTTACATCCAAACAACTTAACAAAATGATGGAGGTCTTTAGGCGGTCTAACAACTCCTCGCGAGGGATCGGAATGAGTGGCGTAATAGAGAGGAGGCCTATACCCAACAGTGGGTGGAAATGGGCTGAGATAATAATATAATAATAATAATAATGAATTTTATTTCGACCATACATTTACACTGTTAAAGTTGAGGCCCTGTCTCCTGGAAAAGCGTGAGCTGTGGCCCAGGAAACAGTACTCTCCCAAATAATTTTACACTAGTATGTAACATTTTTCTAAGCTATGTGTTGCGAACCAGATAAAAAGTAGTAGGAGTTCCTAAAATTAATGTGTTGTGTGGATGTGGGTGTGTTGATGTCTGTGTGTGTGTGTGTGTATGAGTGTGTGTGTATGAGTGTGTGTGTATGTGTAGATGTGTGTGTGTGCTAATTAAGTAATTCCTCAGTTTCCTCATAATTCATGGACTCTAACCATTGAGTTAAAATAGGTTTTAGTTGGTAATTGCTGTATTGATTAATGTTCAATCTAGAGTCAATTTGTCTATATAATAGAGGTGCGTTATATGCGTAGTGGTTGCGAGCTACCAAGCAACTTCGATTAGGAACAGGATAGCGATTTCGTCTCTGTTGATTTAGTATTAGTGTCGGCACAGTGTACCTATGATATCGGCGAATACACTGGTATACGTACAATTTGCGAACACTTAGTACCCTTACCTGGCCGTATAAAAGAGTTGTGGAAAACCTAAAAGGTAAATATAACATACATTTAAGAAGAGCTCGTTGAGCTCTTTCAATTTCCAGCATAAATGTCTTGGCAGCTCCTCCCCACGAGCTAATGCAGTAACTTATTACACATTGGCTAAGTGCCTTATAAGTTTTAATAAGTAGAGAACGATCAGCAACAGTTCGAAGCATTTTAAAAGTGTAGATTAATGAACGTGTTCGTTTTGCAGTGGTTGTGATATGCTGTTTCCATTGAAGCTTATCATCAATAAATACACCTAGATATTTTATATGTGGTACTTTTACCAGTTTGTCACATTTACAGTTAATGTTTTCATGTTCAGTTAGTTTATTACATGGGTGTGTATGTACCGTCACACTAAAGTTTGCCGGGGGACTTGAGATACTAGTTTTATGAAAACAAAGAAATTTAGTTTTAGATGTATTCAGGGAAAGTAGATTTTCTTCCAGCCAAGCACTGATGTGACTTAGGCCCTTTTCCGCAACTACTCTAACTTTTTCCCAGGTTTTATCGTGAAAAAGAAGAACGGTATCGTCTGCGAACATCAGAAGATCTGCACTGATGGTGTGAGATGATGATGATGATGATCTGCATGGTTCAAGCATTGTTTAATTAAACCATGGAAGTCAAATATTGCTTCAATTTAATTGTACGCTACAGGCAAGAATTTAACATCGTGTAAATAGGACTTAGTAAACTTAGTAGCCAAACCAGCTCTATAAACAAACATAATCAAATAAAAGCTTAATTATTTTGAGATAGTCTTTGTCCAGCCTCTACCTACTCCTGGGTTACATCAAATGGTGTCGTCACACAGTAATCTATCTCCAACGTCAGGCGCGTTGAAGATGTTTTCGTCGGCTCCACTGCCAAACAATTTAATCGCCCAGACTTGGCACACTGGCTCTTTGATTTACTTCTCAGCAGCACCTCGTGCTCGTAAATTACTTCCTTTGGTATGCCATGTCTCTTAAATATGTGAAAAATTCAACCACAACTATGTCGTACCCGAAAGCTTGACTTCGAAATTACCAGAAATATCTAATTGTAAAAGACGGAATGTATTTTCCAATGACTGCACCAAAGATATTGAAAGTTGTACGTTGTCTACGAAACCTAGGTTTACTTAATTATTTTCATTGATCATCATTTTCAACACTTACAGGAATGTATGAAAATTTTAATAAGATTTAAAATAAATAGAAGTTAAATTTTTGTAACAGCACCTTCAGTCGTGTCCAGTTCCTTTTTCTGAATAATATTTTCTGAACGTTAAAGCAGGTAATGCTTTTCCCAACAAACAGCATGTTATATTGATGAAATTGATAATTTGGATGAAGTTTAGTCTAGGAAGCTATTAAAATACATAATATTATATTCAAATGAAGGTGCAATAGTTCAAGTTGCTTGATTTATTTTATACAGAGGACTCTCAACAAACAAACTTTATCCTGTATTTTATTCAATAATACGTCTTGTTTATCATAGTTCCCATCCTGGTTTTAGTTAAGGATGTGGGAAATAATGATTAGATAGCGTAAGATTTTTTCTGTTCCCCATATTCATAGAGAATCAGACTTTGCAATTCTAGAACAGACATTGTTAAAAGGCAAACAGTAATGTTTAGAACACTATATAAATTCGTTTAAATATAAACGTACTGTTCATTAAACTGCACGTATCTACTTATCATCTAAGTAATAATAAGTCTCCTTTATCCAAATAAATTACAATGATAAGTACGTATGGACTCAAGCCACATTTTTAAACTGATTGTCTTAGGTTTTGGATTTAGTTGCTTTAATTCTTTTCGTTTTACTAATAATTAAATCAACTAAAAACCACTTAGGTTCGTCCAGACGTGACGGTTTGTTTGACCTATACTTAATTCTTATTTGATTTTTAAGTGCTATTCTGTGGTTAAGAATGCTTTGCCTTGCGTTACAATGAAATATCAGGAAAAGCCACATCCTTCGTGTGGTGTTCGGTGTCAGGCAGTCAGGCAGAGGCAGTGGGCGCACCGCGCTTACACGAGCACGGGCCAGATCGCCATTTGTCGCACTCGCGCGATAATTGTTGATATACGATCGCGATCCGGCACCGTAATTGTCAACGCTTAATCTTCTAATTGGCTCGCATTTACCAATGCCAGCGTGTCGCCTTCCGTCGGGGCCGATAGTTCGCACGCGAAAAATGTATCTAAAAATTCGAACATAACTCGCCCATAAAACGAATCGAGCGCGCGGAGTCGAAAAGCAATTCGTAACGCCAATTTCAAGAACAGTAAAAAGTGCGATTCACAAGTGCAACTTGAAGCGGCGTTTAAGAGCGAACCGAGGGCGGCGCCCACCCCCGCGGCCCCGGCGAGAAAACAATTTGGAGTTTTATCGCGGCGAGGTGGGAGCCGGCACCGGCACCAGCGCGCTACCTCTGATTTATGCTCCGCATTAGACGAGTGCGAGGTGGCTGACGCGCGAACTGCACGCGTTCCAAGGTGCCCATTGCCACTTCGCCCTTACCACCGTGACCGACAATATCTACGGCTAGTTATTTCAATTGTACACGGTTTCTGCTAGTAAAACACTTTTGCCCTAGCCTAGAACTGTTTAATGATTAGGTATTAGCAGTAGATGTGCGTTGCAGTGTGACATGTGCAACGTCACCTAAGCAAGCTAAAGTTGACTACTTTTCTAATTAAAGAAAGGTTTACGCAGTATTTACCTTGATCATAAAGTTGTAATAAACTTTGCTGACATTAATACACTTTAAAAAGCTGAATTAATGAAACCTTAAAACAGCTTAGAGTTATCCAACTGATGCCGTGGATATCTCAGCGTCATTCGAATTCAAAAGCTAATTTCGCTAAAACCTTAAATGAATCGAGTTGGTCTGAGCTCGCACATTATTTAACTTGCTCCAAGTTTAAATTGAAAATGCCACCGAACTCTTTGCGGAGTCGGAGTCAAATTTTGAACTTTGCCGCTGAATTGGAAATTTCTTTATAAATATCTTATTAAGCTTAAATTCAGTTGGTGTCACGCTGCCGACACTAATTTTATTCGTGAAAGACGGCGTCGGGCGGCTGCGGGCGAGGGGTGACGGCGAAAATGTATGCAAACGAGGAAACGTGATATTTGACGGAGCTGAAAACGACAAAAGAATTAGGTAAGAGGCTCGAAGGGAGGCTGAGTGACAGACGCGACAGGAACACCGCAACGCCGCGCGGCCTTTGTCTCATCGGAGGCTTTGCTATCACTCCAGGTGGTATTTCATCTCACTGACTAAATTAAAATACTCATTACAAAAATTAACCCCTCCAAGTACCGTCAGCTGACACTTTCAAAAGCAATTTCTGATTAGGTTCGTAATTAAGTATTATTACAATTGAATATTAATGAAGATGAAAATGTTGACGGAAAAATTGGTTTCTGTTTTTCATTCTATAATCATGGTAATTATTAGAAAGTAGGTATACGTATCTACCCCTTTTTGTTTAGGTTAGGTACATACATACGCAGTGTGTTTGAGTACAGCGTGTAATATATGTGTGATTCATGTAAATGTACCCTTAGCAAGTGTATCGCGGGTGATCTCCCCCCGGTGCCCGCGACCCTCCCCCCGCTCCCCGCAATATGCTGCGGGGAGAGGGTGCGGGGTGCTCGAGAAAACGTGTAAACTAATTATGTACATTTTCGTAGCCACTTATTTACATAACCACGGACTGAGCCCCGCTTTCACCGTGAATATTTCATTCGTAATCTTTATTTTGAAGGTTTAATATGACAGCTGTTGTTTTGTTTTGAGGAAACTTTTAATTTTTGTCGTTTTCTTGGTTGGCACCACCCTTTGTGCGCGTTAGGACGACGCCTCCCGTAATGATAGGTGATTGTCGAACTTTTTATTCGTATAAACGTTTGAAGGGAAACTTCGTGCGGTGTAATTTGGAATTTTCGCCCGCGACCGACTTGTCGCTTGTTGTCTGTCGGGCTGAGGTGCTTATTATATTGACGACTGTTTTGTCTTCATAATAACAAGGTAGAGCTATTATTTGAGGGTGGTGTTCGTCTAACTATTGATTACTCCGTTAAAGAGTTGAAGAAAGCGTTCGTTTGTTAGGGCGAATCAATTTTAGAGACGTAAACGTGCCGGTTGTTGTGTTGTGGAGCATACAGGAAGCCGATAAGTAAAACTATTAGTAGGTAATGAGCTAGCGCGGCGTTTCGCGCGTATTTATAGTATTTATACCGCGCCTTCGCGGGAACTAATTTATGGAAGTAAGTACGCGGAAAATGTTTATGTAGGTACTTCAGACCTCCCTCCGTTGTTGACATCCGGTGCCCGTCCCCCTATATGCTTAAGCTCACATAACTCTCGGATGGGAAATTATGTGATACACACCGACATACCACCACAGGCATTACGGGTAAGTACTTGTCTACGGCTATAGGTGCACACGCTCGACTGTGAAGGCAGTTATTGCTAATGGCGGCTCTGCCAGTCCTTACGACCTGTACTGAAATGCAGAAACAGTTTTCTATACTTAATAACTAACTTATTTGAAAATAACATGGTGTAGGTTACTGAATGTTACGAGTATGTTCCTAAAGAATAATGTTACGAGTATGTTCCTAAAGAATAATTGCTGGTTAAATGTTGTATGTTAAGTGATAGTAAATTGCTTACTTTTATAAGGTTTTTAACGGAAATTACATAGTTATGTACACAGGTATAGTACATTAATCCGACTAATATTATAAATGTGAAAGTTTGTGAGAATGTATTATGTTTGTAATTCTTTCACGCAAAAACGGCTGTATCGATTTGGTTGAAATTTAGTATGTAGATAGGTGATACCCTGGATTAACACTTTTTATCCCGATATTCCCGCGGGAACGGGACTTACGCGGGTGAAACCGCGGGGCACAGCTAGTAAATTCATAATTATGATAAGTACATAGTATTAAGTAGCTATATGTCCTGCTAGAAGTTATTTTAAATGTAATCTATGCAATAGGTACGTAGGCATAAGACCATTCATCACACGGACATACCTACCCCATAAACCTATATTATCTCTGCACAATATTATCGGATCACTGTTTGCGTTAGTTGCCATAACTAGTTGAACTCTATCCCGAGATACAGGTCACGACATTATCAACATGGCTCCATCGCAGCGATTACAAACTGAGACGAGCTCCACCCGCTGACATGTAGCGTTTTAACAGTCAGTACGTGCCTCCCCCCCTTCTCCCTCCTCACCCCCTCCCCACCCTCAACTGACGACATTAGCAGCCACAGACATAGGACACGTTCCTACCAGACGTTGACATGGCTAAGCATTTTCTAGTCATATTTCAGTCTAAGAAATACTAGCTAATATTTTGGGTTCCATCCAACTTTTATTTTGGACTTGCATTTCCGATGTCCGGTTATATTATTGTATAAGTAAACCATAATTTTGAAATTTATTGAGATGTGTATAGTTGAGTATTTCAAACAGTCTCACTGAAGAACTACTGTAGACTCAATACAGATTTGCATATCCGCTGTAATTTTCCTCAATAAAACAAAAACCACTGGTGCTCGATCGATAAATATTTACTTACTTAAAAAGTAAAAGGACATTCATGTTTTTAAAAACAAGAAAACCCAATAAAGCGGGTGTACCAACAAAGTTAGTTTTCATTATAATGAATTCGGGTAGACAAGGAACGAGGTAGGTGCAAGGCACAAGGCGACAGTTTTCGCAATATTGTCGGCAAACTTCCCAATTTCGGTGTCGACTTGCGAAACTCCTCACAGCGTTTTGTAAGCGAATTCAGGTGTGGCGTGCCACATACCTATGTGTACCTACAGATATAACACTGCATAGGTGTATCTACGTGACTCCGAACTGTGGGCTTTGCGGGAATTAACGCTGGATTTGCAAGAAGTATCTCGGGCAGGTTTACCGTTCCATAAAATATGTGCCGTTGAGTTTTACGCTTAATGAAAATACTTACTTATTCAAATTTGAAAATACATAATAATTATTTTTTAAATGTAGGTAGGAATGTCCAATAGAGATATCTTGAAAGGATCTATATTTGCTTAAATCATCGCTCCTTGGGAATACAGACGTAGGTATATTTAAAAAAAATCTTGTATTATGAAATCAGTCGAAGTAAAGTCTAAATAATCTAGAAACAATATTTAGTACAGCTAAATTTAATAGTTTTCAAAAGCATTCTGAGCAAAACATATTATAGCAAAATAAAGGAACAGTGTTCTGACACTGTTCTGCAATGTGACACCATTAGCAGACCAAACAGCTGAACAATAGAATAAAACGAGAAGGAATTTAGCGGCGACTCGCGTGGTCCGCCTTCGATGTCTGTTGTCTACTAAGTTAAACTTACATAAATCTTCACCTGCAAAATTTATTTAATACCTACTTTAAATATTTGTCCTAGAAGTTCTAGTTCTAGAACAAATATACTTTAAAGCTACTTTAAATACTTTAAATCATCAAGTAGGATTTAAAGTATTTATATATGATACAAACTGTATAGGTTGGTACGTAAAAATGTCTAGTTTAAAAAAAACAATAATATTTGACTTCCATGGTTTAACATGCTAGTCATGATGACTCATCACATCAATTCACTTGTATGCAAAAGGCAAGATAGTTGCATCGTGTAAATGTGGCTTTACGCCTACAATTACTATCCAGATATAAGAGTTCAACGTAACAATAACTTATATGTTCTGGATACGAATTGTAGCGAACGTCATTATTTATGGCATATTTATTTATCTCTTGCGTAGGCTTTCGTCGAGTTCCCGGGGATATTGAAAAATTTCGTGATACACAACCTGCTTAAAAAAGCATCGATTAGAAAATTATGAGCTTCCTATAAGAAGCCAGTTTGTTATCTTTTGTCAAAAACATGTTCCCCATACAATTAGTGCATTCATGTTTTATTTAATAATAATGCTTTTCCGGTGTAAGCGCAAACGAACATAAAGGCAGGTAAACCGTAATCATAGAGTGTCATTAAAGTTAAAGTAATATTTGTTCAAATTCGCTAATTACTCCGCTAATAAATACTTATACACCGCATATGCCGCGCACTAATGGCGTCGCTGCAGAATTGTTTTATTTGCTCGCGTCCTGTTGTCGGCTGGAAATGTTCCCTTTGTGTAAACAAGCTTTTATAATGAAAAAGAGTAGGTTTTTAAAGAGTTTAACAATTTATAAATGAAATTTATTCTACATAGTTTTGTAGAATATCATGCTCTTATGACTCACACAAGATTACCATCTACAAATCTACAAAACCGAAAATATATTGAAGGCAAAGAAATTTTTTTTGTATCTGTGACAAATTCGACTTACCATTTATTTGTAAAAATAAATCTCTAATGTAAAATAATAAAAATATGTATTTTTCCCTCGTCCCGTCATAGATCTTTTATTTTCAGGATCTATAATAAATGTTATTCTTTGTCTTTGCTGTACAATGGCGGCCCATGACGGCATCTACATGTTTAATTTCACAACGTCTAGCAAGAGCGATATTTATCAAAAGATTGACAAAATCGTGCAAGTGTCGAATTGTCGAAGTGGAGTGGTTCCCCGGACCTCCCAGGGCGAGCCATACATCACTCGCGGCTTCAGCCGCCCAGCCCCGCCCTACTGCTCATTAGATACCTCTAATTCACATCAATCTCAAACCCAAAGTAAAAAGTTATTTCTATTATAACAGTGACATTTCACATGTTTTTTGGAATATTGATGAAAAAGTCTTTGGCTGTTCATGACTTTGAAATATTTGGTATCTAATCTTTTACAACGGTATGACAAACAAACTATTATAAACTATTTTAAACTATTAATAGCACTTTAATTTAAAAATTACTTGTCATGAGGTAAAACTTTTTTTTCCGTTGAGGTTTGCGTTGATTTTTATTTGAACTTTAATTGAGCTTGTAGAAAATGAAAAAGAGTATCACTGTAGGTAATATAAAAAGGTAAATGATGTATTCACTTATTGTTAAAAATGACAATAGAAATTGTGGTAAAATAATTTCTGGCTTAAAAAGTTGATGATTTTGTTGACGTATAGCAATCACTGGCAATTAGTAGAGCTTATATTTTTTGTATCTTTTAATAAGTTCGGATATCCTGATAAAACAGTAATTAATCAACGTGTGAGTCTATTCATTCAAAATGATATCTCCATCATGGACAGTCCTTCAGTGGGTAATGAGAGTTGATGCTGGATCATTTGTCATCGCGTCAGTCACCCGTCAGCGCGTTGATACGCCCTTCCCGTAATCACATCTCGACCTATTTTATACAGTTGCTTTTAAATTACACAAGAATGACAAATACCGCTCACTTGGTTGTAATGCTTTAAATTGCTTGTCTCTCATAAACGTTTTATTAACATGAAAAAGTTGTAGCTAATAACTGAAACAAGCTATTTATTGAAGCTAAAACAAAACTATTGATGTTCACACGTCAAGATGTTAGGTCATTTATAAATAATAAAGTTTTGAGACAAGATTCTTTATTTCATATTTTTTTTAACAATTCTATCACATGATAAAGTGACTATGTGTCTGTGCGTTACAATTAGACATGTCAAGTTACAGGAGGTAGGGTTTAAAATTTCAAACGCATCGGATGCATGACGAAGTCGGTATAGTGACGAGTCGTGACCGTGGTAAGAAGACATGTCAACTTCGTTTATGCGACACCGTATCGACCTGTCAAAAGACTACCGACTGTAACTCTGCATCATATTTCCGGTTAGTTTGGGATGCTCTGATTGACATGTAATACTTATTGTGTAGGTAATGCGTTCATGGTTTAGTTAATAGGTTAACTGAAAACTCTTTTACCCAGTACAGAACTACAGGTTACTAAGGAACGTAGTATTGCGCAGAATACCACTGGTGTAAACAGCAACTGGAGCCGTACCATGACGTCGAAGCGATTCAGTTTAGGTTCTGCCTGACTGTCAAAACTTTACGTCAGCGCCTTAGTTTACGTCAAAAGTGGTTCGTAGTTGGACCTAAACTGAATCGCTATAAACGGTCATGGTAAGCCCGCTGAAAGGATGGTGTAGGTGTTGTTCAAGGCTATACCATCTGATGTCTCAGGTACTGCAGTGTCCCGTTAAGTGAAGGCAAAGATTGCCTCCTGACACTGTTTAAATCATCTAAGCATGAAAAGCCTAAGTTAGTTAAACAGCAACGATCTTAGTTTAGATTCTTAATTCAAATATTTTTATAATGAATTTCGATGCCACAGTTTTAAGCGTTCTAGTGGTAACTTATAAAATTTAATCAGTATTTGATTCATTTGTGCAATCGCAGTCGCGGCGGTAGGTATTTTGATACTCCATTCTAGTTCTTGTTGATCATGTTCAGATAAGGCCGGGCGCTTATTATCTGTTATGAAATATTCATTGGCCACCGACTAGGATTGTTGTCACTGGAATTATCCGGCAGAAATCACTTAGGGCAGTAAGGCCCACTATTAGCACTAATTTGCCGTAATCGCTGCCGAGAGCGCTGGGAACTTGTTTATGAAATACTGTTCAAGTAACTTAATGGGATGCTGAGACGTATCCCTGCGTACCTTTTTACACTTACTGTACCTAAAAAACACCGAGCACCAACATCTCCAAAACACCACAAAGTCATTGCAGGTACATACTTAGGTACCAAAATAAGAACTACTTGAATATTTAGCTTAGATACTGCTGCTTTGAAACTAAAGTATTTTTGCTTGTTCTCTGTACGAGTATTCTTAAGTTATATAAGTACCCACTTATGTCTAAGAATGTATATTATTGTAAGAAATGAAGTTTACTTGATAACTACTCATTTCTTAAATCATAATCATCAACATTAGGCAGCAAAAGTGCGCTAATGAGCGGCCCAGTGGAATCGCAATCTCGCACCATCTGTCTCTAATCAACGAATCGAGTTAATTAAATCGCGTTGGCAATATGGCGGCGGGTGTAATTGCTATTAATAAAGCGCTCCTGTATAATTAGACGGTGGCTTGCGCGGATTGGCTACCTAATGTCACAACTTAAATGTGAAATAGCTGGTCCACTGTTTTGAGACTGAGATCTAGCTTGATAATATTAAACTGGTGGTTTTGTGAATTGTATGGATATGGACATTAAAACTGATATAATTGCTTAAGTGCTGGACAAGCCTATTCCATTTTATCAATGGCCCAGGCACTACAGTACAGTATCCCATTCAGTTTAGATAAAATTGCCACCAGATCTTCACTAGCATCCATTGAAGATACCTATATAAGGCTTGAGTTTTTTCGAATCGAACTTACAAAAACATAATGTGAAAAAAACATTGAATAAACGTAGTTAACTAAATATTTAACTTTAGTAGTTGGTGAATGTTGACCTGAGACAGACATGTTTGTGTATGATCTGAAAATACTTAGATATTTGTCTTTGTGTTTACTATGTATTATAATGGATGTATTTACACAAAATCTAAAAATAAGTAAGTAGGTACTAACCTATTAGATACTTCAGTCATCTTGTTACCACAACACAAGCCTATATGCAACAAGCGTTGCTCTTGCGACTATATGACAATGTGTGAATGTACAAGGATGTTCATATTTACTAATACGACAGATAAAAGTAGTAAAAATATTGTTAACTATGTTACTAATCTAGCTGTAAGTTTTCCTTAAACCTTAAAAATAAAATAAATAATTAAAAAAAAGAAAGGTATGTTAGGTACTAAAGATTTAATTAAAAATGTTATCAATTTGCATGTGTCGTATAAGTATGGACTCTATCAGCTGTTTCCAAAATCCCTGTGACCTCGGATGTGCTCTAATCACGACGCGACGTGAAAACACTTCGCTAATGGCGTGCACTGCTATTGCATAATCATATCCAACGCTATCGCGACTTCGTTATTTAATAAACACAGAGAGTTCCAATTAACATAGAATCCTGCACTAATTTTACATCTCGTAAGGAAATACTATCCGTAATTTTATCTTTGGCATGGGAAATATAGTTTATACGTGGTATTAAACACGAATAATTTCGCAAGGATTGTTTCTATCAATAAACCGATTATTTAATTGTAGAGAGATGTTTAGATTGTGAGAGTAGTAAATGGGTACTTTTAGGATATGCGCTTACCGTACAATAATAGCAAACCCAACGAAATAAAAGTGTGGTGTGTAGGTAAGGATGCATGGTCGGCGTAGTTTCAATAGTCCGTGCAGTAGATTCATCAAATGAGACGTCGAGGAAAACAATGATTGACGAGTTCGCACCTCGCCTCGTGCCTTTCTAATTAAGACGACATGCGTCCGCGCACTGATGCAACTCTTCGCGCTCGTTTAACTCACAATCTCACTAATTTTACCCTTGCTTCGTCTTCGCTACACGCAATTATCGCGTTAGAATTCACCTTAATTGCAAATATAAATTCAACAAAAAGAAGAATTTATTCGGCTGCTACGAATGGATTCCGAGTTATGCATCGTTCCGAACCCGAGAGAGAATGCAACAGCTAACATTAATAACGGTACAAACCTTTCATTCATCCATACAGATTCCGAGCTTCGGATGGCACTAATTTATGAGTAACGTCTAGATTTCAGCCGTAGATATGCGTTTTAACAATGTAATAACAATAAAGTCGCGCTGTAAACGGCCGGTCCTTATTTCTGTCTTCGGTATCTGCTCATTAAAGCGACTCAAGTGCGCTGTTATTTTGCTTTGAGACGGTTTTCCGCTAACTTTTGGGTGGTAGGATGATGGACGACGTCGGTGGCCATATATCATTGCAGTAATATATCGCGCTGCGGCGAGTGTCGCCATTAGCGCACGCGTGCAATAGCCCGAGTTCGAAGCAACCGTGTACCACTACCATTGCTCGTGCACGCTATAAGCAGACTCTTACAAATCGACGCACAACCACGTCTAGATGTCTATAAATCTCATTTGCTGTTGTCGTTTTCTCTTAAACTTATAAAATCATTTAGAAACGACGTCCCTAACGTGTCACATCTCACATCACCATTGTCAAGCTCTCGTCTGTAATTTATTTGCATTGAACAGTTTCCTGATAGAAATCTCTCAAATTAAAATAGTATTGTAAATTAAATTATGTCTTCTCAATGATAGTTTGCTACTTGGGTGGTCGGCAATCATCTGCTTTGATTGGTTGTAGAAATGATAGTTAGTAGGTCAGAAGCCACATTCCGCGCCCTCGTTACGCAAGCTTGAGTGGCGAATTGTCAAGCCTCATCTCCCGGCAGCCATCATTGCCTCGGGCTAAGATTAAAAAAAGTGAGAGGCTGATAGGTGAAGCCGCATCTCAGCTTACAGTAAAAGATTTGTTGTTTCCGTTCTTGCTGCATCAATGACTACCATTTTATGTCGATTAGAAGATAGTATTTCACGCGCTCGCTACTGATACCAGTTTTTTGTGATACAACTCTGCTCACAACGACTTCATTTATCAAAATTTATTGATCAGTAAGTTTTTTGTAATCTTAGATTTAACGCTTCTTTTCCTGTTTTGATATTTTACGTGTTTATTGTATTAGTTCAACCCATTGTTTTTATCAGAATGATAACAGGAAACCGCATCGGCATACATGACTGTAATAGAAGCTATTACGAGTATGTCGAACAACCACAAGCAATTTTACTCGCCGATCTAAAACATACACCTTTATAAAAATGTCTACCCATTCATCTTTCTCGAACGGGAGACATTAAAGAATGTCTCCGTCAAGGAGGGGAAAGGTAACTGAACCAAGTCGTATGAAACTATTCACGTTATGTGTTCTTTACACCCCTTAGAACAAAAGAATCGACTTTGAACTCAGAAGTTTTTTACCATGAATAATTTTATTATTTTTGTTTTATGTAGACACATGGAGATACAAAGAAGGGTGCCCGAATATAAATACTTAAATTTTTTTTTTCTATTTCCTTCGAATGAGAGGGTTGCATGCAGTTTGAGAATTTAAACTCTGGTAAACAAAGTACCTACTAATGAAAGCAATATAAACATTTATTGAATTTCAACTGTAGGTACCTAATTCGAAACTTGAATCCATAACTTCTACAGGTTGTTTCCTTTAAAATACCATAAGAGTGGGTACCATGTCTAAAACAAAAACAATTTTGTTGGTCACAAAGTTACGATTTTTCCTACTAATTGCTTGCGCTAATTTGTTATCCGATAACTCCGTAATAAGCAAAAGCGCATTTGTGCCGCTCTCAGCGTGCAGAAATTTCAGTTCAAGCAAGTAATTGTCGAATAATTGCGTTAATGTGAAAATATACGCTTTAACATAACAATGGAACGTGGCAGTTGATAATATAGAAATGTGTATTGTATTATTATTTACGTTTCACGCAATAAACAAACGCACTTTTATGTGCTGAGACGGCTACTAAAGCGGTAAAGAATAATAATGGTATGTCGATGTCGATATGATTAGAATTAGGCTTTCGATTGATGATTTCCTAGTTATTTCAAAAGTCTCCAAGTTGAAAAGGAATTGCGCACATAATGTTTCTGTTTATTCTTCGGCAGGCGTATGTTTCCGACGGTTCGCGTGTCGTTCATGGGTTGCCGCGCGGAGGCGCGCTACGCGGTGCTGCTGGACGTGGTGCCGGTGGACGGCAAGCGCTACCGCTACGCGTACCACCGCTCCTCCTGGCTGGTGGCCGGCAAGGCGGACCCCCCCGCGCCCGCGCGCCTCTACCCGCACCCCGACTCGCCCTTCTCCGGCGACCAGCTGCGCAAGCAGGTCGTCTCCTTCGAGAAGGTCAAGCTCACCAACAACGAGATGGACAAAAACGGACAGGTCAGTTTATGACACCTACTTTTTTTCAACTGAACAAAGCTGAGAGCGATCACTGTACTGTTACCTATGTATGTATTCCCATAAATCACAGTGCAAATGGTCCCAGCGAAATCGAGCTAAATTATTCACTTTATAGCTGTCCATAAAATGTTTGTGTTCATTGTCACAGTTGGTGCTAAATTCGATGCACAAATACCAGCCGCGTATCCACCTGGTGCTCCGGCGAGAAGGAGCCATCAACGCGCCCATCACCGACCTCGATCAGGAGGAATTCAAAACTTTTATCTTCCCCGAGTGCGTGTTCACCGCGGTGACAGCATACCAGAACCAACTCGTGAGTACACAACTCTATCGCGTTATGGCCTAACGGCTTGTTTATTTGGCTTCACAAAACTACTTCTTGTTTCTATCATTTGATTTCTAAAATAGATCAGAGAGACGAGCGCTTCAAATCGCATAGCGCTGTCGGGTGACTATCGACGATGGCTATTTCAGTGGCACTAATTGCATCTCGCTGAAAGGTATGTCCACTGTGAACAAAGGGAGGTGGCACATAATTTTTGTGTATCAGGCGGCCACACGCGGGCGTCGCCGACGACGGACGGACAGCGCGGCTGATGCGCTCGACACTGACGATTAAAGTTTTCACCCGAGCTATATTTAAAGCCATAGCCGATGTCCGACCCAATCGTGTCCACCGTCTCGTCTCTGCTGTCCACATTCCAAGTTTCCAACATACATTGTCATTTAATGACATCGACTGACAACTTAGTATCACACTCTGGTGTTAGTTTTTGGTTTTGGTACAAAGGATGTAGGTATTTGTTTTGGGAGTGGAAGAGATCGCTGCCCGCTCTGCGTGTGCCCCCGCTGGCTGCGCGTCCCCGCCGCATGTGTCGCCACGCGCAATTAATTCCCTGTCACAAAAGCGTTTGGGTGTCTCCGTACTTCTCATTTTGTTCCTCTTGCCACTCGTAGTAAAATAATTAGGACGTTTTGAGGTTCATAAAGGAAGTTACTTTATATCGACAACGCGGTACATAAATCTCCATTCGTTCGTTAATTAGTTGTTTCAAGTTTCAGTTTAGTGGTAACATTAAGCCGGGTATCCACTATGTTCGCGAACATCTTGCGCTCCGCGCTCCTGCAACTGCTCCACATAGTGGATACGTCCGCGCTCCCGGAGCGCGCTCCGCGCTCCGCGCTCCGCGCGCTGTCGGTTTTTGAGCGAACACATGTGGAGATGCGCGTACCGTCTCCATCAGAGCGGTTGCAGGAGCGCGGAGCGCAAGATGTTCGCGAACATAGTGGATACCCGGCTTTAGATGTTTCAGTTCTTCTTACCTCCCATATTGAATGCGTTTGTTAGGCAGGAGATGCTATTTTGAGATTTCAAAATGGGTTTATTTAGGAGGCGGTTCAAGCGTTGTAAGTGTTTCAGTTTTACATAAATTTGTTAAGAAAATAATCATGCATTCAAAGATTTATGATGAATCATAAATTTTCTATGATAATGAGAAGAGGTTAAAGTTCTTAATATCCTGATTTACTCATATAACTATCAACATTCGCATCCAGACTCTATACAATCGAATAGTTAATAACTAGTACAGTCGGCTCCAAACCAGTCCCCAGGGTCGAGGATTATTGATTTCCATTGATTCTAACGCGCTTTCAGATTTACGGCTTCTACCTAGCGACGTCGCAGGCTATTACTAGTCTACGTATCGTTATGTTCGTATTGATTTATAGTTATGCTCATACCAAGAAGGTATCTTAGATTATATTATCACCGATAGTTTACGTCCAGGTAAGTAAGTGTAAATAAGATAGGTAGGTAGGTAATGCATTAACACATTCGAAAAACTAAACTCTCTATTTGAAACGTCATACTGTAAAAAGCATTATCTGTGTTTCGATCATCTGGCACGGGAGGCCAACGCAAGCGCAACTTGCCTCGATTTGGCTGACGTCATACCTCTGACAGCTACAACATTTGTCGAACGCCGGAGATAGTGTCACTGATAACCCTATCCCTTACAACAATAAGAATACACTTAGCATGTTTGCACCTGCGCCGTGCAAGTCGGCCAAGATCGACATTTCTGTACCCGCTTATCATAAAGGCCCACTTAGACACCTCGATAAAAATCAATAATCCTACTTTGAATATATGTAATATAAAATGTATCTTTCTGTTTTTATTTGTAAAAAAACGTTCACCGAATTTTTAGTCGTCCGCGACATTTATTAAATCGATTCAAAATGAAACATCATTATTGGTGCTTTATCATAATGGAACGTTGATATGGGACGAGATAAAACATTCTATGAATAGTGTTTTTTGTGTATCGCGGTGTGAGACGGAGCGTCGCCGGCGCGCGCGCCGCGGGACAGTTTCCCGGGAGAGCGAGCGAACCTGCTTCAATATTTAACATTTTTACACCCACCACACCATTGTCACGATGCTCGTTTTCTATAAAATCTTTTGTCTGGAATTCGTCTCGCTGCGAGGTGACAATGTTTGTTAACGTTTACGCATCCTCAATGCACACAAAGCGGTTTTTTTAAGTCGATGACTTGTTAATTTGTTATGATCGATTGGCTCGTCAAATTGTGAAAAGAATCTTGTGGATAGCGTCATGGTTGCCTTGCATGTAAAATGCAGACCTTGCAAAAACTTTGTGAGATCGTCTCGTGGACATGAACCTGAAGCAGAAACTATGAAACATCAGAACTAGGGTGACTTGTCAGTCAAACATTACAACTCATCGAAATAAACAGATTAGAGAAATCGTTGTCAGTATTTGTATCGGTCTTAAGTACTCTATCCTTCTAATACGTGGCTTGAGGAGATAATCACGGAAATAACTGCGTGTGCTCGACGCAAGTAGACGCAAACTCTCTCAATAGGCATTAATTGAAATTTATATTTCATTTCTCAGTATCAACAATCAATATTCTAAAATCTTCGAAGCTCGAGCGTCCACAAACAAGTTCTACGAGAGTATAATCGAACAATATAATGAAGGAGTAAAGGCAAACACAATTTCAATAACAAAGGGGAGCCATGACAAATAAACATATTTCACGGCCAAAATGGCTGCGGTCAGGTGTCATGAGTTCCTCCCGCACACCTCCACCGAACTTCTTTTTCTTCTTTTGTAATCGATTCATTCTTTTCGATGCAGCTTTTTAAGTTTGTTTGTTGACTCGTATTGTAACACATTTAGCTGCGAACATTTTGTCATTTGGGACATCGTTGACCCATAAAGTTTTTGCATCATTAGCTACATCTACTGGTTCACTGTATATTATTATTTCTGATTCTACTAGGAGATAATATTTGTTGAACTATGACCTGCAAGGTGCAAAGTAAACTTCTAAAATTTAATAAATTATAGGATGAGGCCAATTTATTATTCAATGAAATAATACAACCCGATAACATGAATGCCACATAAGTCAAAAATACAAGAAGTCAATGTACTTGCTTATGAGTGGATTTAAAATAATTTAAGATGGAAAATATTTATTGGACTTCCATCCCGTTTCTTCTTACGGGACATTGCTGTAGTATTATAGTTCGATCTCGGTCGCTCGTACCATCGATCATTTGAGGTGTGACGTCACGCAGAGCCATCGTGTGCGGCCGCCTGAATTTATTGCCATTGAGTCTGCGCACAGAGTATCTTCAGAAAAAAGTATTGTTGAGCCTTTATTAATTAGATTTTACTTAAATAGGTTGTACCTGTTACGTTTCGCACTAACCTCAAAGCCCATCCTTTCAAACAATTAGCGATTCACCATAGATGTTCTTTGTTTTACAGAATCTTCCATTAGGTTTAAGAATTTAATTTAATTTAACTTAATTTTATTTGAAAATTAAACGGAAATAAATGATGCTCTGCTTATGTGTGTTGATAACATTAAAGTTGTCGCACTAATTTTATTTTCGTTATGGTCAGTCAGCTAATAGTTGACAAAATCCAAGATGATTGCTCTGAGACAAAATCAAAAACAACAGTTTTTTGTGAAACCTCTTTTGTTATAATGTAGATTCAATTCTATAATAAGATTATATTCTTTTTGTAAAGTAGGAGTTGTCTGATCTGACATTTCAATTTCATTTTTGTCAACATTTTGTATAGGAAATCTCGATGAATCAAAGTAATTACAAAAAATTGAAATGTGGCAAATAGCGTATTCCTTGATATTTAAAGTGTATAGCAGGAATTTTGGGCACGAGTGTAAAGTTGATTTAATACTGACCGTTGGACCTGTGAGCGATCTCCTCGGCAGACTGAACAGAGACACATCAGAGCTTCTTTCACAGCGTTAAATTTGCCGAAATGTGCAGAGAAAATCTTCCCCGAAGCAAATCTACCAAGAGCGGAGAATTGGAAATGTGGATGTGCAGAATGTTAATCAGGATTATAACGGAAGTCACAGACGATTTGTACAATCTTCATACGATGAACTTTATATTGTCAGTGGGAACGATCAGCGAAGGTTTACATCTTATTGATATATTGGATGAAGATGAAGGAATTTGACTAAATAACTTACTTGAATTAAATCAAATAAATGAAATTAGCAAATAAAATACCTGTCACTAATCTGTATTTACTCAACAATTATGGTTATCGCTATTATTCTGGGATTGTATACCCAGAATAATAGCGTAGTATTTACACTACGCTTCACATAAAAGCGTGGGAGGTTAAAATGTACCTAACTTAGGTTGATCTACTGAATAAGTTAAACGGAGCTTTAATTTGTCCGACACAGTATATTTCGGGGAATATCTCACACTTAAGCCGTATGTAGTTGTCGATGCCACATGCAGTGTTCATAATTCAGAGCGTTTACGAATTATTGACGATAAAGCATCGGTTTTCTCGAAAGCGTCATTACTGCTCGCAGCTGTAGGTCGTTTCTGAGCTTGTGAGAATCTTCGACAAGAGTACTTGTAGCACGACTCTTTTTATACAATGAACATTTTGTATTATTTTCTATTATTTCTAACTTATTTAGAAAGAAGTAAATGGGTGCTCAGTCAAAATCTTCTTTAGGGATGCTTTCTAAGAAGAGAAATTTGACAAGTTTATGAAAGTTACAAGATTCTTATTGGTATTTCTACAGAATAACTAAAAGTTTTCTGCTTTACAAACATTGATTACGTATTAAAAGTTTGATATTATTTATTCTAATTAGTTTTAAAGAATAATGAGATAACTGTGGCTTTAATGCATCAGTAGCGGTGAGACGTCGCTCGTCGGCGCACTGCATCAATCAGTGAGATGTAGCAAAAGGAGCGCCTGCGCACGTTAACGTGACATTTATTTATTTCCCTGATGTTCCTGTCTTGTCCCGGTCGACGCGTCTGCTCATTTACACTGCTTACATGACAAGTGGTTTGATTTTTTGTGTACCTATTGATTTATAGACCTGAGAATCGTAAAACGAGTAGAGCTATTTAGGTTAGAATAAATTATAAATAAGCTGTTCTCAGTGTAATAGGATATGTACTGTTTTAGTGCATTAGTGCAGTGGTTCCTCTATGCCTCGTTTGTTTATAAGATTAAGGCTCGTATTCAAAGACTTCACTCAAACTTGAGCATACGTTTAAGCATCGATTTTTGACAGTTCTCTATGAAAACTGATTTATGAATCACTGCTTGAGACACGATTTACGCTTGAGTATAGTCTCTGAATACGGGCCTAAGAAGACTCTAGATAGAGCCGTAAAGCAGATTTGATTTATATCTTACATAGCAGTATTAGTAAGTGTTTTGAGTTAGAAATAATAAGATTTTTTATGTTTTTTGTTTGTAGTAGCTCTACCACTGCCAACTTTTTGATAATCAAACAGTAGATCAAAGTAGATCGCAACATTTCGGTGGCGCGGCTCTCGCCCGCTCATCTTCTTGACGCCTTTTTGTGACATTTTTTTGTTTCCCGCCCGGGAATAATGTCATTATGGCGCCTTTAATGTTGTCAGTGAGCGGCAGCCGCCGCCCAAGGCGAATGTTTGTTGATACTTAAATTAGGTTGTTTTGACACGCCTCGTTCAAATGTTTGTACTAAATCTAATAAACGTCAGAAGTTAGAGATCTTCTCGTTCATTACTGTTCAGATATTTTAAGTAGCTTTGTATTTAATGGACTATTGTCAGGTAGAGATTCTGTTTGTTTGCTTATTTGAACCATGCATAGAAAACGTTGTTCTAGTTCTTGTATTCTAATAAATCATGCATAACAAAATTGCCAGCTACTTGCATTGAAGGCGCAGTTGAAGCGCAGGCGCGACAGGCATGCCCCCATTGTAGTCAATGGCGCTCGCCAGGTGGGTGTGCAAGTGTAAGTAGCTGGCATGACATGCTTGTGACCCTCGGCCGCTTCCCGAGCACCCCGCAAGGGGCGCGGAATCCATCTTCTCAAGACCTCGTGCTTGCCCATTCGGTGTCAAGTTAGCACACATGACTCACACACTTCAAAAATGTTATTCATGGAGAGCTGACAATGGACTCATTCATTTTGTATTGACGGTTGTGTTATTTTTTCTCAACGCTCTTCGTACGGGGGTGCTGTATATCTCAAACGCTACACATATGCATATTTATAAAATTTACTTGTAAAACGAACTACATCAGTTGATATTTCTATAGCCTCGCTGCTGTAACTATTTTGGAAATCATTAGTCTTAAACGTCACATGTTCCTCGTGAAATTACTCACCGCAATACCGAAAATGTGTCACAGTTGGTCAATATTCTCTTATTTTTATTGTCTTTCTTTGATGCGTGACAATGTTAACCGAGGCATTTATCAATAAAAATAGATTAACGCGTTTCACATAAACTACCTATACTTCAAACAAAAAATAAATAATTTCCAGTGAAGATTTGATGTTAATTGTCGCAGTAGAGAATTACTTGGCAATAATGAATCTCATAATGTGTTCTTCTTTACTACGCGTATCCGGTAGTTTGGCTTTGAAAAATCCAGATGTTTTAGATTCCAGTTGTATTAAGTGTATTGTTCTAAAGAGCGGTTGCTTTGTTGTCCGAACAATGCAATTAGCGGAGTAGTAGGTGTGCGACTAGCGACCGGGCGACTGGCTGGACTGCGGGCCGCGGATCGAGAGCGCTCAATCGCCAGATAATTAGCGTCGCCGACTGGACACGCTGAAAGATTGACACTGCTCGCTCCTGATGACTTGTTTATTGCGATCCATTAAAACATACTTACTTTATTTTTCTCTCGCCTCGTCTCAACATAAAAATGCCAAGAGCCTGCTAAAATTATCCACAGTATTGGTTTAATTCAATATTAGGAGAGGTACTATTAATGGAGACTGGTTTCTCGGAGGGTTTGTCGTAAATATTGAGTTCAAATTGTATGGATACGCAGCGGGGCACGGCGCAGCGAGGGGGCGATTTTTCATCAACACTGCCTCTGCTCTGCCAAACACATTTTTAACACCTTGTCCTCTTGTTAAATCAAAATATTACTTTATGGGTACATCAGCTTCTTTTAACGATTTCCTCAGTAACAATTTGTGCGATTTATTGATAAACCGGTCTTATGACCTTTGTCACTTTTTAATGAGAATAACAATTATTTAGTTTTGTTTGGGTTCGGTTAAACACTCTTGTCGTGAATTCAAAATACGAGCTTAGTACCAATAGTTATGTTTTAGGACTGCGTCTGATTCCATTCGGCTTCAGACTCTCATTCATAAGTCATACGTCTGAGGATTTGAGAGTTATAATACATACTTTTTTTTTTTTTTTGTACTTGCTGGAAAAAAACTGGACTTGCTGGACTTATTAAGTTTTGAACAGACTTCAAACTTGTTTCTTAACTACATCAGAGTAACCTTTATACCTATATACTGGATTAAAACTATTAAGTTTAATTAAGCCATAAGAGACACGTCAATATGTTAATTTCAATAGTTGGTGTGCAGATCTCCGCAGGAGGTTGTAAAGCCCCTAACTACACCACTTACTGGATAGCAATAAAAGTGTTTATTCATGTTTTTCTTAATCTAAACTTTTATCTCTTCCAGTATGGTGATTGCTTATTTATTTATTATGGTTTGGCGTGTATTTTCTAAATGAAAGTATATCGATAAAATAGTATTGATTAAGTAAATTTTTTTGTTAATTAGAGGTTGTGTTTAATGATTTCTGGTCTGCAAACTTTTAATTAACAAATTTATACGATTCATCTATACTCGTGTTATTTTAGAACAATTTTATTGATAAAAAAATCTTTGAATAACGTTAGAACAAGCAGTCAAAGATAATAACGTAAGTGCTCTTTTGTTTCAGATCACGAAGTTGAAAATCGACAGTAATCCATTCGCGAAGGGATTCCGTGACTCTTCACGTCTCACTGAATTTGAGAGGTAACTATCATAATGTTATTTGTTGATACAGGCCTGAAGTGTTTTTGTTTTTTAATTTTAATCTTTCAGTACTTACTTATTCTTATCTCGAAGACATAAGATTTTTCGTTCCTACATAACACAGTGTTTACAAAACAATTATTAATCTCAAATGGCAGATTGATTAATACAGAAGTTGAAGTCGTTTTATAAAATTTGAAAACAAAAGACAGTTTTCATTGGAAATGCTGTTTTGGTCACGCTTACACAAACAAATACGATGAGCGAATGGGGTCGATTGATTTCTACCTGCATGTCCGCAATTATGTCTCCGTCTTTATTACTGCTTGGCCAGTTCGACTGACACGCCTAATTACATGCATGAACCGACGTTTGTTCTGTAATTTATAATCCAACCAACATTTTTCTCATTCATGTGATCCAATGTTTTTGAGTTGCTTATTTGAACTTACAATGATTTATTTACTTAGATCTTTTTTTTTGTTTTTGAGATTCTATGTCACGGGGGAGCAAGACAGAACATCATACTTCCCCGATGAAAGGCGCCTCGGTGCCGCCTATCATAGGTAGATACTTTCACGCTTTCTCATCATTTTTTTATCACAAACATCCTGAAGTTGCTCATAGCGATTTTTATTTTCCAGAGAGACGATGGAGTCGATGCTGGCGGAGCAGCACTACTTGCGATCGCCACTGAGGCCGTTCGACCTGGACCAGCATAATAACAACTTGACGTTGGAGGAGAAAGCGATATTGGCAGCTCGGTCGCAGCTGTTCCTGCGCGCTGCGTATCCTCTGTACGGGGTGCCGGCGGCGGCGCTGTGGGGACAGTGGGCGTGCCTGGCGCCGCAGTTGCTGGCGCAGCAGCACCTCGCGTCGGGCTCCGGGCTGCAGCTGCCGCGGCCGATGTACGCGGGGGGCGCGGCGGGCGCGGGGGGAGCGGTGGGTGGCACCTTACCTGCGGCTGGGATGGCTCACCACCGCTTCTCCCCGTACCCGGCGCGGCGAGGCTCCCCCGGTTCCTCCCCGGACTCACTGCGCGCCGCCAGCGCCAGCCCGCACCCGCTGCAGCACCCGCTGCCGCCGCACACGCCGCACACCCCGCACCCGCCGCACAGTCCCACCTAGTACTTTACGAGCACTCAAGATCTCTAGATTTTTCATAACTGATAGATCCACACTTGGAAGACAATGCTAAATATAAAAGTGTGTGCTGAGCTGTAGTAGGAATCGGTGATTCATTATCACTGTTTAGTGAACTGTGGCATTGGCAATGGACAATGACAAGACGTGAGAATATGATGTTTGCCAGACATGAAGGCAGAATGTATAAATGTAAAAAGTATATAAAATATGTAATTATTGTTATTATGTTCCTAATAGTTTGTCTAGCGATGATTTCCTCTAAATTCATGTTAAAAGTCTAGAGCGGTAGTTCATTTTTATTGCAATTCGTTTATACAATATTTTGAAAATAAGTGCTTACTAAGATATTATATAAATTATAATGCTTCATCTTCGGTAGTGCAAATATTTCAAAGAAACGAATGTGAATGAGAGCATAATTACTTCGTAACTGTTGAAAAAATTGTGTAAAATTAAACTGAAATTAAAATGTGATGTGCAATACAACAAGTATTTAGGAGGTTTTAGTATTTAGGAGTTATTTATAGAGTGCTAGGTGTAATAACTTGTCTAGAACATTGCTGTCTATGATACTGGTACCTCATTCCTTCATTCGAATGCACATAGTAGGCCTATTAATTGTTCATAGTTGCTAGAGTTAAATTATAATTATTACAAATAATATATTGCTAAATAATACACAAATTAAATGTTTGTTAAGATACCACTTCTATTATTAATCAATCAAGGATCCATTCTCTTCCTACTTTTATTCTATCCTAGTTTTCACAAGATCTATACAAACCCTGAATTAGGTACCTAATTATAAATACGAACTTAAAAATAAAAGATAGAGCGAGGTTGGTCGATTATCTCTAGTTTAGATTGAGTTCATCGGTTCAAATCAGTGACGTTAATATACATGGATGTTCCGTTTAAAAAATGTACCTCTATATGCACATTTAACAAGAGTTCTAAAAGATGAAGGAAAACATTGTGAAAAGAGACATCTAGCCGAGTCTTGTGACTGAGAAAATAACTAATGAAAGTTGAAACCCGTGGCATACATACGGCACACTTATAGACCATTATCTTTCCTGTGGATGTGGATGGCTAAGCTGAGATGATGGTTTAGATGCTGGGCAAGCCTATTCTATCTCAATAATGTCCCAGGCACTACAATGTCCCGTTAAGTGTAGGCAAATATTGCATCCTGACGCTGTATAAATCATCTAGTAAAGATGTAAAGTCCTGAGTTATATTCAGACACGAGATACCGTCATAACGAGTAAGATTTAAAATCAACAATTTGCGTAGTACCTAGCATTATCGATCGAGTGAGCGAAGCGAACGAAGATCTTAGTGGCAAGTGGGGTAATTTTGCTTTGTATGTTGTGTTCATTTGTTTGTTTGTATGTTCCGGCATAACTGTCGAACCGTTAATCCAATCTTCATGAAACTTGGTAGGTATATAGGTAGTGGTAAGTGGGTGAACCAGTAACCTAATGAGCTGAATCGGTCAAGGGGTTGTAAAGATATTTGGTTCCGAAAGGAATGAAAAAAAATAAAAGTTGTTCAAATACATTGAGTGGGGTGTCATATGAAAGGGCTTTGTTTATACATTCCAAAATGGTTTTACTTTTTATTCTAAGTTGTAAAGTTTTTGTATAACTTCGATAAATGTAAAAAAATCATGACTGCTATAACCTGAGCTCCCATTTCTATAAGTTTTGGTGAAATCGCAGCTCAGAAAATCGTTCATCTTCTTCTTTATTATCTTGGTTGGTGTTTCTAACTCCTAACTCTTTTTGACGAACCTAACGACGTTTAAATGGAAAAAGAATTCAACTTACCAAATAGTTTCCTTAAACCAATGTTACTGCCACTTCACAACGAACAAAATACCAAAATGTTTTAAGTCGAAACACCCTCGTAAAAACTTATGCTCTTACATACACATTCAAGTATTTTTTATGGAAATATAAGTAAATTATTGCAAAATGATTTTTGACTAAATGTTTGAAATAACCGCGGGCAGCACATTTGTCATCGAAAGTAGTGCCATGACAGGATCAAACCAACATGACATACTAAATATAAAATAGGTTTAAAGCCTAAGGTTTGACTCTAAATTCAAAGAGTTTTTAATCCAAACCTATATTGTAAATAATGCACACACAAAATCGCTTTAGAATAATATATCGAATGTAATCGGCTTTAGGTACTTAGTTCTCATTAGATCCTCAATATTTTTTAGTAGACCTCTGAAGTAAATTCTTTCAAACACAGATAAAAACGAATGTACACAACCACCGGCGAGCGAGATCTCGTTCGAGGCGAACTACTAGTAATTTTACTTCGGAGAAACAAAAGGTTTGTTCCATTTTATTTCTGAAATACATTCTGCTTTGTTCTTTTTTTAAAGCGCAACATTGGTAACCGCACAGTACACATCCTGTTTGTGGTTCTTTAAAATTCCGATAGATGGCAGTAGGTGTCGCGTAGCGTAGCATTTTTGTAGTGAAGAGCGTTCAACGTTTAGGCTGAGGCTACAGTTGGCAGTGATTTGCGATGCGAATGCGACTGCAAAAGCGAAACGAAACGAATTAAAATCGCTAGTAATATTTGTGTTGTTTGCGTGTTTGATAGTGTAGCCTCAGTCTCGCTTATAATGTAGGTACCTAGCTATGCCATGTTTATCTCGTTTCGCTCTTCCAGTCGCATCGAAAAACGCTGCATATCTACTGTAGCCTCAGCCTGAGGCTTAGCATTCACGATAATGCAAGCAAAATACAAGAATCGTGTATATTTTACAAACTCATGTTAAATTATTGGGAATTAACAAAATTGCATAAAAAGCACTGAATATGGAACTGGTATTGTTACGTAGTTTCAAACTACTTGTTCACGAAAAATATTACTGGCCCATATTAAAGCACTGCGGTCCATTTGGTTACTTTCCTACATGATTTTCTTGGTTTTTATTTGAGGAAATGTTTTTCATCCTGTCGGTCAGTACGGTGCTTGTATCATTGTTTCCAAGTTCTTAGAACATTTCCAGTCAAGTCTAAATAAGCATCTATTGGCATTTAATTTATATCGGGATTTATCTTCCTAACAAGTGTGACAGACAGATTGGGAAATGGTAACAAATTAGTGCGCCAGTGGGCAATTATGCAAAACAGCTATAAAGTTATCTCTAGGAAAACAAAGTCACCCCATGTCACTATTCAATTAAAAGGGGTTGTGTCGCCAGAGATTCGAATAACGCTGTCATGCATGTTACAATCTCTAATGACAAACAAAAGAAAATTACATACAATTTTCAATCATCCCAGGATTGTGATGTTATCTTATGTTATTGGTCACTACCGAGTAAAGTCATGAACGAAAGTTTTTTCCAAACTTCTATCATTGCGTAATGTCTTCCTTAACTAACACTTTAGGGAAAACTTTGTAGTGCGCAGTCGAAGGGTCATGGACATGGAATTATCTCGGCGCGTGGCTACATTACTGGGACAAATTTCACGTCCCCCGGGAACCACCAGAGGGCGCGGGATGCAACGCTAATCTAATCTGGATTGTAGCTAATAAATGTTGTACCAGTGACACGGCCCGCAAGAATTTATGGCTTGTAAAACTGTTTCCAATCGCGAATATTGTGGGGATGATTCCATGAAGCACGCATTTTGATAAAGTCTGATTGAATTTAACGTGTGACTGAATATTCGATTTGATTTTAGTGGTGGTAATGTTCTTGTGATAATTAAATTTGACGACAAGGGTGGTTAAATAACGAAGCGTGATATTGGAATTGAAAAATTGACCTTGGACGCTGCCTAACAATAATCGCTTTACTTGATTTATGTCTCATCTTGATTACCACATGTTTGTGTCTAGTACATAGGCATGATTGTCAACACAATCACGTCTACTTTAAAATGCCCAGCAAGATGGACAAGAACAAAGCTCTGAGGTGGATTATCGGGCGCTCCTTGGCCGAGCGAGCACGTAATGCCGTGTTATTGGCCACTCGGCTCATAATCCCCTTTTAATGCGGGCCCGCGTTGCGATCGTGCTCGGAATGTCTATGGGTACGCCAGCTTCTTCTGTTCGAGAACATTCGCACTCTTTACCGACGACGCTCAGACGTCGGAAAGTAGGTATTCCCATTCGGGGGAAGATGTGACGCAGTAATCGCGATAAGGTAAAGTAAAAAACTTCGAAACAACTCTGTTGACATGTCTTAGTGTTTGAATTCAAATTATGTTGGAGAATGATGAACTATAAAAGTTTTCTGATTGCTGATTAAGCTACTTTAACGTTACTATTCCATACGTGACAGGGTAAAAAACTAGAATGTTCAGATTTTTTTCCGAATGAAATCTCTCTTCTCGTTCGTTAACATCAATTCTGAAGGTCGTGCCCTTGAAAGGATTTCCGTATCTCTTTCATAGGGTTTCTTGGGAAAATAGTGCAGTGGTTGCCCGTTGCCTTCTGCACCAGACTTTTTAGGGTCTATTTGAACCTCAAGGCTGCTGTAGCCTCATCCGACCAGTGTCCCGATCAGGGGATGGTTACACCGTCATCGACTCGGTCGCCAGAGCCTCGTCCGTTGTCTAGCAGGGAGCACCCGATAGCCACTTGGTTATCGTCGCCGCGGCGCGTGCAGGTGAGGTTGACAGTTGGGCCGGATAAGATGGTTGCTCCGTTCACCCCTTACTCCGAATGAAATAAACAATGAAAATATCCTTATCTACTAACATAGTCGATACAAGTCAAATGTTTTTTCTAATTACCTACTCGATAACTAGGTAGCGCTAGACCATAAAATGTATCACAAAATATAATCTGTTTCTGAAGGACAGTTTCCCCCGTTCTTAGACATATATAGCTTCGTTTCCTTATCACAGAAATAACACATAAATAAAATATATCACAGAAATAAAATACCCTTTAGGTATACATACATGTTTCGATGTAGCAGCGGTCGCAGAAAGCAGCCAGCTTTAGTATAGTAGGGCAGATAGGGAGGCAGTTGGTGCTAATGTCGCGAACCCCACACATCTCCACATTTCAGTAAAACTGCAAACGTAACGGGGTAATAAATTCACGTTTATTACCGCAAATATGATGTAGTTACCTCGGCAGTCGCTACCGAAACAAATCGTGGGTCCGACGTTTACGCGAAACGCTGAACGTGCGCTGTGAAATATTTACGCAAACGTGTGTGTTACGCTGAAACAATTCTGTATTTGTGCGTAGGTATAGTATAGAAGCGAGTAGCGTTATAACCATGACATTGGCAAATAACCTGCTTTGTTTATGAATGAAAGTCTTACATCATAACTACAATGGCCAAAAGACAAAATAATAGAGTAAGTTTTTCGTAAACTCTCTCGATCACAATTACTTTTGAATAAACAGGATATTATTATCGTGTCATTTCCCATTGACGGCTGTGATCAACAACCGTGGTTGCGGGTAAATTTTACCAAAAAGTGAAAAATCCTGGATAAATACATAAGAAAATCATACAGAAATAAACTGAAAAATAATACTAATTTAAATCTAGTTTCTTCGGCTACTTTTTGAGCTTGAGAATATTCATCTTCACATAAGCCATGTATCCATTCCAACAGTTGACTCTTGGTCTACATGACGTTAGCTAAGGTGGGTACATTATCGGAACGGTGCGCTAATGTAATGAACTTTTATTTATTGCTCAATATTATTCATTTTATTCATCAGAGCGCGTCGTTTATGTGACGATATTGAGAAAAGAGAAATGCCCTAAACGTTACATATTTTTATTTCGGATCCATCAATTGAAGGGCATTACAGGTCGCATTGAGAGCAACGCTTTGAGATCATGAACTTTACAACTCTTCTCATGCGTAGAATGTAAAAATACTTATTACTACGTAAGACTTGTGTGTAACATTCCTTAACGATTCAATTTTGTTATGGGTTTCGTTAAAAAAAGTAGATACAGATTCAGTCATTTATTTTTAGGTAGGTAGGTAGGTAGGTATTCATCATTTTCCAAAATTTCAAATTCAAAGTTTTTTATCTTTTCTATTCGTAATACCTACTCGATATTTATAATCTATATTTCTTCCCAAATCTATATTTCTGGTCCAACGGTTAGTAAAAACATTGGTGCACGAATGTAGAATTTTAGATTGGCTTAGGCAAATAGGTACTAGGTACCTACATTCACAAAGCTCAGCGCATATTGCAAGTCGATAAAGTTATTCTCGTTCAATAACGCGAATGATCTGACTTTTCCCATTTTTCCTTTACGAATGGCTGTTCCTCCCTCCCCCACCCACCCCTGACCTCCCCTTGCGGTGCAAAGTTGAGGGCATTAGCGTGTTATCGGCGGCAGTGGCGTGAAGAAGGCACCCACCTGATCCTGCATTACACCTTCACAAACGACACCTCCAATTACGCTCCAACCAAATTTCCACCGGCACATTGCTGGCTCCGAACCACTCTCCTTGTTTTTACACGAGTTAACTTTGCCATGTACTCCGCATGGAAAAGCTTTAACTTTGTTACGAGTCCTTAATAGGTGTAACAGATAGTATCTATAAGCGTTGAGATGTGGGGAAAGGTGGGAAGCGCGAACGTGTTTTGAAAACCAGCCGAGGAAATAAGGTGTCCCCAATTTTACTTTGTCGACCGCCACTGATAGCAGATAAAGATAATGTAGTGTTACGAGGAAGTTTGCAAATAAAACATTTTTTGTTACCGTTACTTGTATTTTTAGATGTTTCTGTAATTTTATGTCATTAGCGTTGTGTTTGGAATATTCTATACTTACCTACCTACTTTATAATGATTTTACAAACTTTGTTACAAATATTTCTCCTAATAAAGCGAATAATGACATCGATTTCTGTATTCATTCAGCAGGCAGGTGTTATAAGTAGGTACCTATTTAGTCGTAGATATTTTACGTTCTTATGCATCATGAGTTGATTATTAATATGCACAACTGTAATAGCCAGGTCTCAACCTGGCTATTACAGTTGTGCATATTAATACACTTTATATACTTTCAACAAGTTCCTAGCATTGAGTTGAAAAGAGCATGCATAATGATATTGATGCTATTTCCATTAGAACGGTAGATACTTATATTGATTCCCACAAGTTTCTCACAATAATCAATATCGCAAATATTTCACACGCGTATCGTAATGCTTTTCTAATCAAATCCGTGCGGTCATAGGTAGGTACAGTGGCATGCGCAAGTATCGGTGTGGGGGCAGAGGTCCCCGCGGGCGCGAGCCCATTGACAGGTTATTGATACAAATAGTCGCGCCCTCCACCCCTCGCACCCCACACCCCCTCCGCCCCCACACGCCCCGACAACACCAATAAAACCTGATTGATATTGTGTAAGTGCGCTCGGAAAATGTGGGAACTCGATTGATGTTACAGCCAAATTCGATTTGAGGAAAATTGAAAAGAATGATAGTGGCAAACCAAATTACACTGTGTTAGAAGCGAGCAAAGTCGCTTTTGGTTCGCATAAGGATAAGTCGGAGCCGTTCCGGTATGTCAAAGTTTGTGTAGTTAGTTGGAGGCGTGAATAGTTGCTGTGTTGGCCAATGGTTAAATTACGCATGATGCTTTCTATTATTGGATTGTTAGAAAATATACAAGCTACTAGATTCCTGTTAACTTCAAAATTACTTTCAAATGTCAGAACTTGATGTCTAAAGTGCTTTTAAATCTAACGAGTGGGCGAAGATTTGACATTGAAGCAGCAGGTATCAGATACATGATCTTACTTGGTAATATTGAGAGAGACATGCAAATATCTCATGACAAGACAGTGCCCCCAAATTTGTATAGGTAGGTGGCAATTAACAAGTGATAGGCGGTACCAGAAGCGGATAAAATGACAACAGAAAACCTATGCTTAATACTACCTACAGGAATTTATTGACGGTTCGGTTAATGGGCTCGTCCATAAGTCCGTATGTCATACTTGATGGCCTTTTTGCGTAAGTTCGACATGTAAATAAATTGTAGAGTTTGGAGGACAATAACCGGAAACTACAGCACCACAGCTTATTACGTGACAGTTACTTTTTGCACGATTTACTTTGAGATACATATGAAATAAAGCTTTGAATATGGAATAGCTAAGACCCTGTTCACACGGCATTGTTCTGCACGTTTTTTTCACGTATTCTTTTTTTAACGTATATATAGTGGCCATACAACGTACATATATCCATTCACACGACGATTGTACTGCAAAAAAACGTGTACCACTTATACGTTTAAACGTATACCTACGTCAAAAAATCGAATGAACTTTGACGTATTCGGTTTGTTTCCTTCACTTTTCTGCGGCTATTCGTTTTTTACACGAATGATAATTTACCGTGTGAAGACCCCTGGGTGATTGTACGTTAAAAAACGAATACGTGAAAAAACGTGCAAACAATGCCGTGTGAACAGGGTCTTACTGTCTTACAATTACCTAACATATAAGTATGTACTTACAATTTAGTTCTTATGTAAAATTGACTCATCCTCTTAAATTTCATTATGAAATTAAACAACATGATATTATTTAGGTATGCATGTCTATAAGTCTTGTTAGCTAATCCTCTTTGTATAATTATCATCATCACCTAGAAGTTCGAGTGAAGAGCCAACTTCTAATTCTATATATTGTACTATATGCTATTCACGGCCACTTAGTACAACGAGTGCGAATGGAACCCTATTGTGGGAAAATGGTTATTAAATATTTAAGAGTGTTATATCGAATATTGGCTGCGTATCCCGAAATGTAATGTTTTGCAAATGATATGAGTATTATCATGGTCTCAATTATTGAACTTGTAGTGGCATAAAAGTGCGAGTCCGTTAATTGGATCTCTTTAAGTAATCTTTTGTTTCAATAGAATAAAATGAAAGAAACTTAAAAAAATGTTTGTTTGTTAAGTTTCTTATTTTATTTAATTACCTACCTATTAATAAAGAATATGTCGGCGCTAGGGCATATAGTCTTGTCTATGAGAGAGTCGAAGCATCGACAAGAGAGAAGAAGAGGAAAAAGGCTAACGTCGACTGATAACATTAGCGCGGTGATGCAGTACAACCCTAGCGCACGAGCGCATCCCTAGAATAGAGAGCAATCATCTGACGTTGACATTGCTCTGGCGGAGTGTTGCGTCGATGGAAGCGAGGCGAGCGCTGTCAAGTTAACACTTCTTGGACAGCGGCCGCCAGCGCGCCATGGTTTTGCGACAAATCGCCGTATAATCTTTGAAAACCTCGTATGAACCAAGATGTTATTATTCCGTGATTGTGAAGTCCTGATTTTATAACTATTGCTAGCTTCTGGAAGATTATAACCCATGGCAGTCAAGAAGAATACTTTTATTTGATCAATTCCCAATCTGCACAACCACGCCGCCCCACGTATCCTGAGGTTGGACATCTATATTCTACATCAGAAGTGGGATTCGAAATGCTGCAAAATGGGGAATAAACATCTGAAGATTACAGCTACTGAGAAGTTTACCTGCGAAGTTAAAAACGATGGACTACCTATTGAACATGAGGTCACACGTAGGTTAAGTGGATAAGATTTGACTGCTGAACAAGTCTTTGTATCAACGAGAAGAGACACAGTGAATACCGAATTAAAACGATGCTGTAATCGTGCGACATACACGCATGTGTACTTCTGGTCTGAAGAGTTTAAAGTGTCGTGCCTATGATGACAATCGGAGACAGCATGCAAGTGGATTATTGCAGTTAGAAGAGCAAACCAGACAAAACCTGATCATGTTAGCTTACATTGCTCGAATGCTACGAAAATGGAAAAGCATGCTGTAAAGCCGATCAACTGCATCAATGATTGGTTGAGGAAGATGAGGGCATCCTATTACCCACCGACTTCTTACAAGATTTGAAAAGGTCATGTATTCGTTTTATTTTCTTGTCTTATTTCTTTTGAAAGCAACAACCAAACGTGCTTGATGTTGTTTCAGATGTGATACACTCGAGTACTATGAAAATGGAAAAGCATGCTGTAAACTGCATCAATGATCGGTTGTGGAAGATGAGGACATCCTAGTACCCACCGACTTCTTACAAGATTTGAAAAGGTCATGTAATCGTTTCATTTTTTCTTGTCTTATTTCTTTTGAAAGCAACAACCAAACATGTCTGATGTTGTTTCAGATGTGATACACTTGTCTATGCTTCCACTACTGGAAATAAGCTACTGTAACCAGATGGCAGAACAGCGGTTGGCGCAGAGTGGCAGCTCCAGCTAAGCGGACGGTGGACAGTGGATAGCGGATGGTGGTGGCACGTCTGCTTTATGCGAACGCCATCGGAGGCCACGAGTCAGGTCAGCTGTATAGTTTTTCTTATGTTTTCGGTGCCGAGTAGTCGCTAGATAAAGAAAAAGTAGCATTTTAATTGAGTGACAACCAATTTAACAATATAGTTTCAATGATTGTTATTAGTCAAACATGAGTATTCAGCACTGAACAAGTCTCACGTTGAGTAACGACCCTTGATCAGTAAACGTATTAACATGACACATTGCGAGTTTTAAAGCCAGACGACTGACAAATTTAGAACAGAGCTATGCTAGTAAGTCATGTACCAGTAGTCAAAGTTGAGAATAGTGATAATCGTGAAGTTTTGGTTGCTCAGTGAGAGCGTAGCGTAATGACTTCATCAGCCATATGAGTCGTATGAGTCAACTGCTTGGCGATCATACGGGGTGTGAGTCGACCGTTGGGTGGTCACACGGGGTATGAGTCGACCATTGGGTGATCATACGAGGCGGTGGTGATTGAAATGATACGTGATTGTATTGTGTTAATTGGATTTTGAAATTTAAAAACGTTGGTACATGGCTCTAGCTGGTTACTGTTTTTGTTAATTACTGTCCTTGTTATTTTTTTTGAAATCAATGTAGTTAACATGAAGTTTGGTTTAAATTGTACTTACAATACTTCAACCACATTATGCACATTCGACCAGTAAACCTGTATTAGCTAAAACGCATATTAAATCTGTTGCTATCTCTTTTCGTTGACATATGTGTGAAAAAAAAAAAACGTTCTTAAAACCTGTATTAAATTGTCAAGATTTTATGAATAAGACCCAAAATCTTTATCTTTATCTTTATCTTTATCTTTATCTTTATCTTTATCCTTATCTTTACTAGATGAGATTAGTACACTTGGGTACACTGTAAACTGATGAAAGTTTTGAGTTTTAAAGTTCTTCATTTAAAAAAAAAAAATGTGAAGTAAAGTTAAAGTAGATGACAGACTGTCAAGTAGGTTAGGTACCTATTGACGTTCTAGATGAGATCACGGTTGAAGTTAAATCATTTTAAGCACTGGTTATTTGAACTTGATTATCCAGTTTTGCTTTGTTTGTTCAAATGAAAAAAGAAGTCATTTTTACCCGGAGACGTTACTGTTCTTAACATACTTAGTTGTATCTAGATTGTAGAAGAGAAAGTTAGCTAGGTAAAGAAAATTTCAACTTCAAAGCCTTTATTTACTGATAATTTTACAGTTTCAAATATTTGCTACTTAATCTAATGTTTCATGCATACGCGACCTTAAAGGTCCCGCAGTTCTCTTTATGTCATCAGACCATCTCATGTCTTGAGATGTGTTGAGTTGCCTCCCCCTTTTTCTTTTATCTTGTATCGTGGGGTCCATTCTGTCAAAGCAAAGTTTTGTTCTACCACTTCAAATTTGGTTTGAACTGGGTCTAAGACGGATTGGCCGACATTTCTGCGCTGATTGAGTTGGGGGTGCTATGGAAGGTCTGAGTTGCATAGGATTGAGTAACCCTTGAACGTAGATAGCAAATTTATTATTATCAACACTCGATTGCCACTTTATCTGTAAAACGTAACGATAGCGCGTTCTAACTTGTACAGTGGCGCCATCTCTTGATAAAATTTACAACTAACTTTAACTTCTCTGAACAGAAGGCGATTGCCTGTTTCGCGCGATGGGCTCTAGAGTTGGTGTGGCAAATGTACGATTTTAGGAATATCATAATATTCAGGAGCATAATTCTAAACAATATCGTTTCTTATCGTAAGTTTTCTGTGGTTTCACGGTCCTTATTTGGAAGCTGATGGAAGTAATAAGGAAACACTTAATATAGTGATTAGTAGGTGAGCTAGTACCTGAGTAGATAAGTAGTTTGTCCTAAACAGAGATCTACTTCAACATTGATGGCTTGTATTTTTGAGCTTTCTTTGACTATACGTCACATAAATATTCACGTTTACTGCTTAATAGCAGTAACTTAATAGTTTTGGATAAGTTCTAGCAATCGTATTGAAATCAGCGAGTGGTCGGCCTGATTGTTTCTTTATGTTGTCAATCAGAGTATTCTTTACCATCTTCTATGTCATCAGTATTACCTACAACCATCGTACTAAGTATAAAACTAGTTTGGCCTATAATGAAGACATTAGATAGTCTTACCTACTTTAAAAGGTTAAGTGTGAAGAATGACCATACCACGAGTCCCTTTTCTTCATCCAGATAAAGATCCTGCTGATAATTCTAGACATTTTTATTGCTTGTTTAGATCGACGATATTACCTATTTACGTTGGTAATTCTTGTGCATTACTATAGGTACCTTTTATCTAGATAGTTCCCATTGACTGTTTAGGTTTGCCACTAGGGCTACGCAGCTGTTAAAACTTGTGCAGGGTTCTTTTTGTAATCAGTTCTTGTTCCTGCCTGAGACATTAAAGTGCCTACTTGTAGCTAAGAAGATACAAATGAGCTAAGGAGATCTCGACCGCTCTCTGGGAATCATCATCATCATCATCTCAGCGCATTTCCACCCACTATTGGGTATAGGCCTCCTCTCTATTACGCCACTCTTGCCGATCCCTCGCGAGTCGCGAGTCTCGTCCACTGATGACCGACCACGCTTATGATGTCGTTCGACCATAGGCGGGTGGTCTGCGTCTTCGTCGTTGCGCGTCCGGGGGCCACCATTTGGTAATCGCTTTCGTCCATCTTCCATCGTCCCTTCTAGCCAAGTGTCTCTGGGAATACAGTCGTAAATTAAAAAAAGGTTTGAAAATTTGTAGTTTCGAGAAAAGTCAAGGTTGGAAGTCTTAATCAGTCATTTGTGCAGTGACACCTATAACATATCAAAATATAGAGCAAGGTGATTCCAGGTATTCGTGGATCTTTGTAGGAGCCTACGAAGGTCCATGATGGATAAAAAAACAACTAATCTTGTAGGAAAATCTTAATGATAAAATTATCTCCCAGTGGGAAGGCAATCAAACAATATTGGGCTCCTTAATCGTCAATACCGGTGACAAACTCACACCATAGTTTGCTTAAAGCGGCCTTTTGTGACTGATAAGGCCGAGTCGGCAATAAAATATGATATGACGTAGACTAAGCGTTTCGGTGACATAATATGACGAAGACGTAGAACCTTGATTTATAGAGACGTTTATGTGGGCGACTTTATGGCATGACGAAGTACTGGTCGGAGGCGTTATCCCGACCAGCCTGATCATTCTGGGTGGAGGGGATGCACTCACACAGACAGAGATCGTTATCCCGACCAGTTTGCTCTCAGGGTGGGTGGAGGGGATGCGCCTGCGGTCCAGGTGGTGTGTTACTGGTCGGAACCGTTATCCCGACCGGCCTGATCATTCTGGGTGGAGGGGATGCACTCACACAGACAGAGATCGTTATCCCGACCAGCTTGCTCTCAGGACGGGTGGAGGGGATGCGGAGGCGTTATCCCGACCAGACTGCTCATGCTGGGTGGAAGGGATGCACTCACACAGACAGAGATCGTTAGCCCGACCAGTATGCTCTCAGTTTGGGTGGAGGGGATGCGCCTACCGGTCCGGGTGGTGTGTACTGGTCGGAAGCGTTATCCCGACCGGCCTGATCAATCTGGGTGGAGGGGATGCACTCACACAGACAGAGATCGTTAGCCCGACCAGCTTGCTCTCAGGTCGGGTGGAGGGGATGCGCTTGCCGGTCCAGCTGGTCGGAGGCGTTATCCCGACCAGACTGATCAATCTGGGTGGAGGGGATGCACTCACACAGACAGAGATCGTTAGCCCGACCAGCTTGCTCTCAGTTTGGGTGGAGGGGATGCGCCTGCCGGTCCAGGTGACTGACGTGGTTCAGGTTGATGGGATGGGACGAAGGAGAGATGTGGTTATGAGGGACAGAGCTGTACCGGTTAGTTGGAAGACTTCACTTGCCTGTCTTTATTTTAATGACTTTGGGTTTGATGCCACTGATGGCAAACGTGACTGTTGATCTTGACTTTTAATAATTGAGTGTTTGATGCCTCTCATGGCAATAATCTAAAAGGTCTTGATGTACAAATGATTTAGCGTTTGATGCCACTTATGGCAAACATGACTGTTGATCTTGACTTTTAATAATTTAGTGTTTGATGCCTCTCATGGCAATAATCTAAAATGTCTTGATGTAAATGATTTAGCGTTTGATGCCACTCATGGCAAACATGACTGTTGATCTTAACTTTTAATAATTTAGTGTTTGATGCCTCTCATGGCAATAATGATGGTCTTGATGTAAATGATTTAGCGTTTGATGCCACTCATGGCAAACATGACTGTTGATCTTGACTTTTAATAATTTAGTGTTTGATGCCTCTCATGGCAATAATGATGGTCTTGATGTAAATGATTTAGCGTTTGATGCCACTCATGGCAAATTATGTGGAATTAAGTCCTATTATTGGATTGTAGGATGGACGAGCGGATGTCCTAGTGATCGGACATTATTTGTTTCAGAAACGCCCGAGGACGGTCGGTATGTCAGTCTGGCCGTGTCGGCGCTAGGGCATATAGTCTTGTCTATGAGAGAGTCGAAGCATCGACAAGAGAGAAGAAGAGGAAAAAGGCTAACGTCGACTGATAACATTAGCGCGGTGATGCAGTACAACCCTAGCGCACGAGCGCATCCCTAGAATAGAGAGCAATCATCTGACGTTGACATTGCTCTGGCGGAGTGTTGCGTCGATGGAAGCGAGGCGAGCGCTGTCAAGTTAACACTTCTTGGACAGCGGCCGCCAGCGCGCCATGGTTTTGCGACAAATCGCCGTATAATCGCTTAGCTGCATTCTGTCAACGCTGTTTAACTTATGTATTCGAGAAGGACAATATCCAAAAGTATTGAAAAATGTCAGGGTATCACCCCTGTACAAGGGTAAGGGTAAGAAAGAGGATATAAACAGCTACCGACCGGTCTCAATAATACCTGCGATAGCAAAAATCTTTGAGCATGGTCTCAGCACAAGACTTACGGAATATCTGGCGGATACTCAAGCACTGTCTGACAGACAATTCGCCTATAGAAGGGGAAGGTCGACGACTGACGTAGCCCGAGAACTGGTGAGTCGTGTGTTGCAGGCTCGCGAGGAGAGAAAGCATGTGGCTGTCATCCTGTGTGATCTTTCGAAGGCTTTTGATGTCGCAGACCATGGAGTGCTCACCTCTAAGTTAGCACACTACGGTATCGATGGCCCCGCGCTGGCTCTACTGAGCGATTTTATGAGAAACCGATCGCAGACCGTGACAAATGGCGAAGGCGTCAAGTCGGAGCCTCTAGGAACATCTATAGGTGTGGCTCAAGGATCATCACTATCCAATATAATGTTCTCTCTCCTCCTCAATGACCTGCCTGAATGCGTAGGTGACGCGCATGCCCTTATGTACGCAGACGATGTTGCTGCCGTCGTCGCGGCGCCTTCTTTGGATGAATTGGAGAGGAGGTTGAACATGGCGGCCGAGGAGCTTTACAAATGGTTCCACCATAACGGATTCCTGCTAAACGTTACCAAAACCAACTTTGTGCACTTCAATCTGGCAGGCCGTACCTATAGAGCGCTAAATGTGTCCCTTGGAGGTGTCCCAATCACCCAAGTCAAGCATAGTACCTTTTTGGGATTTATGATTGATGAGGGTCTTAAGTGGGATCTACATATAGATAAACTGTGCGAGAGAGTTGGCAGAAGCTGCTTCGCCTTATGGCGCCTCTCGGCGACACTTGAGGAGGCGATGGTCAGGAGCTGCTACTTTGCATCTGTTCACTCGCTTCTTCAATACGGCGTGGAGCTATGGGGAAGAGCTGCCGACTGGGAACGGGCGTTCAGAATGCAGAAGAGAGCTGTTCGAGCTATAATGAAAGTACCTTCGGATACCTCTGCTCGCCCCCTCTTCAAGAAACTAAAAATATTGACTATACCAGCACTCGTTATCTTTAACGCAGCCGTATATGCTCGCATACACTTGGACGAGTTCGCGAGACTGGGAGACGCTCATAGATACCCTACACGACATGCTCAGAGACTTCGCGCGGACGCCCGACGGCTCAAAAAATCAACTAAGCTAGCTCATATACTAGGGCCATGTGTATACAACAGACTCCCAGACTGTATCACAACTGCACTATCAATGCAAGCCTTTAAAAATAAGCTAAAAAACTGGCTCATCGAGCAGACGCTCTACAAGGTCGACGATTTTTTTTAAAAATTGTCCCTTTGTGAATTAACCTTCTCTAAGAAGTATGTAATGTACCTATAAATTTTACAATGTCTATTACAATTACTTATTTTATCATTATTAATTTATTACTAATCTACACTGTATTTTTAAATATAATACGCTCTCCAGACATGTAACATTGTTATCAATAAAATATCTGTATCTGTATCTGTATCTGTATCTTTGAAAACCTCGTATGAACCAAGATGTTATTATTCCGTGATTGTGAAGTCCTGATTTTATAACTATTGCTAGCTTCTGGAAGATTATAACCCATGGCAGTCAAGAAGAATACTTTTATTTGATCAATTCCCAATCTGCACAACCACGCCGCCCCACGTATCCTGAGGTTGGACATCTATATTCTACAAATAAATACAAATCTCGATACCAAATCGAAATCTCACACCACTCTATGAATAAAGCTGTAGTGAATTGTAAAAAACGACAAAGGGCGAAGTTGGGCTATTAAAAGCAATCACAGTAACAATAATAATTGAAACTAGTAGAAGCCCAATACTTGCGTGGAATAAATCAATTACTGGCACCCGCGCGACAATTACACTTGTAAACTTGTTCTGTGGTGATTTACCCTCCAACACACCCACACTTGCACACTACCCTGTCTTGTACACACCACAGAACACTATTACTCCTAGCGGAGGTACACACGCGCACAATAACTTACACACAGAAACGCTCACTACCCACATTGACCCTTGACGTTTCGGTAATGAGTATCAGTGTCGCTGTCTGTTTCAAACTTCGCTTACAAGCTTATGATACCCCAATCAGAGAACCCTCTGATTTAAACAAGCCTCTTCCTACTATATTATCAAATCAAAATCAACTCTAAGTTCAGTCAATAGAATATGTTTTAGAAAACATGTTGGATTCAAGCTTCCGCCGCGCCGGTGCTTCCACAAATAAAGCAACGAAGTTGGTGTTCGTAAAACTTTATTCGTTAAAAAATAGTGAGTAAGCGTTGAATTACGTTAGTCATTATTTAGTGATTGGGTTACAAATATTAAATTTTATGAAATAGGTAAAAATATAAAAACATACAGTACAGCAGTCTATAATTTAGCGGCACGAATGATTGTATTATGCGTAAAACGGTGGGAACAGAACACCTTAGCGGGTGGTTATGTTAACGTTACATTACTTTTATTTATTATACATAGATTAAAAACAAAAGATCCCAATGCCTTGGACCTTTGTTTTTTATGTTTTAAAAAATACAACTATCAATAAAGTCATTGAAAAGTCAACTAGCTAGCAGAATGCCAATTGAATGGGTGAGTGGGAATCGAATCAAATGGGTTTGCCATCTGCGCCACCTCGCCCCTCCCTACTGACGAGTCAATTAAAGAACTTTCACTCCAACTCTCAATCGTAGTATCTTTATTGCTCTAATGTTGGTATTTTACTGAATAAGCATCTATTTATTACCAAAAGGATTTTATTACAAAAGATCAGCGGTTCTTTAACTTTATCTATATCTATACCTATCTATCTATCTATACTAATATTATAAAGAGGTAATTTGTTTGTTTGTTTGTTTGTTTGACGGAGGTAATCTCCGAAACTACTGGACCGATTTCAAACATTCTTTCACGGGTGTGTAGAATGGACTGTCCGGGAAACCTCCCGTGGGACTGTCATATTGCAAATCCATCCCACCAGTACAATTTACTCGATTGATTATTCTATTGCACCATAGGCACCTACACGTACAGAAATGATAAATGACATTAATTTTGCACTGCCTTGTATTTTTCAGTATCCCTAAACAAACGAAATTGGAAAAGCGCTTTTATTGTAGACTAGTAGCACGTCCCGGCTTCGCATGGGTGTACTAATGAAGCTACCGGGATAAAATATAGCCTATCCATAGAAATGTCATTACAAACCCATAAACACCAGTGACAGATGAAACTAATGTTTTTATATTAAAAACTAAAGGAAATGATTACAATTACTGTAACAGTAAAGCTTCTTAGTAATATTTTCGAAACTAAATGTAAAAAGCATGACCAAACATATTTCTAGATTACAAAAAAACCTGTGTATGAACAGTCGTGATTGACGATGCATCGCTCAACGCTCGTAAAACTCGATACGACGGTATGCGAGCGAATCGACGCGTTTGAATAATAGCACTTTATTTTACAGCGGCAGAACGTTAGCTGGAACTGCTCCACTTGACACTGGTACACGATCTATCGATTTAGCAACATTTAGACTAAGTTATTTATGATTTTTAAGGACAGAAAGCCTTGTCTAAATTTTTTTTATCTGTTATAAAAAATTATAATCATTATTAGTTTTTAAGTTTCCTAAAAGTTGTTTTTGTAGATTTTTGGTAACATATATTGCAGATCCTAGTTTAGTGTGCTGTACCCCATTACATTCGATATGGAGTTCCATTTCAGTCGGGAACAAAATATATCTACTTAAATATCAATCGTTCAGAAAAGAAATCACTAAGAAAAGAAAATAATTATGACGAACAATACTTCATGGGGACTACCTATTTAGGTTTTCTTTATGAGAGTTTTGATAAGGTAATTTCGTAAGCTATTTTAACGAGGTAAGTAGTTTTAAATATAATTTCTTAATAATTGCAGCTGATGTTTATTATTACAAACCTAGTTATAAATTTCCTGTCTCTGTGAGACAGGAGAACGTAGAAGTCTTTAGGGGAGGCCTTTGTCGACAGACAAGCTGTTTAACAAAACAACCAGTTGCCGACCACTTAAATTCAAAGTAGAATAAATACATTTTTAGTTTTAGGAAGTAGGCATATTCAAAGAAGATGTAAAAGAAACAGTAATAAAGGCTATTTTTTTTCTTTTTTAGTTAAAAATTTAAAATATAGGTATTATATTTAACTAAGTACAATGCTTATTACATTCTACTTATTATGAAGTACTTACTATATACAAACCCAACAGGTCATAATGGCTTTTTTTTTATAAACAAGGAGGTTTGGTCCGAAATGAATTCACGCAACTTAACGGACATTGCAAAAGAAAATAAAAATACTTTTATAATTAAACGAATGTCGTTGTGATAATTGAACTTCTGATGAAAAATTGGCTTGTTGATAAATTCAACGCAAATATAACATTTATATTATTGTAACTTGTAAATAAAGTTATAATTATAGCTCCTTGCAAATTATGTTGAAAAATATGAACCCATAAATAGCACCATCATTTGAAATAGACCTGAGAACTTTATCACCTTTGCATTCTTGTACGAAGGTACATGCCTTGGATCGAGTTTTAGAATTTTTGGAACTCGAATATCTACTTAGTTACAATCACTGAATCATCAACTTTCTTTTCCTTATCTGTTTTTCGAATAAACACCATAATAGCTGTTTCACATATTTAAACAAGCATTTTTATTGCAAAACTACTCACAGTCTACGCGTAACTAAGTAGGTAAGTGGAACACTTAGTTCATGCATTATACAATTTAATTATATTAAATGTAGATAAACTACCATCAAAAAATATGAAATTTACAAAACAAACACAAAAAATAATTCGTCACAGACAGATTTTGACCGCGGCATCGTTTATGGGATTTGTCATGATGGATTGAGGCCGCTACTCCTCAGGGAGGCTTCTCCGCAGGTACCAAGTACTCATCATCATCGGAATGATTTCGGCATTGGCATCAGCACTATAACTTTTAATTAATCCACTATATCATAATTTTTGTTTGTTTGTTTCCAACTCTAGGTATTTTTTGTTTCTGTCTGTTTTTTAATTTGTTCCTTATCTCAATAAAACTAATTTTCATTAAATAAAAATAAAAGTCTTGGGACGGAGTTTTAAAGTTTTCTGGCCGTCGTGGTTTTGCGAATTAAAAGCCTGTACTAACAATAAGTAATCAAAGCACGGAAGCTTTCCTAGCCTTAAAATACCAAGTTAGTTATTGTTTTAACGATTTGTTAGACGGTTTCCGCAGAATAGTGTTTTCGTGCAATAACTCTCCGCAATCGCGTTTTTTTAGCTTAAAATATGATCAAAGTGAGATTTTACAAGCGGGACGTATTTTATCTTCTGTGACTTGTGTTTATCCTTTATATGGGAGCGATATCTTTCGGCAAAGGTGCAATGTCACCGGTCTGATGCAATCAAACTATTGACAAATCACAATGACGACTTTGAGAACTTGTTACCGAAAAGGATTAGGGAGATGGTTTGATAAGCAAGGACTTGGAAACGAAAATCTTTTACTAATTTTACATAACACAATCGGAACACATTTTGATGGTATGTACGTAGGCAGATAAGAAAACTTCTGGCATGAAGTCCCATTTACACGATGCAAGATGCTTGTTTGTTGCCCACAGTTAAATTAGAGCAATATTTGACTTCCATCGTTTAAATGTTTAGAATTTTAGATCATACAAGTCATGATGACAGTCAATCTAATTTTATGCAAAAGACAAGCTAAGATGATTGTCAACAGACATACGATGATATTACAAGATATTACGATGTTTAATTGTGTGCAACAGCATACAATTAAACATCGTAATAACTATACTTACATAATGTTTTTTGTGATCTCGCAAACATGGCTCAAATACATTGTAAAGGACTTTAAAATGATCTTTTACAAGCTATGTAACAAACAAAAGCCCCGAGGTGTTCAATCCAATCATCTAAATCAGGTTGTATTTATCGCGGAAACTTATCGCGGTGCATCCTCCGTATCTGCAATCTGCAGATATCCTTCCTGCTTTGTCGGACACCGCCTGCTTGTTACTTGTACTCGTATTAGGGCTGTCAAATGACGGCTGTTATATAGCGGGCCATATTTATGTACAAAGGATTAAGGCTTCAAATTACATACAGTTCTATTTTTATGATTCATTACTTAAAGTTAAGTGCAAATCCGGACCTTGGATAAATGGTGCCAAAAAGTCTGATAAAAGCTCATGGGCCTATGCTGGCTGAACTATTTTTTTATATTATGAAATCAAAAAGAATTACAACAAAACAAACTGGAAACATACACGGTTGATCCATAATAATTCATGGGCATAGGGTTCATAACTGCCTGTTATTTCCTTAATCCAATTTCATAATTTGACCCTTCTGGAAAAAGTCGTTTCATAGGAAGGGTGATGCACATTGCCTAGAACAATTAAGTTTCATGGACCATTAAAATAGCCATCAAAGTAGTCCCAATCCGAGGTGTCCTGTTATTACGATCGCGCCACATCAAAGCTGCCTAATGAACTAGTGTCCCCCGGATGCGACTATTAAACTATCACATTATTCATTACTTTATTACTGCTCCCTCTCACCCATCAATTATAAGGTATCTACTCGATTAAAACATAAATATGGAATGTATTCCTTTTTTTTAGAACGGGATGGGCCATTCAGTTATTATCAAAAACTACGAATTACTAAAGCACCTCTAAAGGCTTGGATGACGAATTATCTTTCCTTTAGGTAGGTTTATTGTGAACAAATATGTACTTAGTAGGTATTTGGTTGAGTATTTTAACATTTGCTTTGAAATAACAACTAGAAAATAATAACAAAATAACAGATTTTAGATGACACTAGTCGGTGCTTTAACCGAAATAATTATCATCTTGCTGATAGTTTCGGGGTACGACATTAGGGCTTCGTGGCCGAGTGGTAAGGCTTGAGGACGATCGCTTGTATGGGGGGGGACGGGTTCGAATCCCGTCGATGCTCAAAAACTTTTAGTAAGATTTTTCATTTATAAACAAAATAACAATTCTCTCCAAAAGCTATTACCTACTGCTGGTCTTTACTAATTTACTAGTATGTAGTATAATTATTGAATCTTTTAAAAACTTAGCGGTATTACAAACAATGCATCCGTTTCCAATTCATTTCCTTTCACGCATCATAAATTCATAAAGTGCCTATTTACCTAACACTGAAATAGCAACAATAATTGTTAACAACAATGTTGTCAAACTGTGCTCGTTAGACCTAGTTGCCGATGTAATTATTCTTCGACCTAATTTCAAGAAACTAATTAGAAAAATAATGTAGTGTTGATTAAATGCAAGGTTTTCTTAAGAAACTGAACCCGTCCTTTGGCGATCGTTTTCAACGCTGACGTGTAAAAACTGCCCACGTAGTACCTACCTACATAAGTGAGACTTTGTGAATTTAGTTTTTTTGTTATTACATTATCTATATCTATACTAATATTATAAAGAGGAAAACTTTGTTTTTTATGATTGTAATGAATATGCCCAAAAACTACTGGACCGATTTTAAAAATTCTTTCACCATTCGAAAGCTACATTATCCACGAGTAACATAGGCTATATTTTATCCTGGTAGTTTCATTAGTACACCCGTGCAAAGCCGGGACGTGACAAGTAGGAGATATAGAACAATCTTAAATAATAAATGTATTGTATAATTTGGTTGCATTTGTAATATTTACAAAACATTTAGCTGAGCATAAAATGAGTTTGTTTAATGCATTTATTTTACAGTATTACCTAGTATAAATAACCTATAATAAAATGACTTCAAAAAGTTTCTAAGATATTTATGGAAACGATACCATCGCTAATAAAATTATAATCACATTGTACTAATAGGTACCTAAGTGCCTCAAGAGGGTCACGAAAATGTCAGGAGAACTATAAAACTACATATAATTATGTTAGGACATTTACGTTGCAGAAAGTCGGTTACCTATAAACACAAAATATTCTTTGAAAGGTTTTGTGGTGATAAAAAAGATAGAGGTAAGTACCTTAGATACCTACATCAGAGCAGAGAAAGTACCTATAAAAATACATAGTTAGGTAAGTTCTTACATTAAAATAAGCTCAAACTTTGTCATTGACTTTCAGATTTCTGCTAAAACTAAAGTATAACTCTGAATTCAATAGGTATCTCCATTGAGACACAATTAGCTTAGTCCTAATTTCATACTAGTCATCAATATGGGAAAACAACTTTGCACTCTAGCAATAAAAATGCACCGGCGAAATATTAGCAGTCGTGGTAACGTGATAAATCCATGTCCTGCGTCGGCGCAGCATCGAGGCGTGGAGAGATGCTATCAGCCCCATTAGCGGCCGCCGCGCCCAGCCTCTATCAGCCGCATCGCACAAGACCATCTTATCATACATCACCATGAGAACCTTTCAAATTCAACCATATAAAACTCTAAATAGCGTTTAAAATGTTAAGAGGTGGATAAGCTCAAATGAGATCATATTGTTATTGGAGTTTTTTCTAATATTTTAGTAGGTGGTTTAGTCCGAGATGGTATCGTGGCAGTAATTTGCGTGATGCAGCCGTTTTCGATGATGATAGCTGAATCGACGCTCGTCAATATGTCATTTTCGTTAGATTCCGATAGCTATTCGAGGAATGTTTCGATCTCGGTCAGACACGTTGGTGCCCTATTGAGGGTGCTGATAAGATCTTTTCCAAGAAGAAAGCTTTGTTTCGAATTATCTAAGTACTTAAATCTATTTTGATTGCTTACAAAATTGTTTGTCATAATCTCAGGATGATATTGCTGATTTTTTCAGAATCTGGAACTTAATTATGAATTGAGTGTTGTTCGCCAAGCGAAGATCCGTTTAATTGAGTCGTCAACAAATGCCACAAATCTACATACAAGCTACCAATTATTTATTTGCATGTAATGTAGGTAAGCTAAGCAGCATTTCCCTAATGAGCCGTAGTTACAAGTCGCGAGCAAGCGTGTTAATTGCTTACGATCAGCGGCTGAAACATCTGCACTGCTCGATTGCACTCGGCGCCTGCGCAGCTAAACTTCCAGCAGCTGGGTTAATACACTTGGTACAGTACATTACCTAATTTAAAAAGTAGGTCTTACTTTAGGAGTTACCTAAGTACTTAAGTTAGCTCCGGAGCTCAACAATAGATAAAAAAAAATTGTTTTGTTTTTTCCACAACCAACTTAAAGCTTGTGTAAGAGAATCAGATGATTGAAACACTAATAATGGATTTTAGCGGAAAGTAATTTTAAAATACTGTATTCTCAAATTTACTTAATTTAAATTTTACTTTGTTAACGTTATGAAGTAAGAGTTGAAAAAGAGGTACCTTGTCAAATCAGTTTACCAGTCATTTTAATTTTGCTGTGCCACTTACTTAGCATGCAACTCACGTTTTTATAACAATGTATTATGTAGGTAATATGTAGCGGAAACCGCAAGACAATTACTGATAATCAACCGTGAAGGTACCACGCCTAATTACTATTTTAAGACGTACTTATATTACAATTATGAAATAAAATACGCGACAACAAAAGCCATGCTGGATCACTAAAGCCCTGCTCTATCAGAATTAAAACGAAGCTAAGAGCGTCTCAATAGCCCAGAAGAGAGCCTAGCGAAGAATATTATTTAAGAAAGAGCGAGCTTACGAGTACGTTCGACGATTTATGAACCAAGCTCGTAAGCGCAATGTAACGCATATTAAAAATATATGCAGGTACTCAATTTACGATGCACTTCCTTCCTACATGATATCGTTGCAGTGAGATCGATATCACCAGTGCAAGTAACGTCAAATAGCAAGAATTTATGATTCGCATAGCTTACATGTTGCGCACGCGGTCGTGACCGGCCGCGGCGGGTGGCGGCGGGGGCAGGGGGTTGGCGGCGAGAACAAAGAGCGGCTGTTCAAACGTGCCGCCGCTAATAAGCAATAAACAAGGGGGCGGAGTCCGAGGGCGCACCTGAGGGATCACCTCGCTGCGCCAGCGCCAAAGCACACCACGTAGCTCTGCCAAAGTAGAACGCAACGCAAGCCAACAGACCTACGCTTCTGTTCATAACACTGCTCCTTTACTATTTCAGCTCCCAAACGTTCTTAACCATGCAGTTAATTCCTTTTCATTACTCATACACGGAAAGTACGCACGAAGTTGCCTGATCATAGGGTTCAAAGTAGCATTTTCCGTCCCTAGGGAAAATAGGGCAGGAAAGTAAATAACTGTCAAATGTCAACTTCATTTTTGACATTTCTTTTGTGGCATATCTATGCATGCTTAGTATTCAAGTTCTTCTAACTCATTCATTCTATTATGTCTCTCTAGCACGAATATGTGCTTCTCTAGCACAAATTTGTTCATCCTTGCATGAATTATGAAAAATTGTTTAATTATTAATCTGAAACGCAGCTATTCCATCGTCAACTGCTGTTTAGTGACTAAACAACAACAAAAAAAAAACTGACTGGTAGAATGGCACTAAATGTAGTAGGCATTCAACCAGTATTTTTTTTTCATAATTCAAGCAATGATGAACAAATTTGTGCTAGTTAGCCAATATAATAGTCGTATTGAAAAAAAAAGCGAGACAGCTAATTTTAGTAAGTGAAATTTTCCTATTTTTTTTTGCAATTTCCTTATATTCGTAATGAAAAGCAGAGTGCTTACCTCGGGGAAAAGGCTTTTCGATGCACTCGAACTAATAGCGCACTCGCTGACGCTCGCGCGATAAACCATCTCGTGCATAGAAAGAATGCCTTTGTCCCCTTGTATAGCAATCTACTATTCATGCCTTTTATGGAATCCAAACACTACGCTATGATTTTCCTTGCTACATGGAAAAAAAAACTTTTACACTTGGAAACAAAAACGCAAACGAATCATCAGACCATCGATGCGTTGCTTTGTAACTTGCAATTAATAAGCAATAAAATGGTCTGCGGAACCGGGAAAGGCATCGGATGTGTACATGCTACGCCGTCATTGAACAGTTCATAAAAACATAGCATTCAACGATTTCTTTCACTAATAAAATTACAAAGTAATCGATTGCAGCTTCGATAGCGTAAAGGCTAAGGTAGTAAAATCATCAACACAACACGAACGTTTCCATAATTAGATGACTACTATTGATAATATCTGTTGCAGTGCAGATAACAGACAATCAGTTCAACGTCTACCTACATAATCTGGCGTAGGTATAATGACTGAAATAACGTTGCATTCTTTGGTCTGTTTGTAATATTGTTGTGCTATCCTGACTTAGTATCTTTAAGATATTATGTAATTATAAAAGGTAGATTAGGGAAATCCGCATGGTAACACGAATGCCCCCGTCTAGATGGTGGTTAGTCTGTCTCCTGTCGATCACACACGAGCAAGCGACGGCAGCTCTCCGCACCGGCCTCGTGACACCCAGCCCAGCCGATAATCACGCTACTTTACACCAACTACCCTGTCAGTCACTGCTCTAACCGTACAATTACTAATCCACACCTATCAGCGACAGCAAAATAGCCAATAGGCTCAGAATCACGTTAGAAGTTCTATTTTTACCCTCGAATTTGCGCATCAATCCCACGGACATCTATCGCCAATAACAAAGCAATTGTTGGGAACCCCGTGACGGAGTAATTCGTCGTTTCCCTCGCTGGAACGACGATTAGCCCACCTCTATTTACTTGTCTATCCGATCGCTGGAGCTGGCAGCTGACGCCGGACGCGTTCGACAGAACACCGTTACAACAGTGACTTAGAAAAACGTTTGCCACGGACATCGAACACCGTCCGTTGTTCAACCCCGAATGTTTGACGCAGACATCTAGACTGTTCCTTGATTGTTTGGAACAATCGGCCGCGACTTTTGTAATGGCCAGCAAACTGCCTCACCTGATTTCTGCTTGTCTCTTGAGGCCCGTTTCCCAATCTTCATTATCTTGTGATCTGACTCGTAAGGTTCGAGCTAGTTTTATATCCATAAAATGTGTTGCTGGTAAAATTCTAACAAAATGTAACCAATTTCAAGTATAGATTCTTAGTTTAAAATAAGGTAAACCTGTTTCAGGTTTTTTCAAAATTTAAACCTAAAGGTCAATAAGGCAGAGTCAAAGTTGGGTAAAACTTTGACTTTTCATGATATCTCTGGTGTTGGAAGAGTTTCAAAGTTAAAATTTGGCATGTAGGTTTCTTTTCAGACGTACGCACCTATTATGAACGAATTTTTAAATCAAAGGTTAAATTCGAGGTCTAAATGCAAATTAAAAAAAAAACATAATTTACCTTTCAACGCATCTCTGAACCCACAAGTGCTACTAAGATGACATTTTGCATGTAGGTTCCTAATAGAACGGAGACTTTTGCTTGAAAAGGATTTTTCGATCAAAGGTCAATTCGAGGTCAGAGGTCAACTTTTTTATAACTTCTGTATGGTGACAGCTGGAACGTCAAAATTTAGAGTGTACATTCTTGACCTAAAATAAACGAACACCTGTTTCAGGTTTTTCAAAATTTTAACCCTAAAGGTTAAAGTAGTTTCAGGTTTTTCAAAATTTTAACCAAATAGGTTTGGTGGGGTCAAAGTTGGGCATTATTTACCTTTTGCGATAATATCTTTGTAGCCAGAAGAGCTATGATGATGAAACTTTGCATGTAGGTTCCTTTTTATACTTGGTCACTTATTATGTACAAATTTTATGGTCAAAAGTCAAGGGAGAGGTCAAAAGTCATATGTTTCATAGCTACAAAATGGTGACAGTTGGAGCGTCAAGATTTCAAGTATAGATTCTTAGCTGAAAACAAAGGTAAACCTGTTTTAGGTTTTTTCAAAATTTTAACCCTAAAGGTCAATTTGGCGGAGTCAAAGTTGGTTAAAATGTTGTCCTTCACGATATCTTTGGAACTACAAGAGCTTCGAAGCTCAAATTTTGCAGGCTGGTTCCTTGAGGAACATAAGTGCCTCATTTTATAACTATTGTCTAGAGGTGCCTGTTTCTAAAGTCATCGCGGATGTAATCGCGCGCGGGACGGCTAGTAATATATAAATGTGAAAGTTTCTGAGAATGTTTGTTATTCTTTCACGCAAAAACGGCTGGACCGATTTGGTTGAAATTTGGTATGTAGATAGGTGATACCCTGGATTAACACATAGGCTACTTTTTATCCCGATATTCCCGCGGGAATGGTACTTACGCGAGTGAAACCGCGGGGCACAGCTAGTTTTAACATATTTTACTGTAATATAAAAGCACAAAAACTCTTTTTTTAGCCTAAAAATGAGACATTTAAGCCTAATAATATTTGTAAGAAAATGTTTATTTTAGAATTTAAAGTGATTTAATTCATGGTTTGAATACAGGAAGTACCTAGTTTCTTATTTATTCAACGTAAGCTATTATGGGATCGTTCTTTCTGTAAACGTCAATATATACCTATACTTCATTTCTTGAAGCGAGCTAATAAGAAGAAAAATAATCTCACGTGATTGGTCATCGAAATTCATTGGATTGGCTAGATTTGACAATTGACAATTGATTTGACATTCTAGCCAATTACGAGAAATACAATTATTTTCGACGGCCAATCACGTGCGTTTATTTTTGTACCTATTAGCTCGATTCAAGAAATGAAGTAGGTATATATTCATTGGGTTGGCTAGATTTGACAATTGACAATTGATTTGACAATCTAGCCAATCACGAGATATACAATTATTTTCGACGACCAATCACGTGCGTTTATTTTTGTTCCTATTAGCTCGATTCAAGAAATGAAGTATATATGTTTATTTATATATTACTTCTGTGGGCGAGGAGTCTCTGAGAAATTAGCCCTAACAACGCCACAATAGTCCATAATTGTGAAATGTGTTGTGATTTCGAGGAGGTATGCAATTTTTCTCGGACGCCGAACAATGCTGGACGGTAATGAAAGGAGCCAATCAGTTGGTGTCTGGTACCTACCCTGTGCTAATTTATGGAGGTGGCAGACAGGCTCATCTGGAACAAATGTCTCAGCAGACAAAGGCCGACAGAGGGTCTACACTACCACTGCTGTCAAAGGCATCACATTAAAGTAAGTACCTATCTAATATTACGTAATGATTTACAATAAACATTTATTATAAGTAGGTACTTACCTATTTACAGTGGAAATTTGTGCATGAATTAGCATAAACATAGATCATCAATAACGACAACAGACGCATCTTTTCTCATTTAGCTATGTTTAAATAAGGTAATTGCTTAGGTTAGACAAAATTAATTACATGTTAACGTATATATACCATACTAAAAATTAACGTATTCTGTGCTTAAAGCACCTATAGCTGAAGCCTTACTCGCTCTACATGATGACTTGGTATTGGCATGAACACTCATGTCATCCGCACACGTATGATGCGTGCGCTTATTATATCCTAGCACGTAGTTATGAATTTATAGCGAATAGCGTGTTATTTACTAGCACTATACGCACAATTTGCGAAGCTGTCGTGAGGGCCAGCTATAATTTCCCGATGGCAGAGTATCCATCAATGCACGCCCGAGGCCGCGGCTCTTTCAATTTGTAGGCCGCTACATCGTCGGCAATTATGGGACGGACGGACGGAAGGCCGATCATCGACGATATATACGCGCTTAATAATGCCTAATGACACTTAATAATGACGGAAAATAAAAGTGTTACGATTATTTATTAACCATTTTAAATGAAACGGTTTGAGCGTTTAAGATAAGTTACAAAAATGCCGTAAGATAATATTTTTTTGAATTATCAATTGATTATCACAAAAAAATATTTGCCAAAATAACTTGTTGTAATCCAGCTTTTAAAATACCAACCTCTATAATACAGTACCTACCTACCTAGTTTATTTCATGCCGTAGCGTTTCACTCACAATCACCACTTACCAACATAGCAGTCACTTAGGGTTAGGAGGCTTTATCGTTTCACCTATTACAATACTAAAAACATTTTAAATCTAACGAGTATTTTCGTAGATTAAGGTAGTTTCTTACAATCAAACTTACAAACTTTATCACTTTACTGTTAAGTATTAAATGTTTAGTATTAACTAGCGACCAGCCCCAGCTTCGCACGGGTCCAATAATTATAAGTACATAAACTTACGTCTTGAATATCTATCTATTAAAAAAAACCACATCAAAATCCGTTGCGTAGTTTTAAAGATTTAAGCATACATAGGGAAATAGGGACAGAGATAGCGACTTTGTTTTATTTATACTATGTAGGTAGGTAGTGATGATGTGTGTGTTTTAATTTTATCAAAATACATTTTAATAATTTAATAAAAAAAACACAAACTTTCTAGAATAAAACACAAGAAATGTATGATAAGTACTTATTTAAAGTCCCAGGTTACGGCTAAATTCGCTACAATATACATACCTACCTATTTATTGAAATCTAATTAGGCATTTTCGATTATTTGAAGAAGTTGGGGTAGTCAGAGGTGCATGATGCTGCATATGTTGAATTGACTTAAATAAATAAATAAATAATAATAACCGACGCTTTTGATTATTACTGGTTTCTTAACTTACTTACTTTAAACTTTCGGTCGTTTTTGCAGCTTCATTTCAATCAACATGACATTCATTTGTACAGTTTATAAATAATAATTGATGTTGTAGTAACTATAGGTGCGTAGGTACTTGTGACCTGACTGTTATTATTGTGTATCTGCATAAATGATACCTTAATACTGATATTCCCAAGGCGAAGCTATAGACTTTTTATAGATTATTAGGTGGTTTTAGAGCCTTTGTAAATGTCTAAGAAGGATGGTTGATTATACTTGGTCAGACCCACACTTTGCAAAAGTTAAGTTTCCAAATTGTTGCCAGGCCATCGACGCTTCCAATAATTATTCATCATTTTAAGATACTGAAGATGTCTAAGGATTATTCAGAGGTAGGTTAATTATAATACCTTAACCTTAACCCACCTATTATGTGTATGGGCTAATGTTAAAATCGTATAGGTAACTGAGAACTTACATTGTGATATTGACCGTTAAGTACCTACATAGTATGATTGCGCATACTTATAGATTTGCCGAAAAGAAAAATTCACTTATTAAAAACGGCCGGAATTCAAAATTTCTCATCCAAGATCTTCGAATCAAAAGATGACGGAAGAGGGTCGCTCTTGGTATTATTCAACTGTAAATTACTTCGAAATATTCAATTCCTTCAAAATGTTTAGTGTAGCCATTTTAAACAGTTTACTTCAACTTATTAGTATAATGTATTTAAGCCTCGTGCCTCGTGAGATGAGGTAATCGTTTAATTTTGATGACTTTAGTTAAATTAATGTGTAAGTAAATCTTTAAGTACTTACCGTACAATATGTATTGGTAGGTACCTACCTGTTACAATCAATCATGTCTTTGTTAAGAATGTGTTTGTGGGTATAAAATAAAACAAAAACTTGTTTGATTTTAGTTTATTACACTTTAGTCTCTAGTCTACCAACACATAAATGAGCAAACATTGAAAACCATGAAAATTTACTGATAAATCTTAGATCGTAAACAAAAATGATTGGTTTAGTTGAAGTAAAATCACAGAATAGGTAAAATCTTATTATAATCACATGGGAAATTACTCGCGTAAAAATATTGACGATTTAGATACCGACAATTGATTATAATAATGTCTAGGACATACAACTCACGATGGTTTGTAAGTGAAAAAGAAGGAAAATCTGGCCATTTATGTGTAGGTGCACTTTAGCCTTAGGGATCAACCCTGATATGTGTCTACTGTTCGCAGAGCTCTCATTCGCAAATAAATAAATAAAGATTCAATGAACCTCTGGTACAACTTACAAGTGCCCATCCATACTATTTAATATTATAAATAAATACGAGTATATATTTATTTAGAACTTAAGAAACAGATGCCACAATCGGTTCCAGCTGCACTTTGCTTAAGAATTTAAATAATACATTCTGTAATTTCTAATGGTATCGAAGACCGTCTGCCAGTTTTGTGTTGTCACGTTTTTAACATAATTTAGATAGGTATAGGTAAAGAGTACGAGTATGTAATGTATATAAGTTTTAATGAAAACCGCAATAAAACCACAAAATTACGTTTATTACTGCGAATAATGCTGAATTTCTAACTGCTATCCAATGAATACCTAATTGGTCCGGAAATATGAGTGACATCGTTCGGAGGAGGGTTCTTATAATTTGATAAGCAATTATTGTGACATCCCCCAAACGGAATACAATAATAGCTATCATGTTGTGGGGACTTTTGTGGTGATGCAATATAAATGGGGTTATGATTCACTAATATATTTTTAACAACATTCTTTAAGTTTTTTCAACACAAGGTATATTGACTCATAAGACTTAAATTTTGCCTTATTAAATACTATATTTTTTAGGATTTAACAATAGAAAATTATGTACCTATATTTCGTAGGTCCGTTTACCTACCCTTGTACCTTGTCGTAAAGTTCAATCGTAATATACATAAGCGTAATTTTGTGATTGCGAAGTTTTTATTAGAAAATTGTGTCTTAGATCTCAATGCTTAACTTTGACGTGACATAAATAACGCACTTCCATAAATATAGACATCCAAGCAAATTTATCGGATCCTTTTAATGTGAGGAGGTGACTGTTGCTTGAAGGTCACTGGAAATGAGGTGTGAAATACTGAGAGACTGAAAAACTTTACACTGTTAGATACCATTGATGTAAAGTTAAAGCGCGGAAAATAGTAGGTACAAATACTTAGAGCAAACTTCATATTTTGTTAATTTGAGAATGCGAGCATCTGCGTAAACCATCTACTAATACAATATTTTTCAAGATATCTTAGTTGATATAAACATCTAAGTGACCCAATATTTACAGTGCTTACCCTACAAAAATAATTTAGTCAACCACTATACAATATACAGCAAAATTAGACCAACATAATATAAATACCTATTCTTACGTTAAGAAATATACACACGAATACATTTAAAACTAATTCTATGTTATATGTAAACATATCACTGTTTGGAATAAACTTTACGTAGTACTTAATAAAAACAATTATCATAAGGATATAAACAAAATACAGATTTTAGTTTATCACAAACTGGTCATGCAGCAGCATATATTTTGCAATGTCTCTAAAACGAAATAGGTACTGACTAAATATGATAAAACAACTGAAAAATATTTTTAGTTCATTAGTAAGCCTACATACAAAGTTTTGTAAATTATTATATAGTTTGGAATGTCTGCATGATTTTCCTTAGTTTCATAATATTTTCAGTTTTGGTCCGGATAATAACTTTATAAAGCCAGAGTTCGACCACTAATCTTTGGTTAGTTCATAAACTTGAAACGAATAGATACATTCAATAAGTGAACTTATGAAACCATCAGGACACTTTCCCAACTATGCAGGTAACTTTACTCTATCTATACACGAGAAAATCTTACAATTGGGTAGGAACCATGAAATTACAATTACACTTATCTACATACAAATAGGTAGGTACTATGGAAATTCACTCGAGAATATACATAAATCGTAGGAACATAATTCCTAGTCAGTCACAGCACAGGTATCGGAATGTTTCACAGCGGGTGTCTGGGGGAAGGGGGGTGTTCGTTTCTGGGTGCGTGTGGAGGGGGAGGGGGAGGGTAGGGGCAGTAGCGGAGGTTGTGGGGCTTCTGCATCCAGAGGTCGGGGGGGAGGGAGAGCGGCTGCGGCCAGGAGGGCCATGGCCGGCCGCCCAGCGCCAGCAGCTGCAGCGCGGGCGGCGTGCGCGCCCACGCCGCGCGCTTCTCCGTCTCCTCGTCCGCGCCGCCCGCCGCGTACAGACGCAGCGGAGAACGCAACAACTGCTGCTCCATCAACATCAGCTCCATTGGATCTCTGCAATTCATAGAAAAATGTTTACTTTCAATTTAAATTCTTCTCTGATTATGGAATAATGAAAAAAATGAAATATGATCACGACTGTATCAGGTATTAGCGAAATTTTATAACCATGGACACTATACAGACGTTATTTTGCAGAAGATGTAACAAGTCCTCTTTAATAGACACTAAAATGAATTCATTACTTGTTACAAAAAGACATCTGTAGATCAAAGCGTAAGGAGAGCTCGTTGATGTCTTTTGTATGAGCTTTATCGTTGTCTTAAGTGTTTTGACGAAAGTCGAACTGGCAGTAGAGAGCAAGAATGCGATTGTATTCTGCGAAAGTGTGCGTTTGCATGTTGGTCGGCTTCATTCCACCAGTCCGTAGTCTATAAAACTGTTCGGGGAACACCAGCCACCAGCCACGTGACTTAGCTCATAAACAGTTGTTATTAGGTGTGCTAAGTAGGAGCCCTATTAAATCAATTTTATTGGCAAAGTTTTTAAATCTCATTGAAAACTATTGCAAGAAATAGCTAAAAATGTTTTTTAGTTAGTTTAATAATAATTGGTAATAGTTTATGAAGTAGTCAACATAACACAATTATCACGACTGCATTAAATACAATGACAGCTTACTATCCAGTTACCGTTATAAAAAGCTAGGTAACTGGTTTCTTCAAGATGTTTCCTTCACGGCCGGTATTGAACACACGATCTTCGGATCGGGAGTCGAGTTACTATTCCATTCGGCCGAGGCTGCTCTCATGATAATATGTACTTTTCTTTCTGAAGTTTAGATTTAAAGTGAAAAAAGATGAATGTCGGGAGCATATCGCCGATGATTTCGTGGAAGTTGGTTTACGAGTGTTCTCGCAGTTAACGAGGCGGAGTGGGCGCTGGTTTACGGCGTCACGTGTTGTGGCGCTCGCTGCCCTTTATCGGTTCCAGGAGGCTGCGCGACCGCCGCGCCGCACGCTTCCCATAACTAGCTATTTTCGCCTCTCTTAGAAACTATCGACGGTTGCCGTGCACAAATCCATCTCTCACGCCTGTTCGATACAATTCTGCAGTAACTCGTTCTGTTTACGCTACAGGGCTTGAAATCTTGAAATTACTTATAGAATTGTTATGTTTCTATTTACGTATGTGTTTATTCCTGTTTGAGTAACCACGCTAAAAATAACAACTCTTGTTTAGCATAAATGTAGAGAGTATTCAATTTAGACTATCCGATCACAGGGGTATTTAGCTTTGTAGAAATTAAAACATAGAGATTACTGCTGTATTGTCTACTATTTAACAAGTGTTCAGTAAAATTTTACCTTCAGCTTATACAAGGAAGTTCAGTGAAAGCCTGTTAAACTGTGGTTTAATATCTGATAGCTGTGAAATGAGCGTCACGTGACCGCAGAGAAGCGAGCCTTGAATCTCTCGAAGCCTTAAATTGGCGTGACATCACGAGATGCCGTGTCGAATGTAATCTATCACCGACGAGGCCCCGGGCGCCCCGGCTCACCACGAGAATTAAAACAGGTAGTGCCCACACACGCTAGCATTTTTTGTAGAATCCTTAAATTTTCGATAGAACCGTATAATCAAAGGTGTTATTGTACCTAATTCCAATAAATGTGTTTTAAAAAAAATTCCCAAAATTTACTATCAAATTAACTTTGAGTACTTATTTATTTTTTTAAGAGCTGCAACAGTACCTATTCATTGCGTCTATTTATTATTCTTAAGATTATGTTGATGTTATCATGAATAATATTTAAATTGATTTGACCATAATTTGTACTAGAGGAATCTTTGAATGTTTGGCGAAACATAATGCAAAATGTGCTCAGATAATGCTGGTTTCTTGTAAGTGTGAATTAGTTTTAGAATAAAGTTATAAAAACTCTGAAGTTACGTTGTTAGTAAGACTCCTAAAATCAATTGAAGTCCTATTCACCCTGTCTTCAAGTTGTAGAAATCATTTCAGATGGTAAGTAAGTATTTGAGGTGTGAAAGTAACCATGGAATGGTTATTTCGTTTCGGGTGCTGTTGGGGCGTTAATGGCGTATTTATTATGATCTCGGTATCAGAAGTAATAGCCGACACTTTCCGACGGCAAATTACAGGGCGGCTGTTCTCAGAGGCCGGCGATAGGAACGGGCACGCTCGCGAAGCCTTATCGATATCGCGGCCGGGGCGCCCTTATCGATACCAATGCGAGTATGCCTGCGAATGCATAACGTTACCATCTATCTGATACCTTTTGAAATATTATTTCCTTTCTTAACTTGTTCCGTGAATTGTTTATGCCGAACATGTACCTGTTGTATCTGAATTATTGTTTTAATAGTTGCAACTACCTCTTTGATTCAATCAAAAGAATAGAATACTTGAATGAAAGAGTTCTTTGTTTATATTATGTTATGCTACAAATCTATAACAAATTAGATACAATTTCTTAGCCATTATTTCTAGGTGGAAAGTGAATCGCTTGCAATTAAAAAGAAGAGGCGCGACCGAGCATAAATATAACTCCTCGGCTAAATATCGTCTGTGATTGAGCGAGGGGCGTATCTTATTAATTAATGGATGAAAAGCCGCCTCGGCCACCACGCCAAATAACTGAGCCGCCCGATTCTCACACAATGGCAATTCATCATACTTACTGTCTGACGATTTGGGACGTCAGCGAAGGAAGTCATTACGATTAGATGGTTTTTAAGCATTTTACATTAGTTTATGATGGTGTGAATGAGCATTTCAAACAAAACTCATTGATAACGCTCTATCGTAATGAAAAATAAATGCGGATGTAGGTTCTTAAAAAGCTCTTATAACCACAATCATCGAATCAACATTGACTGACAGTAAAGAAATGTTTCGCATTGAGATCTTATCGATATTCCAACGCATTGAACTAAATTACTTGAACCAGCAATGAGTTGTCAGAGTGCTTTAAGCACAGTAGCGGTAGAGATGCCAGCTGACACCTTTCATATAGCATAAGACGTCGAGGTGAATAATTTTAATTCCAATCATACTAGCGTTTGGTTGCAAGTATCTAATAGAAAGAATTATCAATATAGCCGAGAATGAGACAGCATTATTTTTAAACAGCACTTTTTACCGATACAATTAGTTTCAATGTCCTTTTTTACTTTTTAAAAATCGTGCCTAGGGGTATATACTCATTGAGTTATAAATTGATCCACAGAAGCCGAAGAGATCTCCATTGAACATAGAGTGGGCGCGGGAGTCGGACGCGGCCGCGGTAAAAGCGCGGTAATTGCATCGATAACATCTCGAATTAGCCGTCAATCACTAGCGGTGAACTATCATCGCGCCGCCACCGACGCTGTATCAATTAATCCAAATCGGTAGCCGAGTGCGCGCATTCGATTATTAATAGGTTCAATAATTCTGTCGATCATGCCATCAACCCACCTCGAAGTAATGCATGACTTGTGCAATGATTAAGTCATAATTGTGGCTCCCGAGTTACATACTTCAGGCTTTTAACCGCATATTCTATTAAAAAAACTGGTTCATAGTCAAATTGATAATTTAGCAGATACATTTTCGTGAGCTACATTAGCTTACCTAATAATCTATTGTAGTAAATGTAGCCCACGCTTGCCAATAACGGGCTTAGTTTTAAATATAATTTATAATCAATTTATCGATTTAATTTTACTACCACGTTACGTTATACGCGACTCGATAACATCTTATAAATTTGGATCGGTAATTGTTTATGCATAGGCAATTTCGCAGGTCGTGCACAACACCTGAGCCTCTCTGGTTCCCGCCTTCACGAAACCGGTCTGCGTGTATGTGTGCATACCTGCGCATCACATCACACCGAAGGATGGTGGATGGTGAGATAATAGAAATGCGCTTTAATTTGTCGTTTAGGGCATAATGAGGGCAGGCCCTGTGATTACGCGCCGCGCCGCCGCCGGCCGCCGCTGACGTGCTTTCCACATGCAGCTCCGCGCCTCGCAATACCACGCATCCTCGAATGTGTTAACACGAAACATTTAAACGCTTTTAAATAACGGAGGTTTTGACCGCGGGAAGTTTTTTAAACGCGCAGAGAGTTTTTTTTTTAACAGTTAACATTATACAGACAACTTCTACATTACCTATTTTAAATTTTTGTTTGAAAGTAAGGAAATAATTTGATTTAGATGAAAATAGGCCGACAGCTGTATCCCGAGAAAATTTCTTCACTCATCATCTAATTTTCTTTAATATGAATAAATCATAAAACTAAATTCAATGTACAAGTGTACCTACTATGCCTGCAAGTTCGTATTTTTGAAAACATTATTTTTTCAACAATTCTAGAAGTGCCATGGAACATGACAATTTTAATGGTATCATTAGATTTTGATCTTATATGTTGCCACTTCTCAAAATTTTCGATAAATCTAGAAAATACATGAAAAGTACCGTATGACAAAATGAATACTCAATTTCTGAGAGAGCTGTGTTCTAAAGTTGTGGTCAGCCGGCATGGGAACGCCCTTGCTCGACGCAGCCTCCGGCGTCTCTCGTCTCGTCCAGCCGACGGCACTCAACACGTTATGGGGGCAAAACACTACTTTTGTTTAAAATGTACGTATCGTGCACTATTACTTTTCTATAATAACACCTCTTATTTCATTGTTATTCGAAAGTTAACGTTAAACAATTTGCCTAATGGAACCTAATAGCGTAAGGTGATAATTAATAAATCTCCATAAACATGCTAATTTCCATTAAACATAGGTACCTACTTAAAATTGACAACATACAGTTAATACTCATTTACCATGACATCATGCTGGCATTTGTTTTACTAAACCTAATATATTTAAAAAATAATGTTTGTACCATTAACCGTCATGGTTTATGTTTGTCTCAATTTTACGACAGCTGATAAAACCTTAGGTATGCCTGTTAAGGTCGCATAAATAATTTTAGTGTTTAACGCGTACCTACCTAAGTTAGGAGAAGAAAAAAATTAGACAGATTTATAACAATTAAGTACAAACTTATTTGAATTCTTATAAATTAGTCGATTTTTTTTAAATAATTAATGAATTCATGTTGATCCGTCGTTTTTTTTATGAAGCAAAGATACCACAATATTTGTTACATCTGTAATTACGGGTGTTCGATTAAGGCAATTTGGTGGATAACAACAGGTCTCTTCAAATCAGGGTTTCGATCAACGTTTTAGGTGCAATCAGCGAAGAGGCGCGTTTTTAATCTTCGAGCTGGTGTAAGCCGGCGCGCAAATTGCAGGGCGGCAGACCTGATGCCTTTCAACTGTTGCTAATAACCTGTCAATTTATCAAAATCGCCCCGAGCGCCGCTACACGATTGGGACCACTTGGGGAACATAAACTAAAATGTGGTATTCGCGTTCGTCATTGAGCTCACATCAGCTTTACCTTGAGCTTGCATAAAAGTTTTAGATTGTTTAATATATTTACACATATTTCTTGCAACATAGCTAAAGTGAGCGTTGAGTGAATTATTCGCCCTGACTGAAATGTTGTTTTTCTTCAAAAATCAACGTTACTTCACGAGTATTTTAGGCTTGCAATTAATAAAATTGAAAAAGTATTATCCATAAAATAAAAATAATAGGAGTCTCACCTATCAAAGTCTGTCAATCGCGACGAGTCCCGAAAGCCCTTAGCAAAAGGGTTGGAGTCAATCTTGAGCTTCGTGATGAGCTGGTTCTGATAAGCGGTGACAGCTGTGAACACGGTCTCGGGGAACACGAAGGTCCGATGCTGTTCCCGCGACAGGTCAGTGATGGGGCCGCCCCCTTCCCGGACCTTCACCAGGTGGATCCGAGGCTGATATCGATGCATGGAGTTCAAGACGATCTGTCGAAGATATGAAAACATGTAAGAATATCACTGTAATAGTTGGTATAAAAATATTGTAATTTATGATTCATCTTTAAAAAATGAACTTTTTCTTCGTATGAGAAAGTAGCCAACTATACTGACAGAGTTTTTAGATCGCTCAAAGGCCTTTGTCATAGCCGGGACCGAATATGTATTTTTTAATGTCGGCAAATTGTTATAATATCTACTCAAAACAGTATTTTACCATTCCCATAAAATTAGAAATTCTTGAAGTTCCTCAACTTAGTCGGGCTGCTAATTAATTAATTAATTAGTATGTTTCATAGAACAATAATATAATAGAGAGGCTCGTCGGTGATTTCTCATAATGTAACTTTTGTAGTAAGTACATTAATTAATTGGTGAACAGAGAGGTCGGACAGCGGGCGAGCGATGTGACGACCCGATAAGCCAGCGCGCCAGCAAATTGTTCCCAACTTTACGGCCCTGATGAGATAATTAAACTCTGTAAATTAATTAATATGACTCTCTAGCTATTTTTATTACAAATTCGTGTTAATTGTAAACTCAAAAGTACCGACTTCAAGACAGGGGTTACCGACTAGGCAGCTTGCTTTTTAAATTATGAATGCTTACCCTTCTCGCACCAGTGCTTACACTTCACAGCGCGTTAAACTTTAATGCTCCTTTTAATGGAAATTGACTATTGTTATGAATATTTTTGGGTGCTAATAAAGTCATTTGGTTATGTAACTACCTTATATTCTCATTCAATTCATGCCTATAATATACTCGTAGATATGTATTTTTATATCGTGCTGACTGGTGATTTGCATACTTAATGAAAGCAGATATTTTTTTGCTGCTGACTTGTGAAGTATCCGTTATTGAAATTTATTAAAGTAGGCTAACTTGACTATTATTAGATATTATAAAATAAGACAAGAATAATACAGGTATAAAATAAGTTAGTATGTTTACAATGGAAAATATATTTTAGAAACACTTTAAAAACATCTCATCAATTTGTTTAGAACACATTGATGAAAAATGTGGCATTTCTAGATTTATTTATTTTCGCGTTCGAATCAAATTCTGATTCGTAGTTTTGAGGATTATTTTTTAGTAAAAAGCTTATTACAATATAGAAACTATCATGTACCTACTAAGAATACAAATTCCAAGGTCAAGAGAGTATGTGAATGTGAGTGGTTGAGTGGGCGTGGTGGGTATCATTAGTGTGCCTCTAATTTCCACACCTGCGCTCTAATGAATTATCGCCTCCGCCGCAAGCCGAATCACGAACCGCGTTGCAGGTTAAGTTCTAGAATTATCTTAAAACAATACTTGTTATAATTAGGAAAAATTCCATTCACCTTACTAATAAGTACGCTAAAAGGCTAAAACTACTAACAAATTTCGCTCAAACTTGGAATATATAGTTATACATAACAGGTAGGATAGTTTGGAACCTGTATAAATTACACATTAGTTTCTTTTTAAAAACGTAAGTTATGCGAGCAAAGCCGCAGGTGAGTTGTTATCTAATAGGTATTTAGAATGACTGAATCAGTAATCATCAAAAATAGGCAAGAGAATATCAGATGCCTTGCTTACTGACTTTGTTGCATAGCTACTTCATCCACCTTTTTCAACAATACCTATGTTTTTCTAGGTAACATACCTAATACAATTTAAACTGAGTTCAGTTTAAATTGTATTAGGTATGTTTAATTCAACTTTTTTTTAAAGTAAGAATAAAATTGTATTCTACATGTAAGAAAGGCTGAGTAAATGACATTAGTCATATATCTTTGGTTTCAAGTACCTACACAGGTATTAAATTTTCGATATAAAATAATCTACAGATGTAGTACGAGCTGCCGATACGAACATTATCATATTTATTAGGAGGCGATGGCGATGGTTCCACGTATAGCATGTAGGCGACGACACGGATCGTTCTAAGAGATAAGACTCAACCCACTCAAACCCCCTACGTATCAACAGTCAAGCGATATTAATCTTTATTATCCGAGTACTAAGATAACATGTGGCTTGACAGCGCAAGAGGCAGATAGGTGTAATTGGTGTGGGAGGCGTTGGGAGGGTCGTGGGGAGGAGCGGAACATGGCGGCCGGTGGGGGCCAGATGGCAACGGGTCGTCGCCCGAGTAACATGTTTTAAACGTTTAGCTGATGATTTCAAAATCATAAGTTATCCATTGGCCTTTTAACAGAACTTCACAGTTCTTTGCATTATTATGATAGAAAAAATTTTAAACCAGGAAATAAGATTTTAATTTCTTTAAATCTGCAGTAAAATAAATTACTTACAATAGAAATTATTTGTACAAAATTTCCCTGAGCGGAATGAGTGTCGAATATTTATTGAAAATGTTTGAAATAGAGACGTGGGTCGGACGGGTGAGTTGTCGATAAGCGGTGCGTCGATATTTCGATTAGCGCGCGAGCTGTCGGATTACGTCGGATTTTCGCCTCGGCACCGGTGCCGACAAATTGGCCCATTTGTACTTCCATTGCGACGACGGAAGCCCGGTGTCACCGCATAACTGGCACAACCACAACCTAACAACTATCTTTTAAATAACAGCCTAAAAATTAAATAAGTTAATTTTATAAGACAAGTCAGAAGTTATTTAACTGTTATGATATTGGCAATTCTGATAACGCTAAATCTTAAACTAAACTAGCTAAGAATAATGACGTCTTTTAAATTCGATCGTTATGAAAAGGACAGTCAGTTTAATTTTAGTTTTGGCGACATCTGATCGCCACTATTGTCAATCTTTTGATATGAAGCCCTGCCTTTCCAGTTCAAGTTTACTAAATATTTTTAGTTGGACACGCAATAGTATTTCAGAAATAATAGCTTTAAAATGAAACTTTATTCTTAGTTTCATGATTCTCTACATGTTAAATTTTATCCAGTGTAACATTTATTTAAAATATGATATTGTTTCTGTCCAGCATTGCAGTGAATTAATGATTTTATATTAAAAACAAACAGCACGTGTTCATTCAATATGAGATGTCAACAGATTGGATCGAGACGGCTGCGTGGGCGAGCAAGTACAGTCATGCTCTGCAGTTTTTATTTTCATTATTCTATCCCAGAATTAAACATTTAAAACCATCTTTATATGTGGTCCAAATTACCAGATAATTAATGTTCATAGAATGTGATGACTGATGACGTTGTGTTTGTTAGGTAATTTAGCCAGCTTAAGTGATCTGCTTCTAACCAGTTTCCATTAAACTAAACTAGGTATATAGAAACCGGTGCAAAATGAATTATTGCAATATTTAAATTTATTATTTCAGTTCTAAATCAGTGACTTAACATAAAAACAAAATAAACAACAAAGTGTGATGTGTAAGTCGGTCGTCAGTCTACTCGTGTCGTGACCACAGTGACAGTAACGTCATCCGAAACATCGAGGCTCATAGAATGTTTTCCATACTCAATCAAGTCTCGATAATATTTTAATTAAATAAAACTTTAGATGTTGACTGTACTGCAGTGTCATCGAGGGTCAACAGTGGTAGTAAGCCATGAGAAACGATCCACTAAAGAAGCGGATTCCTGTGCATTTGCATACGTAAGCCTTCTTGTGGACAATCCCATTTATTGTCGTAATAAAAAACATAAATACACACATAAAAATCAATAATAGTGTTTGGTTGGTAAGTAGAAGTAGACTTATGGCAGAATTACGATTTAATGCTAAGGATAATTGAGCTTTGGTGCTATTTGAATGTATTATGTCTAATTATTATTTATGTAATAGGCATACCTACTTCATTAATTAAAAGAAGTCGTTAAGATTTACTACTTGATAAATAAATAAATGAAACAAATGCTTCTATTACGGCATCCATCTTAATATTACTTACTTACTAAATAATTTTTAATTATGTAAACACTATCAAACACTTCAATTTTATAATTATATTAAAAAAACTATTGCTTTCTTTCTTGACGCGTGCAGTGCTCATGACGTACGTGGTCTTGTTGCGAGCACTATACTTCATTTATTGAAGCGAGCTAATAGGAAAAAATATAAACACACGTGATTAGTCGTCGAAAATAATTTTCTATTCTCGTAATGGCTAGATTTGACAATTGACAATTGATTTGACAATCTAGCCAATCACAAGAAGAACAAATTATTTTCGACGACAAATCACGTGTGTTTATTTTTTTTCCTATTAGCTCGTTTAAATAAATGAAGTATAGGTAGGCCGGGAATGTGTTAATAATAATGTAGTTCTATTTACATAAAAAAACAATGTTCTAAATAAAACGCAGGTAACAAGATAAAGCTATTATGTAAAATTTTGATATATTAAATACATTAAAACAATAACCTTATTTTATTCCATAATCGATTTCATCTTTATTGGTTGCAGCGTGTCGCTTTTCAAGTTCACAAATTCATATAGAACATTAAAATAACCCTGAGGTACGTAAACGTTCATCATAACATCGGTGGCAATAAAATATATCTAAATAAATTCTCGATCGTAAAGAGGCTGACATCGGGAGTCGAATGGATCGTGGTAAATCGTCATTTAACTAGAAAGGCGTACGTCGCTTGCCGTCACCCGGGGAGTCACGATAAACGTCACCTCAGAATGTAAAAAGGCATAAAAGAAAATAAAAAAGAACGTCGATTGAAATGAAGTGAGACGAGGAAACAGAAAAACAAATACGACTACAAATTGAAGTGAGAAATGTTTTGTCGCTGTGGATGCCCCCCGCGAGCTTCCAATGCCCTTAGAGCTTACCTTTTCAGATTTTACTTATAGCTCTACCTATACCTCTATTATTAGCATTATGTGTAATAATGCTTCATGTTCGTTATGATATGATACCATGACTCTACTTAATGAGAACTGCTCCTCTATTGATGTGTATTTGCATACAATGACGTAGAACCTGTCTCACCATGACAGCATTCCAACAAGTGCTACAACCAAAATGGTAAAAGGTACCAACAAATATTTAAAGAATCCGTAGGAATTAGTTATTAACATAACATGGGATTTATCGATCGAGTGAGCGAAGCGAACGAAGATCTTAGTGGCAAGTGGGGTAATTTTGCTTTGTATGTTGTGTTCATTTGTTTGTTTGTATGTTCCGGCATAACTGTCGAACCGTTAATCCAATCTTCATGAAACTTGGTAGGTATATAGGTAGTGGTAAGTGGGTAAGCCAGTAACCTAATGAGCTGAATCGGTCAAGGGGTTGTAAAGATATTTGGTTCCAAAGGGGATGAAAAAAAATAAAAGTTGTTCAAATACATTGAGTGGGGTGTCATATGAAAGGGCTTTGTTTATACATTCCAAAATGGTTTTACTTTTTATTCTAAGTTGTAAAGTTTTTGAATAACTTCGATAAATGTAAAAAAATCATGACTGCTATAACCTGAGCTCCCATTTCTATAAGTTTTCGTGAAATCGCAGCTGAGTAAATAGTTCTTCTTCTTCTTTATTATCTTGGTTGGTGTTTCTAACTCCTAACTCTCTTTGACGAACCTAACGACGTTTTAATGGAAAAAGAATTCAACTAACTAAATAGTTTCCTTGAACCAATGTTACTGCCACTTCACAACAAACAAAATACCAAAATGTTTTAAGTCGAAACACCCTCGTAAAAACTTATGCTCTTACATATACCATCAAGTATTTTTTATAGAAATATAAGTAAATTAATGCAAAATGATTTTTGACAAAATGTTTGAAATAACCGCGGGCAACACATTTGTCATCGAAAGTAGTGCCATGACAGGATCAAACCAACATGACATACTGAATATAAAATAGGTTTAGAGCCTAAGGTTTGACTCTAAATTCAAAGAGTTTTTAATCAAAACCTATATTGTAAATAATGCACACTCAAAATCGCTTTACTATCTAGTAATTAAAGGAATAATAATCGGCTTTAGGTACTTAGTTCTCATTAGATCCTCAATATTTTTTAGTAGACCTCTGAAGTAAATTCTTTCAAACACAGATAAAAACGAATATACACAACCACCGGCGAGCGAGATCTCGTTCGAGGCGAACTACTAGTGTATTTTGTGTAAGCTTGTAAAAAAACGATTCCGAATTTTGAATCGTAATCATAGCAGCGCAAAATAAGAACTTCAATAACTTGTCAGTTCTAATGACATATTTTAACATACAAAAGATTTTTTCTCAACGAATGATAGTTTAAAATAAACTTTATGAATTCTTCTAGATGTCAACAAACACCGGTCAATAGTTATACCTTAGTAGTGATATTGATACATCCCATAAAGCGATATCAGATTTGTAGCAATGGTGATTACGTTGTTCGAGGCACGCAAGCTATTTGATGGATATTAACACTGATTGTGACTGATAGACATATCATAAAAAAATATTTATAGTGAAGCTCTTGTGACGTACCTATAAATTATAGGACATCGATTTTCATTCCGGTAAATATTAGGTAGTACTTAATTTGTTTTAATTTGTATCATAAAGAGGAGGCCTATACCCAGCAGTGGGTGCAACTGGGCTGATATGATGATGATGATATAATATGATGACTTATGCCGGGTTCCTATATCGAACGGACCGTAATAGGATTCAAGCTACGACTAGTTCTCACCTACTACTTACGGATGGATTCGTAGCGTTCCACAACGCTCCTGTCAGTCCTACCAGCTACGAACATCGGTCCGTAGCCGGTAAACCGATGGCCCTCTTTACGTTTCGTTATTACAAAAAATATGCGTTACGTGCTAGAGCACGTAATATCTCTATAGAGAATACAGTGTTTGTACAACATAATAATATGATATCTATGTAAAATAAATATAGATCAAGGTCAAATAAATTTTTGTCGTAAATACGTTGAAGACTCAGTAATTTAAAGACAGTTATAGATATTTTTATACATTGCCAATAATTTCCATAGTGAGTGGAACGGAACGCGCCATGTCAGTTGTTAAGGCCAACCAACATTGTTTGTGTTGTCTAGTGTGTCAAACTTGTGAAATCTATCGAAAAGAAATTAATCTTGTGAAGAAGAAGAAAATGGACAAGGATATTACTCCAGGAAGTTGAATAACATTATTACCATTGATAATGTTAACGAACAACATGACAAACAGAAGAAATCGAAAGTTGTAAAAGTAAGTCTTGGGAATCTATAAAATAATAATTTGACAGACTTATTTACTGTTAATGAAGATCAAAAAGCCAATGAACAGAGGTGAAGTGGCTTACTTTGTGGATCTCATCCAAACCTAAAAGACCAATGCCGCCACCAACAAGCTCAAGAAAGATGCTCTTCGTCGTCAGCGCGTCACAGTAAAAAATTAATATTTTTTATAATTTCAGGAAAAAGGAGAAAGATTGAAGATGGGAGACTGGAACGCAATTCAGCTATAGCAAACTATTATAATAAGAAGACGGAGAAGATAGTAGATCAAGAAAATAATTGTAACTTTGTAATGTTAAGTTTTTAGTTGAATTTTATTAAATGTTTTTCAAAACAACAACTCTTCTTTTATCTTAGTAAGTTTTAGATCAAAATTATAACTAACTAGGAATAGTGGCAACTTTTCAACCTGAGAAAAAGGTAAAAAAATTGTTTAGGAAGCCTATTCACCTATTTACTTGACTCAAAATTGTAGGGTGGTAAATAATACTCTGTAAGTATAGAATAGTAGGAACAAAGTATTTTGGGAATCTACTTAACATAAAGTTCGAAAAACAATACCTATCATTACAAAGTTACCTACTTACAATGGTATTGTACCTAAGCCATCCAATAAATTTCTTTCAAAAAAATCAACAGATGTTTGTAGTAGGTATCTCCGATTGGTCAAAATTAAAATACAGAAGAAAAGGGCAGCATCAGCTAGAAAACATCTTGCAAACAAAACTTTCGAAACCTAAACCGGCCAAAATCGATCGGTACGAAAATTTCTTACGGATGGTAAGTTTGACAGATGAACTGACGGTTGAAAATGTTATAGGAACAGCACAGAGTTCCATTCCCATACAAAGAAGCTACGAACCGTTAAAGTAACCCTCCCATCCGTCAGTAACAAAATCCGTCAGTTCAAAGAACCAGGCGTTTGTTATAGGAACGGTTTACACCTACGCCGCGTAACATATTTGACAGCCCGTAGGCAAAACGAGCCGTTTTGTTTCTATAGGAACCGGCCCTTAATTTGTGACTATTCAGACATTTTGTACGACTTTAGAGGTTTTCAGGGTCGAAGTGTACAATAATTGCCGATGTAAGGGAATATCCAGCAAGGATTACGCGCGCCTCTCCGCAGGAGACCCCCTGACCACGAATAACTTATTAATTTATATTACACCCAAACCATATTCACTTCCAACTCCAGTCACCTGTCTAGCTTGTTTGTTTTATAATCACCTTATTTCAAAATACGTTAACGATGTGAAAATATCAACAGTAATTAAAAAGGCAAATGGTTGTTGAGAATTGATGTTTGTCGTTGTTCATTAAGACGGGCGTTGGGACAGCCCAGCGGCGTGGTGAGCGTTTTATTAAATTTTATTACCTTGTATATTCATGCAGCCAGACGCCATCATAAATTAAATGTGAAGTGATAATAAAATATTTTTGCGGATATTTGCGTAAATGTGCGTCAAGCAATCCCTGACACCGGCTTCTAAAATGCGGTGACAACGCTGGCTAAGACACCAGATTTTTGGTCTATATTTGAGTAATGAGTGGTAATCACAACCTCATCTAGTTGGAAGTGAATTATAGCGGTAACTGTCGTCAACGTCTGCAATGCAATCATAATTTTACAAGAAAAAGCGGATCATAACCGAGATAAATACTCTTGTGCACATATCTTAAGTGCATTATAATTGCTCAGCCTACTTGAGTCGAACATTGCATAAAATAAATATGGTGATGGCGCTTCTAACGACTTAATTCGCAGTGTAATAAATGGAAGTGATTATGAGGAGCGGTAGCTGGCGTGTGGCCCTCGCGGCTCACTGCGGACCTCCAGTTACGTAAATATTTATAAAATCAAACAAGAAAATCTAAATTATTGTCTGTTGCATCATCATACTGCAGGGCTAAGGTTTAAAATAGTTTTATACCTAACATAATTTTGTCTTGTAACATGCAATAGTCACCCTAGCAAGTAAGACGAATTTGAGGTTCTACCAAAATAAATAATTTATACTTTCTCTCTTTCTTACAAAACCTAACTTATTATAATTTAAGTGTTTACATCATATAAACCTATTCTATTATTTGTAATAACTTCTTAAGTACCTAAGTTCGCATGAAATAATTAAAATTATAATGTACCTACTTACGTATTATTTTAGCTGTGGTACTATAGTCAAATAATTGATCATGGCTCTGTTCGAAAAAAACGATTAATTGTTAAAATTTACCGTTTTTATTGTTTAGTTTGTTTATATTTTTTTGTCTCAACTCATTAATCAATTTAGTAGGTAAATATCAATATCTTTCATCTATTTGTGAGTACAGCAATTATACTTTCATTATTTAAGCAAACTACTAAAACTACCTTCATTAATCATCTTGCTGTTCGTGGTTACCGTTTGCCAGACTTGGAGTGCATGGATTATTTATCAATTTACATATTTTTACAATTACGATTTTTTTATAGTCAATGAAATATATTTCCAAGTTAATTATGAGACCTATTCAAAGAAAACCGAAAAAAATCGCAAGCAATGCCTACTTCTATATCTTATCCTACTAATATTTTAAATGCGAAAGTTTGTGAGTACGGATGTATATTTGTTCCTCTTTCACGAAAAAACTACAACACCGCGTGCGATGAAATTTGGAATATAGGTAATTAGGTAGTTAAAGACCTGGAATAATATATAGGCTACTTTTTATCTCGACATTCCCGCGGAAACAGCACTTACGTGGGTGAAACCGCGGGGCGCAGCTAGTAATACATATTTTAATTAAAACAATTTGGAGGTTTTATTTATCTTGTGCTTACCTATACAAAATTGTTGCAGTTTTTTACGTAGCTGAATCGAAAACAAATCTGTGTTTAAGTAGCCGGCCGCAGTGTATTAAAGCCGGACTCGTGATTAATTCGTCGGTTTCATGAAGTTTTTGTATTACAATTAGGCTCGAGTCGTCGAACCACACGCGCTGTGTGCAGACTTGCGTGGCGGATATTTTGTAAGCAATATAACGAGTGGCCCACTGAGTTCCGTTTCCGATAATATATTGCTCATTATGAGCTTTAACTTGTACGATTTAACTTTTATTTTTATTACAATTTTAGAAAATTCATCAAACTCATACCCTGCTGTTTTCCCGTGACCATGATTACCATCATGCGTCAGTATTTGGTATAGGTACGGGAAGCCAATTAGGTGCGTTTTTGGTTAAAGCCAGGTCCATCCATCACCGCAGACCCGCCCTCGTCCGTTACGTTTCGTTGCCCTTTCACTAAAATTCCCTCTCAAGTCCCAAATAAAATAATGCACTTAGCTAGTTTTAAGTTTATCCAAACTTTCTACATAAAAAACCTCCTTGGAAAATTAAGTAAAATGCAAGCTTGCGAAGCAATTACGGTCTAAATGTATGAAGGTTCATCAGAAAATCAATTTACATTACGATAGTATCAGGTCTGTTCCTTATAACTATCAAATTTGACTGGACTAGTCCACGTCTAGTAAACAATGTGGTTTTTCGGAGAAGGCAAGTAATTAAATAAACAGTCATTGTAAAGGACTGCCCAGTTCTTTGTAGCGTGGTTAAATGAACAAGTGACATTTGCTTGGCTGCCACGCTAGCACCTGCAGCGTGGAGGTAAGTAGCTGCCGGCTGACGCGACATGGCCGCGACATGTGCGACTAATTTGTTGCCGGCGACTCATTATACTCTCGCCGACGACGCCTGAGGTGTCGCCGACACCGGCAATTTATCCGTAATTCTATAAATTGCCACACGCATAAGGAAGTGGTGCATAATATGTACGTGACACGAACTCATCTCAAAGGATATGTCTAAATGGAGTGCGTATTGTAAGTTGAGGTAAGGTCTGATAAAACGTTATGGTACATTCACTGTTCTGTAAGTACTTTTTTAACGTTATTGTGATTTTATTAAGATTTTGTGTTCAATTTGAAAATGAAATTTGCGTTGTAGATCCACATTATTTATTTTGGGTTACTATCGGAACACATAGAAACCAAAATGAACACACAGGTAAATTGACCAAGACGTGAAAATGATTTAAGTGGAATATGACAACAATTTTGAAGTTGATGGATAATAATTAATTATGCTTCATTTGTAACGGAACACGCACTTGTCCAACAGCATACTACGAGTGCCACACGGCAATGACTTTCTAGAGCACAACCAAGTTGACCGATCGAACGCAATAGCTTGGAAGTGAATTGAGTAGGACAACAATGTTGTAGTAGATTATCTGCTAGGTACTACTCCTAATATACTGGTACAGTAGCATACTTACTGGAATATAACAGAATTGAAGAAAATATCACTAGAAGAAGATTTATATGTATCAGGACTACTGACCTGTCCGTTTTTGTCCATCTCGTTGTTGGTGAGCTTGACCTTCTCGAAGGAGACGACCTGCTTGCGCAGCTGGTCGCCGGAGAAGGGCGAGTCGGGGTGCGGGTAGAGGCGCGCGGGCGCGGGGGGGTCCGCCTTGCCGGCCACCAGCCAGGAGGAGCGGTGGTACGCGTAGCGGTAGCGCTTGCCGTCCACCGGCACCACGTCCAGCAGCACCGCGTAGCGCGCCTCCGCGCGGCAACCCGCGAACGATACGCGCACCGTCGGAAACATGCGCCTGCCGAACCAAATGCCTCAAATTATATAATTACTTACGACTCTTAAAATTCACATAGCTTCAATTAAAACTTATTGCAACAAATTAAAACGGCATAAAACGCAACGTTCAACTATAAATTCTCAACGAACGGACCTCACCACGCTAATGACCTCATAAGAACCGACCGAAACTAAATTAGACATTTCGAATACAAAAAGCCTATAATCCTCGAAAGTGTTTTACGAGACCAAACACATGCTCGCAATAAAAAAGATGATTAATGCATCTTAACAAAAACCGCCAGAGATCCGGCTATGCACGGTGACTTGTATAATTACAGGGTGAAACGCGAACTAGGAAATCAAACAAATATGATGTATACGATTTTAATGCACCCCTAAATGGGCTGAAGCGCTTCCTGCCAACGAACACCGATAACATCTCGCAATCGCTTATTTATGACAAGGCCTATTATCTTTTTTATATTTTTTCGTTGAACATCAATTTAATAATTTCAAAGCCCATCCAAGTATTCCAAGAGATCATCTTAAAGGGTACCTAAACAACTGCCGAATCGCACTATCTACCTTTTCGTTCTAGTATAAGCACATTAATGTTGTATTGTAAACTATGTAGGTATAGTACCCGGAAACCGTGTTTTGGTGGGAAATTTCTGTTAAAACAACACAAACCTTCTATTAGATTCATAAAAACTTTTTCTTCGCCTAAAGCGGTCTACACACCAAAGCCGCCGGCCCGGCCCGGCACGAACAAAATATATATCTTTGTTCGTGCCGGGCCGGGCCGGCGGCTTTGGTGTGTAGACCGCTTTACACGACAGATAGACACAGGTCATAAAATACAAGCACGATGTCAACCTTCCTAGGAATATAATAACAAATAGAAGAAACCTATAAAACCGGAGGCTGGACTTTCGACGATAAAGCACGAAGTATTGAGGGTCTGCGTCGAGAGTTAAGCACTGGTCATAAATATCGTATTAAAATGTGTTTTGAGTGGTTTGGTATCGTACGCGCAGGATCTCTCGTCGAGTTCGACAATAAGTCGCTGTCACGTTCATTTATGAGCTCGTCGTTAGGGCGAGAGTCGCGCGATGTCGCAGCTAGCCAACCACCCAGCGCGAGCTGTAATGAGCAACATCCATCATGGATAACAATCGATCGTGAACATGTCTTACGTCACTTTGCACTTTTGCATGTACTTACTGATTGAATCACCTATACTTAGATGGTTAGGTACATTATTTTGCAAACATACTTAAACAATTTTTAAAGTTTAGTCAAACAATTTATTAGCAAATACTAGGACAAAACATTTTTTTTTGTCAGTTTGTATAAAACTTTTTCTGTAATATAACTTCATGAGTGTGATTGTAGATAATTACAGCACAAAATTAAGTAAATTATGTACAATCATAAGACTAAAATCGAGTTACAGAATTTCTATAACAAAACAGCTAAAACAAAGGTACCAAATCCGTTCCTAGTGAATTTCGCGAGTAATAAAGTTGGTAGAGCCAGCCGACGGGAGGTCGGTCGGGCGCATTTACATAATTCATTAATAAACGTCGCTTTGCGATGCCCTCGGATAAGCTTAACAAATACTGAGTGGTATGAACGTATCTTAATGACAAGGACTTGAACATTCCAATTAGTAATTTTTACTTGTCCACATGTCGAATGAAATGCTTGTTTGAAATTACTCATACTCATCTGATTATTTAGCTAGCAGTTAAAATTTTATTATGGTCTATCACTTTTCTTTGAAATTCAAGTTCGGAAATAGTTTTTTATTAGGTATGATCTGTCATTATGCTGAAAAAGAAGTTGAATAGTTATTTTATGTTTATAACTTATTTTTGAAAAATAAACAACCAACTATATTTGTTTCTGTAAGTAAGTTTAATAGACATCTTAACTGAGGCTTATTAAACCAGCCTTTAGTGTAAAGAAACAGATACTTTGTTTATTTTTTTTGTCAAGTTGTGGTGAGACACTTAAATAGCAGAGTCCATGAAAGCAGAGCAATTTTACTTGAACGAGTGCACCAATTAAGTACCTAAAACCGCATCCGGCGTAAGGCGCGAAAATCACCCCTTCCAAACTTTCTGTTATTATAGTGGACTCAAAAATGACAACTATAATAAATACAAAACAAAATAGGTACAAGTTCAACATGAGACTTTAATTTTTTACGAATAGTAATCTATACTTCTATACTAATATTAAAAAGAGGTAAAATTTGTTTGTTTGACGGAGGTAATCTCCGAAACTACTCAGCCGATTTCAAAAATGCTTTCACCGATGTGTAGAATGGACTGTTGGGAAGGTTATAAGCTATATTTTATCCCGGTAGTTCCATTAGTACACCCGTGCGAAGCCGGGACGTGCTGCTAGTTGCATATAATTTTGAAATGCTCAAGCTTTATATTATATTTCACTTCAGTTTTGTTCAGGAATACTGATGTATTAAAAATCTGTAAGGACCCTTACAATATTTATTTAAATTATACCAACAACAAACATTTATTCATGATTATTTCTAAGGATTTTGACTTTAACTATTCTAATTATTATAAACTTGTGCCACTATAACATAAGTACTCATTTAAACTAGTAATACCAACTGAATTATCGTTACATTTGGATCTTGATAATTTTATGTACCTATTTCTTTCACTAGTCAAAACATTTTACAGAAATAAATCTATTAAATGCATTACCTAACAACAACGAACTGGCAATGAGGAAGACAACTGCGCCAACAAAATAGCTTGCATTTAGTAAATATGTAACCAGCTTTGCAAATATCCTACATTCACTTGTAAGCGTCATTTTCAATCAGTTATGCTGTCAATTACTGTGGACTCCAAACGGCAAGCAGATATGTATGCTATTTAGTGTTAAGCGAGGGTTGAGTAATAAAATGCCAGTAAAATATTTTATGACCTTCTACATTTCCAAAGACGATACGACGTAGGTATTGTTGCCTAGAATCTGTAAAGTTACTTTATGGAAATAGTAACTTGACGAGTGTGCATGAAATGTCATCCTGTTACAGACAGAGTCTGCACGTTATATGCCTTCACAACACAAGTAATACAGAATGAGTTTTTTTCTCATGGCTTTCAGAGGTGAAAACTGGAATAAGCCTAATTAGGGGAAGTCTAAAAACGTGAGAGCGATCGAAAAGTATTCTTAAAATCAAGTACGTAGGTAGTTCCTAGTCCTACCACGACATTTGCTAACACCCACGTTTTCAAACTTTCCCAAGGATGATTATTGTAACAGTTTACCTAAAACAAAGTCTAAACAATGGCTACATTTTTATGCACTATTATTATTATTATGAAAGAAAGTAATGAAACGTATATATCAGATGGAATGGAAAGGATGGCGGTTGTAAAGCAAGGACGAATTGGTGTCATGACATGACGGCGCGTGCGACGTGTCAGTTGGCTGTCGCTCACACGTCTAGTTATGTCGCCACGCGGCAGTACCGCGCTGCTAATCTCGCTCTACCGTGCCAAACATAATATCCAGTTACTCGAAACCTTCATAAGTGGTATAAGTTGCGCGCGCCACGTAAAAAGAACGATGAGGGGAAGTGGGAGGAGTATGTTTGCGCAGGGGTACACTCGCGCACGAAAGTACTAGGGATAATCGGCATTAGGTCTATTGTTTTATTTTTAATCTACCATTTCACTCGCAGCTTTGTGGTTAGTGCATTAGAAATAAATTCAATACAAAAATTATATGAGTAAATTATTTCGTTGCCTTGGATGTCCTTTTCATAAATTGTTTTAAATTTTTGACAGCATTAAAGCTAGTCTCTCTTCTTATAACAATATGCAAACGATATTTAAATCATTTTTATTGAAAACAATTTCGTAATTTTGTGAGCGTTCAACATAAATTGGTCGACTGCACAGCTTGACAGCCAGCGTTCTTTTTACATGGCGCGGCCTATAAAATAAATTACATATTCCAATAACAAATCGCCCATCGAATCAAAGACAGGGTTCACGGTTTACTTTTGCCAAACCACAAGGAGCAGGCACTGTCACTCAAAGTTTCATCTGTCAAGATTTACCTTAGATTCCCAAGATTTTCCCTAGAATTTTTCATCGTTTTGTCGTCACTGAGTAATCGAGCTAAAAGCTATAATGAGGCTTTTTTTTATAATTACAAGTAAATTAAACAATGTTTGTTCTTCGACAGTGAGCCTAACTGGAGTAGTGTATAATAAAAACTTAAAAATGAAATTAGGTCAACCGATAACTTAAAATGAGATGATGTAGGTAAGTATTCAATACAAAAAATAAAAAGAGGAGATAGTATGAATGATATTTTAACGATAAAATGTTAAAATTTTGAAAAAAAAGATTGCTCAGTAGTGAGCGCCCTGAGCAGACGTGCCGAGTAATATTACGCAAAATTATAAAATCGTGTCTAAGAAAAAAACAATCTTAACCAGTCATTCTCAAAGTGCATATTTGAACTGACACCTTGTGACGCTTATGACGCTCCGCTTATAAGCATCTGAGTCGCAGCGATAAGCTATTGAATAGCACTTGCTCCTCAACAAAAAACCGGCCGAGTTAAACCAACTCCTAACCGACTGTTTAACCAAAGTTATTAAAATTGTTATTTAATACCAAAAACACGACCATGGGTACTCGACGTAGCCCTCCAGGCACTCCAATTCCTAGTGGATCCGAAGAACCTCCTCATATGCAGATGGGATACCGCACTGGCCACAGCGGTCTGTCACAAACGACTCGCAAAAGAAACCAGCCCGACGACCAAACTATCTTGAAAGAGGAGTTCGCGAATTTCCGCAGTGAAATAATAGAGATACTAAAAGAGTCTGCAAGGCTTCAAAACTACAATATGAACAAAGTCGCAGAGGATGTCTCATCAATCAAAAAACAAATGCATAATATTGAAATGAAAACCGACAGCATTATGATTGAACAAAATAAACTAAAACTCGAGATCTCGGAGCTAAAAACTTGCTTTGGTGCCACGGAACGGCGAGTATCATCTATAGAAGAAGATCTACTAACATTAAAGAAGTCAGAAATAAAGACTGCTGACATGTCGATTACAAAGTGTGAAGACTTTATATACGAGTTCCGTGAAAGACTTTCCAGGGAGACCAACGTCATTGTCACAGGCATTCAAGAAATTATATCTACTGACCCTAAGGAAAGGGCAGCACATGACTTATGCGAGGCGAGTAAAATAATTGAAACCGTATCTCCCGAATGCGCAAACCCTACTTACACCAAACGACTAGGTAAATATAGACCTAATAGTGCCAGACCTCTGAAAGTTACCCTACCATCAGCTGAGTGTGCGAGAGACATACTAAAGAATAGAAACAAGATGCATGAAGACAACATAAAAATATACACCGACAAGACACCTCAACAACAAGCTTTCATGAAGTCGCTACAAGAAAAGCTAAAGGAGCGCCAGAGCAAAGGTGAAAACAACATAAGTATCAAATATGTCAAGGGGATACCTAAAATAGTAGATCTACAACCAAAAACACTGGATAGAACCAACGAATACGAAGACCTAATGCATTATAATAAATTAACGCACTCAGGGAAGGCAAATAATATCATACCTACTTAATTAATAATCGAAAAATATTAAAAATATAATATACTCAAAATTAACTCATTTATTTACAGAAACAAAACTAATACAAAAATAATAATAATAATATATACCTACTCATAAACTATTCAATACGATAGTATAAGGCATGTAGCAGGATTAAAAAAAAAAAAAAAAAAAAAAAAAAAAATACTCAAAATTACCTCATCTATTTACAGAAACAAAACTAATACAAAAATAATAATAATAATATACCTACTCATAAACTATTCAATACTATAGTATAAGGCAGTAGCAGGATAAAAACAAAAAAAAAAACAAAAAAAAAAAAAAAAAAAAAAACTTAACAATAAAATTTAAAAATAATAACGATAAAATAATACATTAAATTTATACAGGCCAAATGGCAACAATTTTAATTTTAATAATTATTACTTATCATTATTGAAGCAATACCTAAAAATAATTACAAATTTAATTATAAAATAACTATATATAATTTATACGAAACGATAAATTATACAACTAATAAAATAAATTATAAACAAATGCCATTAATACCAATTGCCAATGAAAAATATACCTAAAACAAAACTAAACAAACTAAATAGATCCAATAAAAAGATTAAAATAATATCTTAATCATCCGTTAACTCTAAGCAACCTGACTTACTATTTGCTAACTACCCTAACATTTATTAGTTCTTAGTGTGTGAAATATTTATGAACTCCGTCCGTTCTTGTTTTAGGTATACCCTCAAATTCTTATTATTTTTAAGATAAGTGTTATTTGTGGACTGTCATTGCGTGTTTGTTATTTGTGAAATATAAATTATTATAATTAATGCATGAACTACCAACTAAATGTCTCTAACGCTCACTACATGTTTTGTTTAACTAGACTGTATTACCATTGTTTCTCAGTAAGCGATTATTGTTAATCTTTTTGAGAAATAAAGAAATCTTAAACCGTAAAAGATGAAAAATAATGGAGATATAAATATTGTGAAAAGTGACATTTTGTTAACGAGTGCGAGTGGAGAGCGTGTATGAAGCGGTATAAAGTAGCCACGCCGCGGGGCGCCACCACGGCGCGCTACAGGGTAACGCTTTGCTAATTAAAAACTCTTCTTTGTTTTTGCGTTCAGATTGTAGTTATGCAAGAAATGTTTAATTGTATAACACACGATAACCAACTAGTAGTGAAATTCTTATGCTGGAATTTTAAATTAGTTCACGCTGGGTTCCTTTGTTCATTCACACTTATGATTGGAGATTAGTAGAATTTAACAATGAATAATTAGTTGCATAGGTGAATTTAGTAGGTATGTTTTAACTGTTTATTGTGGTTTATTTTCGTAGGTTTACATTTTGTCAGAAAAGGATAGCATTTGTTAGACTGACTGATACTCATTAACGTCCTATAGTACATCAGGCGTCGACGGTGTGCTTCTGATGATTAGGTGGTGATACATATCATATAATATTCAATATTTCTTAATTTACTTAATTAAGAAATATTATAAGTGGCCACTTTTAGTACTTACACGAAATTTATATTAGGTACCTTTTTATGTTATCAGCTGGCACTTATAAACCATTTAATATTAACAAGGTGCCCTTACAGATTATCTTTGGAATCTCTGTGAGGTCAGTTTACGAGTCTTCCGCCGGAACCAGCGCCTTGCTATAAACTTTAACTGCCCTCAATTGTTGATATGCAACGTTCGCCCCCGTAAATTACAGTAGTCCCGCTCAGAATTCGGCTGGAGTTGTTACTTGAACGACTCCAAATTCTTTTATGGGGCAATAAAAAGTTAAAATAGATGTAAAACTTCATAAAATTATGGCAATTAAGCCCTTAAAATTTCAATTACAAATTTGTGCTCATAATAACTTTAAAAAGTATGAAGATTTTTTTACCTCTACAGATGTGGTTTAGTTTCATTTGAATCGAAAACAGTATAACTTGTTGAAAATAGAAACGAACTCTGATTATATCCTACGTAGGTAGGTATCTCATGTTGTGATGGATGATCCTATTATCGAGGGTATGGTATCTATGCAAATTAGGTAGGAACATATTACATTAGCAACCTTCAAAATCCTGGAAATGGTACCGTACCTTAATGCCCATCCACATGTATAAGGCGAAACAGATCACCATGTAATGCGGGTGGCAAGTTACATGGTATTATGTTGCAACCTCTAAAGGTCGTAAGCAACGCATCTAGATAGACTCGTCATAACCGTTTGTATCGCTCTAGTAGGTAAAGTAGATACGTGATAGGTCAACAGACTACTCAAACACTTACACACAATTAGCCATTCGTGTCATAGACCGACTAATCAAAAATGGTAATGCAGGAAAGTTATAAACTTGAAATAGAAAAAGGATACGGTAAGCAATTATTTATATTAAACTAGTGAATTAAGTACGAATAGCAAATAGCAGCATTTACACGTTTTCTTATTTATTATGTGTAGTTGTTGCTCGTTTTAAATAGCTGAGATCGAAATCAAGAATCGATTGACAATCCATCCATATCCATACTAATATTATAAAAGGGAAAGTGTGTGTCTGTCTGTCTTTTGTCCGTCTTTAACGGCAAAACGGGGCGACGAATTGACGTGATTTTTTGTGTGGTTGAGAGATGGAGAGTGACATAGGCTACTTTTTATCCCGGTATTCCAGCGGAAATGGGACTTACGCGGGTGAAAACTCGGGGCGCAGCTAGTTCCTAATAAAATGTTTAGTTTAAAACTGTATTTGGACTATTACGAACAGAACATTTCAGAAGTAGCCAAGGTGGATGGCGTATGTAATTTATATAGGTATTAAACCAACGCGAAGCTTGCTTACGGTTTTGATAGATCGTTGAAGTTAAGCGACGCTAAGTCACAATTTGGGTGGCAAATGGCATTAGATGCTGAGGGCTGCCGTGCTTTAGAAGGCACGTTAAATTGTCACTCCCCGGCTTTTAAGTTGCAAATAAATTAATAACGAAGACAGAAGCCATCACCAGACTTGGCCAACAAACAGCATTTTTTTATAAATATATATTAATTTATATAATGAAACCAAAATAGTGTAGACTAAACTTTGTAAAATAACTTTCAATAAATTGAAGGCCGCTTGTTACCATAATACACGTTGATAATGGTTGTCGCAAGCGCATCACCTCGGCCGTGATAGCCTCGTAATTAACTATTTTACACGCTCCTAATGACTTTATTTCGCTAATGACCGCCGCGATTCGTCCTCTTGCTATCTGTGCTAAAATTATAACAATAATAATTTTCTGCTGGACTGTTTCGGGTTTAATTAGATAAGTTTAAATGGTTACACTTTTTAATACGGACAACGTAATATAGAGATCTTAATTAAGAGAGTTGCGAATAAAACGGTAGGTCCGTTTTATTTAGCTATAATTTGAAAATACTGATAATAATACCTATATTTTTAAATCTTATACTTAAATTTTTGTAGCAACAATGCTTTCTGCACCTTTATGCATTGGTGTTTAACATTACAGAGGTGATTAATACGTTTTAAGCTACTTATTGTTGTGTTTTTTATTTATTGTAAAATTAAAATCTAATAAAACCACTGCAAAAATAAAAAAAATCAATTAACTCGAAAAATAAAGACTAACTCCTCGATCTGAGTTAGTTAAACGTTGGTTCAATTTATTAATATTTTTATAAATTGTTGATCCATCAGCTATATAACATCACAGAACATAAAAAAAATTAACTTCGTGTTAAATTCTAAAACCATAACTTTAAAGCAATGTTTAACACCAGAATGCAGGCCAGTATACTTTTATGATCTTTTTCCACGGTTGCTGTTCGCTTGAACGATTTTTACTGCTCCAGTATAAGTGCGAGTCACAGTAAATGCAGTACCTACTCTTTACAATTTGTTATCATCTAACTAGCGATTATTAGCGATTCATAAATCGTAATTCAATAACAATAACTAAATTAAGTTTATCATATTTTTATCTTAGCTGACATGCGAATTTATTTCTACGTAGGTATTTATTGTATTTCACTACAGTGCATGAGTTTCGGTGTTTCTCGAAAGTATATTTAAATACGAGTACCTTACAATAATATAAACCTGAATCCTGTTCGTTTCTATTCATAACATTGCATTGCACTGTCACACTCGCCTGTTACTGCGCATCCTCTGCGCAATGAACCGTGAGACACTATAAACTCTGCAGAGCGTAACGAAGGTGTCGGTTTGATATCTTATTAATGCGATGTTAAATGGCACTGCGAGTAAATTAGGTATATAAAAATATTTATAGAAAATGTTTTCTTCATTATAGAGGCTTAATTTAAAACAAATAATGAAAAGGAAACAAACAATTCTGGAATTATTTAAAATAACCACGCAAGAGCTCGTAAATTGAGTTTAGAACTTGTTTTATTTGAAATCTAATTATGAACAAAAACATAAGTGTAAAGTGAATACGAATATCCATGAAGAATATTGTTTTCATACGTGGACTATTTCTTCCAATTTATGAGCATAAGGGCATTGTTATAAAGCCTTATGTAAGCACATTCCCATGGCAGGTTATATTGATATTGCCACTTAGCCGAAGTCAGCTGCTGATATAATTAGTGAGCTAGGCACGCTGGATGGTAATCTTACACACTCATATCAACAGCATGGTCCTTACTTTGGATAATTGAAAATTGTGAAAAGTTGCGACCACATACCTCGAGCTTTAATGGCATTGCTTCAGGCACTTTGTACCTAGTTGTAATTCAAACTGAGTTTACTTTTGAGACGGTGATGTTGAAAGCTTGAACAAATACCTTTACACAATTTTCACTATGAACTGTAAAATTAAGAGTAGGTAGATCTAAAAACCTCCAGTACCTTCGAAATTTTACCTCCTTATGCATATTGGACCAGTAAGGTTTACTGGTATTAGAGCTTTTAGCATTATATTAGCTAATAATATGGATATTAAATATCTTTTCTTTGCCATAGGAGTGACAAAAAACAATATTATATGTAAATTGACAGATCTTTATGAATAAGACACTTAAAGTGTATGAAATAAAGTTGAACTTTACATTTTAATCAAGCCATACATTATTTTAGTCATAAGTTTACAAGAAACCTTGGCAGAGTCAACAGTGTAAACGTTCACAAGTGACCTAGCTGATTTTACGGTTATTTTATAAACGACTCAACAGAATGCGTTTTATGTACAAAATGTACAATACATTTACAATACATTTTAGTGCATAAGTACAATATTTATTCTATAAAATGATCCTATTGTATAAGCGTAGATCAGTGTTTCATTGGTATAAACAAAATATATATTTCCGTCGAGGACCAATGCTTTGGTGATGTACATCTACACTAATATTATAAAGAGGAAAACTTTGTTTGTTTGGTTGTTTGTTTGGTTGTAATGAATAGGCTCAAAAACTACTGGACCGATTTTAAAAATTCTTTCACCATTCGAAAGCTACATTATCCACGAGTAACATAGGCTACTTTTTATCCCGATATTCCCGCGGAAACGGGACTTACGCGGGTGAAACCGCGGGGAGCAGCTAGTATAATATATAAAAGATTGACTTAATTATTGCAATTTATTTTGTGTAAGTAATTGTATTTTTTATTTTATTTACTTAACTCCTACATTTTGTATCTATCTATGAAGCAGCTATCGAAATGAACTCTGACTCGAAAACATAAAAATATGTTATTTGTATGAGAGTGATTGGTGTGAGGTGAGGTGAGCCTGCAGTCATGACATCACATCCATGACACGGAGAGAGAGCACGGTCGTTAGTGTAGCACCATTACCGATGATGAATGACCACCAACAGGCGCCCGCTCGATTCCCAACAAATTAAATTTAGACCACTAATGTTTTATGGTATTTGATTTGGTATTAAAGATAAAGTTATTATCGCTCGGTTAACTGATAACTACAAGGATTCTGAAAGTGTCTAAAACCACAATATCTCCACTGCAAGTAACCAATATGTTGTGTGATGTTAATTAATCTGCAATCTCGCTATTCTTCAACAACAGATACTAACTTTTAAGTAATAAAGCTCTCACGAGCTTACAATGTTTTGATAACTCATGCAATTATCGTAACTACACCGTAAGCATATAAAATTTATAACGTAATTCGGTTTTAATGAGCCCAAATAACATTTACAGGTCGCTCGCGAAGAGATGTAAAATGCTTTAATTGCGCCTTAGCGTTCGCTCAGTCCAAGCTACTAGTCAAATCAACACCTCGCCTCTAAATTGGAGCATAAACGCCAGGTCGTAAACGCGAATCCAGTCTTTATTTTTCAGGCTTCGAATCATATAAGAGCGTAAAGTACCGAAAAATATGTTAGAATGGTGAAGAGCAGACGAGCACGGTAGACAGGTAGGTATGTATGTATGTGAGGGTGGTTCGAGCGGGTGGTAAATGCAGTCGGTCGGGGCGCTAACGTGCGCGGGGGGAGTGCGGGCGCGGGGGCCGTGCTGGGGAGCAGACGTCGTCGAGGAGCGTCGGAGGCTGCGATCGATGAAGCGCGGACACGCCTCGCGCACCACGCCACCGCAACCGACGCTCATTGTTGATTCACCCGACGTTCCTTCATCTGCTACTACTCGCTACGGCTTACTACTTGGCTGCGTCCCGAGTTCAACCACGGCTCTGTGACCTTTACAATGTACGTATTTTATACAAAAACGAATCATAGAACGTTGATATGTATGAAAGCTGTCAAGATATCTTTCGAATGCGATGAGCGTGTTAAACGACTGTATTGTGAATTTGTGAGGAGCTGTCACTGCGGCCGGTTCCTTTGCTCAAAGCTCTTTTATCGATTTTATCTCTCCTCTGCTCACGGATTTTGTCTAGGAAACACTTGTCTCTATAACGCCCAAAGGGCGTAATAGAGACAAATAAGTACATATAAAGTATAATAAGTATCTAAATATTAAAAACTCAATTTTACATTTTACATGTTAATCAGACATCGACAGACGATACTTAATAATCCTTAGTATAAATTAATAAATTATGTTTTATTTCAGACTACATATCTATTCATTGAAAACGTTAGTATACATATTTCGTTATTAGGTACATATTTCGTTAACGACTAAAAATTCATTAGGTAAGTATAATAAGTTGCAGTCTGCGATCAATTTTTTTTGTACGCATGTTATATAGGTATATAAGTTAAGTACCAAAAAAAAAGCTAAACAAACTTATCATAATCTTCACATCTCAAATCGTGTCAAAACGGTTAGCTAAGCGCGGGATCAGACGACGAGTACAAAACGGGTGACGTGCCTCAACTGCCTCAAGCGACCGCCACGGTAGAGGTATGTTACCTACAGCCTAAAACGGAAAATGCTCCTTAATTTCATCATTATAAGGTTTAAACCACACTATTCGCCCTTAGTGAGATTGATATTACGAAGAATTTAAATTCCAAACGATATTAATAGGACACTGATCTGTCACCGATAAGTCCAGCGGCGTTTGGTGACAAGTTATTCGTACCTACTTGTAATCCAACAAAAGTAAAAAACATCCATGATAGGACTTACTACTTTTTAAGTGGTACCATCGCAACCGTATTATCACTTTCACGAGAAATAATTTTATAATTGTTTTTGTAATTTTTATTAAAAACATGTAGGAAATTTACACAAGATGTGTCAGTGAAATGCTTAACGAGTTTAATAAAACATAAGAACATAAAAACCGATATTATTTTCATAACAAAATTACCAGTCCTTTCCATATTAAATTCCAGTCAGGTTGGCAATAAGGGTTGTTTCAGCAAGGGTGTTTGTGAAGGTATCCGAGGTATATGTATATAGATATAGAGTAGTTGTGTAGCCACCGGTGGATACTGTGATGTGAATAGTCCCTGGGTCGCCCGTAGCTCCGCGTTTGTCATGTTTATCCACTAAATGTGAGGCGCGTGCGGTCTATTTATCTGCTTAATATGCATAACACCTAGTAGGTGTATATACCTACTTGAACTATAAAAGAGGACATTGCCCGATTTTTCCACGAAATTGTAGACAGTCACGCCACAAGACATAAAAAATTATCAAAGATCTTATTGTAGCTAATTAGGTTTATAGAACCGTTTATTAGTTACACTTACACGGCAACTCGTATCACAGACTTTGAAATAAAAACACAGGTATGCAACATTTCCATTCCAACATGATTGTATTAAACCAAACTATGTTAATTGACTATTCGATGGCTTGTTTTGGCTCTGACCTTATCGGAAAGCTAATAAGTGGGATTACGATGTTTGTGGCGGTTATTAGGCTACTAAACGGCGTGATTAGTATGGAGATAATGTCGGTACACGCTCTAAGTTGTATCGTTTGATGGGACAGGTTGCACCTTGTATGCTTGCGTCGGATGAACGAGCTCATTCGTCGGCGTACTCCGAATGGTAATGAGCCGCGGCTGCGGGCGAACCCTCGGACGCCTGCGTAACCCGACTCTGCACCTGTCCCGATATTAAATAATTTTTATTTATGGAGCCATCCACAGATTATTAATATTTCGTGTTTCATAACGGAACTTGGGTAGGTATATTGTATTACCAGTTATTGAATTACACTTTCAGCTAATTCCTTGATACTTATTATGCTTCCTTGATTATGAAATGAGATGAATAGTTATAAAAAATAATAAATTCCAAGAAAAATGTTCACGTTTAATTTCGTCGCGTGCGATTTACTCGTCTATATTCATGGCTGACCTTTAAAAGTATATATTTAATATTAACTATCAAATTTCCCACAAAGAAAAAAAGGTAACAGCATAATATCGAGCGAGTCCTGCAAACCGTAGGCTATGCAAGCAAGCGGTCATCAATCATGTCCCCGTCCCGCGGGCGCCCCGTGACGAATGCCAAGCCAAACACCATTGTGACCGACATACCACCCACACTATCTACGACCTGCTCGCGAACCAACCGCCAATCCTCTCATAAAACAAGTTTCGTATACTAAGAAATAAAACAAGAAAATATGAACAAAGATCTACGTAATGTGGTGGATGATCAAAAGGTTAAATAAAATATTACACTGTAAGTAACTGTGTGCATAGTACGACTTTTTGGCAAGAATTTCGAGTGGTGCATAGCGCGGCTAGACTAGATGGCCAACTTATTTTTCTTCTCTTCTTTTTCAAAAGCTCATTGATTTTCTGATTTTTATTCCGTTATTTTTATTTCTTTAGATCTTTATTTTGTTAAATAGTCACCGTGAAGTTTCATAATGTTTTGCAATATAACTTAGCAAGGATATGTTATGCATGTTACTCAATATGGTTTTCAGTTCCGAAAAAAAAATCTTACAATTATTTTACTTTATGTAACTAAAATAGTTGAAAAACATTGCTAGTAAACTACTCTTTGTTACTAAACAATCCTGGCACGAGCGGAACGAAACGGAACCCTGCAAACATCGAAAGGCTGCAAAAAATGCATATTGTGAATGTCTATTGACACGCGCTTTTCAACAACCACGACAATGCTATTGATTTTTGAGCCGTAATTAATGGTCTGCACTTGTACGACCTTCCTAGAAACTGTCCTCCTGTGACGAATCAACATAGAGTTGATGTAAATGATTCACTGAATTTTAGTACCACACACGTGGGTTAGCGGTTATTTAAAATACATAATTATTTAATGTGATTATTTAAACATCAAAACATCAAAAATCTACTGTGACTAGGACGTTTTTCATGATATTAATATCTATATTAAAAGTACTTCTTTACTTTCATTTACCAAGGCATTGCTTGGTTCGATAAGATATTATTTCTAAGAATATTTGAAATTGTTTCTTTGCCATTACTTTTGTAGGTTACGTATGTACATAGTACAAATATTTCCTAGTACGTAGCAAATCAATTGAAGCAATAGCTCACCTCGGGGACCGGACCGGTGCATGTGCAATTAATTGCCTTATCGTAGGTTTATTGATTTGGTAAGGCGATCGGTTTTAATTAACGCCATCGCTCATTTGCCGCTGATTGGATATGCATTCAGTTGATTAGTTATACGATTTGTAGGTAGCTAAGCTCTACAAAGCTTGGCCTCTTAATTTTCTGGTACGCTTCATTACAACGTTAATTTGTAGGATATTGTATTAACTTAAGCTCAATAAAATGTTGAACTTTACTTATAGTTATGACTTTGTAAAGTTGTGTGTCGCTAACGCAAACAAGCAATGACAATATAGAATGCCTGCAGCAATGCGTTGTGTATAATTTTGTGTCGTAAAAAGGGTAACAAATATAAAAGTCGGTCGTCGAGCATATGTCGCAGGGCCTATGCTATTACAGCTAATTGACAGTCCGCACACGCTCTGTGTTTACTACTATTTGTCACTTCCCCTCTCCTAATGATATATTTGGCTTTTGTGTTCTGAGGAAACGTAAATATACCTCTGTATTTCTATGCAGAAGACCACATTGCATGAGCTGAGCATCAATTAAAAGTTTTTACAAAAGGTGTGCAATTTAAATAATTTGATATTTTATAGACTGGATAGTTGTTCAACTAATTCAAGATCTAGTATAAGTAACTTAATATTTAGCCACAAAACAAATTGATATCAATAATCATGATATCGTTAATCGCCCAGGGCGAACGCCGGCTGGTACAACAGACAGTCTCATAATAAAGATATAATATTATTGCCGCCGGCGTGCTCTCCCAAGGGTGACGAATCGCTCGTCCGATTAACTCTTAAACGACAAATAGAGGAACTCCCTGCCCGCAGCCCTCCAGCCAGGGGGTGAACTAAGCCACGACTTCCGCTAATTATTCGGGGGAGCGGCTCCGCAAACATCGCCGTCCCCCTCGCACTCTACAAACCGATGCACATCTCCGCAAAAACTCTCTGAAAACCAAAAATTTCCCTTCTCCCGACGGGTGGCCATATTTCTTCCCGCTCGCTCCCATTAAACACGCCGTAAACGCTTTCCTTTTTTCACGCCCTCGCTCTAATAGAAAGGCAAATTACGAGCTTACGGGCGCGGACGGGTGGCGATGTACGAAACCGCCGCCGCGGCCAAGCCGTCGTATGTCCTGCTTCCGCCTGCTACCCGCCCTATCTCCGCACCGCTCGGAAAATTGGGGAAAAACCGTCAACTCTCACATCATAATATGTTTATGCTCCTCGCCTCGTGCGGAGTTGCCTACGTGTGCGCATTGTAAACCTTGGGTACGCTTTTAAGCTCACAAATCTGAAACACAATCATCAAGAAACCAGCCAATGCTGTGTATTCACAATGACAATAAGGACACAATGTGAACAAATTACTCACACAACTTTTAATAATTACACTAAAATACTCATGTTTTACGTATCTATATGATGTTACATGTTTTACGAGAATCAAGTCGCAAATACTAGTTTCCGTCCTTAGCTTTGACTGGTTTTGGTTTGTTCGTACAGAAAATAACCTTTGCGTTATTTTAGCTAAGTCATAATCTATGATTCATAAGCATATTTAAAGTTTTAGCCAAAAATACCTTTTTGAGGTCTGCCTACTAATTTCTTTTTTAACTCTGGCATGTTCAAGTCAGCCCGAACAAAAGTCGTGTAACATGCTAATTTCAAAGTAACGACAGCGGTTATAAATTTTCCCCACAAGTTGTCAGTCCCCGAGTGAGTTGTAATGTGGTAACAAAGCTGATGAGCGACTTGCGTGACGTCACCAATACTCCCATGGCCTATTTCATTCCAAGATTTCTTTGATATGAATTGTGGACGAACAAAACATGCATGAGGTAAATCCATATCCATACTAATATAATAAAAGCGAAAGTGGGTGTGGTGTGACTGTCTGTCTGTCTGTCTGTTTGTTTGTCCGTCTTTCACGGAAAAACGGGGCGACGAATTGACGTGATTTTTTGTGTGGTGATAGTTGAAGGGATGGAGAGTGACATAGGCTACTTTTTATCCCGATATTACCGTGGGAACGGGACTTACGCGGGTAAAACCGCGGGGAGCAGCTAGTGTGATATAAAATAGTAACACAAGAAATCTACATTACAATTATTTGTCTACACATAATGAGATTAACTAACGGTACTTTTTCTAAGCTAGAGTTCAATTTAGTACCAGCTATCCAGAATCTACTGTTTAAAAAATCATTTTGGTAGTTTTATCGGTTACCTAATAGTACAGTTATAGTCTGTCTATATAGTCCTGACATGAATGTTTGAGGAACTAAAATTATTCGTGTATCTGGCAGCACCAAACAAAGGTATAACAGCTGTCGTCAGCTGTCATCGAGTGAGTTCAAGAACATATTTTCCTCTATTTTTTATTGTTTTCTTAGTTAAACTGCAATGAAATGAAACCGAACTACGCACAAAAGTATCACAAATAAGTAAAGTAAATGAGAGTGACACGCGGGAAGTGATTTTTAAAGTTTTATAACAATGTTTAGCGGAATACCAAGTTGGACATATTTTGTGGGATTTGGATGATATTTGTGGGCGAACAGCATCTATAACGGGTATGTAATCGTTTTATTGTTTGTTTCTAATCTGCCTGAAGTAACAAATTGACCTAAATTACGATTTGGAGACCAAAAAAGGCATTGTTTACATTGCACATTTTTACGTCAGATTGAACATCACAGTAGGTCATGTTATAGGAGACCATCTAATCTTGATACATTAAAATGGCACACAGTCTAGCTACGTTTTCTGCCTACCTAAGTATTTAAAATTTTAACTAATGTTTAAAATGCTTTTGATTACTTTCAGTAATATTTTTTTTTAATTTTCAGGTAAATCAGAAAGTACCTACGGTTAGGCGAATTCAAGAATGACGGGAAGTTTGAAACTCCTGTGAAACACAGTAGGGTCGGCCAAGAAAGCAATGGACAATTTTAATATTTGTGCACTACGGCAAAAAATAAAATTCTTATAAAAATGACAACGAAATCCAATTTTGTTTCATTTGCCTTCACCTATGTATGTATGAACACTCAAGAGTTACCTTTTAATCCAACATTATTACACAGCTATGCACAAGATTTAAAAAATAAAACAAAGAAAACATGCCTTCTCAAATTCCCGCCAAAAAGCTGGTAGGAACTTTTACTTGGAGAACGAACTGCAAGTATCAAAATCAGTAGGCACACTATAGGGTTGCCATATACATGTTAGCAGCGCCCTCATTTATTGTCACGACTTTATAGACAGACTATACAATACGACTATTGTGGCAAACAGCATCAAGCGCAAAGCGCATGCGCCATGGTTGAACCCGAGGTAAAAGGCACAACACGAAACGAATTTCAGGGTATTTACACAAGTTTCGAGTTAGTTATCCGTTCGTACGAATGTCAGTCATTTTCGAGTTATCGACTTAATGCCACCGCGGAAACGGAAAATAATAACTTTATAGTTGGGCGGCGCGGCGGTGTAAGCTACGGGTATAATTTGGTCGCATTAGACCAGAATTGTAAGTACCTGAAGTTAGAGTCGTATTTGATTCATTACTTTAAGTTTTTGTTTAAACATCCATTGTTTTATCCTCTGGTTTAACGAGAAGGCTCTATAAAAAACTAATTCATTATGAGCGTTTACGGTTTTTAGGTCTCTGTACACTAATGCGAGTTTTAATCTTTATTTTCGATCTCCATAAAACCTTTTTCGCACACGTTGAGATAATTTTAACCTTAAATTTGTAAAATGTAATAAAAATATTTTACAAAGTATTTGAGGTTTTTGATTAACTTGTTTTGTAAAAGAACAAGCTACAAACCTTTATCACTGGACTTATTTTTATAAATTAGAGTGCTAAGTATCCCATACTTCTCGTATCCCACTACATGTGTTGTGCATCCATTACAACAAACCCATTCCAATCAACCCTTGTCCCTAGCTTCCGTGACTCGTGTTCGATTTACCACGTATCTGTTACAAAAACTACCTAGCTCGCCCACCCAGAATGGAAATAAATATAATTTATTTGTGCCGAGGGGTAGCAATGAAAATTTAACGCTTTGCTTGAAAAAAGTGACACCACATGCATGACTCTTGCTTGCTATCCTTTAATATTCAATAGAGTGTGAAAGTGATAGCTGCTATGTTTGTATTAAGAAATTAGTTAGCCTGAAGGAGATTACAAAAGCCATGGTTCAACTGTTTTGTTCATAGTTTCCACATGTTCAATTTCTCAAACAGATTCAGTCAGAAATTCAGAAACTTTAGAAAATTCCAAATGAAATTAATGAAAAGATTTTCAAAAAAAGAAAAATTTACAAACCAATAATGCCTAAAACAAAAACATCTTTCGTGAGAAGTCTTAGATAGGTAGGTACTATTTTGTTGCAGAAACTTAGCTTTTGATAATCCTATGATCGTTGTCAAAAACTGATCACATTATATTACTACCTATTCCTTAAATAGACGTGATCCAGTTCAAAATTTTGGACAAAATAATAAGTTGTACAGATTCTAGCTAAGTGAGTTCCGGGGTGCCAACGGTGAGTGAAGTCGCGGTAACGAGTAGGTCGAGGGTCGCGGTGCACAATGGCTCGTTTGGAGCATTTGGAGTCACAATGCCGCCCCCTCGGCCCACTTCATTACGCGAGTATTGTAGCACGCAGCCACGCGCGTTCCAAGACCTGTGACTTCTGTGACCCACCGCCTGCGCTGGTGGCCAACATTCCATGCTGCCCTTTGTTTCAAGTGCAAACATCCGTTACAATTTGTTGGAATGTATGAACGAAATTAAATCTTGATTCCAGAACAAAAAAAATAATAATGGCTCCACCCGCATTTGCCACATTAAGCATCATATGCATTAGAAGTATGGAATTTCATATTTATTTATCATAATATTCGTAATAAATCAGGCTAAGTAAGTAGACAAATAATAAATTCATTTATTAATCAATTAGGTACATTGATTCCAAATAATATATTATCAATTTAAACATCGAAACAAAACTAATAACAGTGAAGATAATATCTCATTGAGTAGGTAGTATGAGTAGAATGGCAAAGCGATCGCTCGAGTGGGTCACAATAGGCGTAGGAGTAAAACCAACAATGCGGCTGGTCTGCGCCCGCGCATTGCTCACAATGCCAGCCTCACAATAGAGGGTTAATTGTGCGTTGACAGGCCAGATACCGCATTATAACATACACCCAGAACATGCGTAAATAAAACGATATCGGGTGCCATAGAACTTCCATAAATCCAGATTTTCCAAACACTAAATAAGCTCGACCTCGACACTTTAAACCGTACGCTTAGAGTGATCTCAGAACTGGGTTCCATGCGGTCAAGCTTCACATCACAAACATCTCCAATGCGACGTGAACTAGCCGTGAGATGAATGATGATTACGCTCTATGAGAATCCCGAAATCGCCTGATGTCCATGATTACGTAATCAATCTCCGTCAAGCTGCGCCATCAGCCTTTCATCGAGCGCGGGCGCATCACTCTCTTTTTACACCTTTTTTGTAATTATTTAACGTAGCTTATTATGTTTTAGGCGTTAATGGCTGTTAAATGACCACCCTCTTGATGGCTGGCTTCGCACGAACTCATTTTGAGAAATATGCCTCGATCTTTGTGCTTAAATTGGCTTTTAAATTGCTCCGTTGTGAAATGTTTTGAGAGTCTTTTTACGATGTCGGGCTGTGTCAGACAAATGAATGTCTGATATGACAGTGCATTCGCAAGGCTTGCTCGCGGCTCGCAGCGAATCGTTGCACAAGGGAACGGTAGCTGGCAGACAGAGGCTGGCATCTCGAATTGCGTGGGCGCCACATTGTATGCACATCTCATTTTCTCTCATTCATCTCACAATAAACCAGTAGCTAATGCTTTCAACATTAATCATTTCATATTGTGATAGAGAATATATTTATTATATTCTGTTTTAGCTGTATTTATTATATCAGCATAAATTAATTTCATAGACGTGACAATACATTTATAAATATGAACGGGACTTACGTATTGAAAATCATATTATTTACCTCGACGTTTCGGTGGCGTTACAGTCACGAGTAGACTAGTCTACTCTGACCACGGTAACTGTAACGCCACAAATCGCGATAGTTTAAATAGTATTGTGACAATAAATCTTCATAGATTGTGATTCTGTTAATTATTTTACCTACGAATATGTAGGCTTGGGACTCATCTATGCATGCGTGTCATCCTTTATGCTGAGGTTTTACTTTGTATTAGCACCAACAAAAATGTATATTTATTCCAACGTCCTAGTTCTGTATGCCAATTAAGAGAGCCTTAATTACTTAGTATGATGAACATAATTGCGTTTTGTTGCGGCACGTCAGCAGCTTGATCGAATTATCGGGCGATCGCGCCGCGCTGCCCGTTGTTCTTCGCAATAGACAAGTGTCCCTCGTAAAACATTTTCGAAAACGAATCATAACTGGAAAATAATTGTGAACGTTAAATATTTCAAGGCATAATTTTACTTTATAAGAACCTTGTGGCTGTTAGCCGAAACATAACGTAGATTATAATAAACCTCACTAACAAAATATATTTTTTTTGTAATTAATTTAGCTTTTTTTCCTGCCATGAGATGCTCATTTGTTGTTGTGTGTCATTGCAGTTCGCCTCCTCCCGAAGGTGGGTAGGGAATGTGTTACGAAAAGTAACCATGAAAACATTCGTTGGAAGCAAAATTAATGGTGAGCAGACATTTGTCTAAAGGCCGTTAAGTCTGATACGAGTCCGCTGCCCGTGCACACCTTGGAACAGTTCGAACACGAACTGCAATCATCACCAACTCACAATTAGGTATTCATTAACTGATAAAGCCGGTGTAACGGACGTCTCAAATGAATGAGAATTTTGCACTTCAAACGAAATAATTAATTTTGTGCGCAACTTCGATGTCAGTAATTATTCAGTTTGTTTCAAAATTACTATTTTATGGACACTTAAGCTGTGTGGTTATCAGAACAATATATCAGTTACCTACATCAGAATTTATTAAAATGTTTAATTTGCTAACTCTTTGTCGGGTAAATTTGTTTTTTATGCAACGGTCCTCAAAAGGTTATTTTTAAATACATATTTGCCAAAATATCTTTAAACAACTGTCAAATTGTAACATAAGTTTAGTTATTTTCTTGTGGTGGTATTATTAAAAATAACAACTACCTAAATCTACTTATATTTATCATTTCATTTACTATGACCAGATTTGGTTGATTTTCTGTTTGTTTGAGTCAGTGTTTACCTAATTGCTCGTAAATATATAATTCCAATAAAAAAACGCATAAAAGCAGTTGAAAATGCCAGTTATGATTTTAATATCGATAGCATAATGCCAACAGGTAATCTTTAAACTTTTTGAAGGCGTGTCAGGGGACGTGTCAGGCTGAAAGGTGCATTAGTGCGAATAACACGTAGCCTCGAAAATTTCAATTAACTTTAATGCACATGTTGCCCCCTCCCCCGCCCTCTTGTACCCGATTTATTAATAGCGATATGGATAAGCCGCCCCGTTCGCCTGACTTCGCACTTGTTTAGTGCTGCCGGTGCACTTTATACCCCCAAATTATGCCAGCAACAAAGTTGTGTAGCTTTATGATAGATTCAATGTAACTCACGATATTTATAACTTAATAATAAAATAAAAACTTAAAATTATCACGAAAATGCTATTCAAATGATTAAATATTTTAAAGCTTATACTAATTTATCTTATTAATGGCACCTGTTAGTAGCTTCCTTCGAGTTAAAAAGGTGCCTCTTATCCACTCATAATGAACAGTAATCTTGCCTACAATAACTGTCAAAACGGCACTAAATATTGTTTGTTAAATGCCATAAGTTTTGTATTTTTTGTAACGGTCCACACCTTTAGAGAGAAGTCAACGGACAAAGGAGCGTAGGAGCAGATCAAAGAGCCAGGTGCTAAAGGTTAACACGCGTTTTATATTATTGGTTATATTCGTGAAGGCGTTTTATATTCAAAGAAGCAATCGTTTTGATCATTGACAAACACATTTGCATGACTCTCCCTCGGTGCACTGTTTAAAATGTTCCAATTGCAAATTCATTGAAAGTCATTTTACTATTCACTATGGTACGTACTTTAGAATTTATGAAGTTTTTTTATAACCTGTAATTGCATTTTTATGCAACAAGTGCAAAGGTGGATAAGTGTGTGTAGAAATGAAAATTTCATTTCATTTGTCACCAATTAATTGAAAGTAATTTAAGTAAGTACTACTAGTTTTTATGTAGTTTCTAATGTTTTTTATGCAAAAAGCGAAAGGCTTGATAAATTATTGTTCTAATTTTATTTCAAACTAATTTGTACCCGTGATATTTCCTTCTATACCACTTGCCTCTCTACTACTTTTGTTTGCGGATCTATTGGATCAGTTATCACTCGTATTTCCATTCAATATTTTTATTCATTGAATCGATAACGACACTAAAAGCCCCGGTGGATAATGGTAGAGGCATTAAATGTCGATAAACCATTTATCCGGGACAGCCATCGCTCAAAATTACGGATATGGATAATTTACCCAGACATGTTCTAGAATGAATATCTTCAGTGACTGAATAAGCCGTTAAGTGTGAAGCATTAATGAGCTTTTGCAGATAGCATTGAGATAAGATATTTCTTAATTTAAGATCCTTATATCGATACTGTGTAGTTTTGAGTTATTGTTTCCTATTGTTCACTTTTTCCAACACATTAATAAAGAAATTTTCTTCGAATATCTTAACGATTGATGAGTCATTTATTTATTTATTGACGTTATTTGTTATGGATTGAACATTGAAGAATGCATCCGTCAAGAAAACCGCAAGTCAAATTTGCAATAATGTTGTTAAGTTTTAAATCTCCTCATAAAAAGGCGATGTTATGACTTAACATTCAAATATTCGGATGGTCTCATTGTCATGAGGGTCCTTCTCATAAATCGTCTTCCAGTTAGTCCCTAACAAAGTTCACTCAGCAGTAAACGAAACGATTGTAAATCAAAACGAATAAATCGAAAAAATATCGAACGAGCCCGATATTTTTAGTAAGCCACGCAACCGTAGTGATGTGTATCAAACAGATCCAAATTTATATGTATCGATAAAATAATGGAAACACATTTTGCACAAAGAACTACACATAATTATCCATAGTAAAAATGAAATAAAAATTATGAAATTTGAAATGAAATTTATTAATTTTACTAGCTGCTCCCCGCGGTTTCACCCGCGTAAGTCCCGTTCCCGCGGGAATATCGGGATAAAAAGTAGCCTATGTTACTCGTGGATAATGTAGCTTTCGAATGGTGAAAGAATTTTTAAAATCGGTCCAGTAGTTTTTGAGCCTATTCATTACAACCAAACAAACAAACAAACAAAGTTTTCCTCTTTATAATATTAGTGTAGATAATTAAATAAATATTGTTTATTTTTCTTCATTTTTGAATGTTCTCTTTACCTAAATCATAAATGTTTATAATTAAAAAAATAAAAATAAAAATGACATCGTTTTAATTTAAACAAAACGTCACATACTCGTTTTTTTTAAATAACAAAAACAGGTTCGGCACTGAATCATACCATTTTAGTTAGAGGCCCAACTTTAAGTAACAGAATATCTTATATACATACAAATTATCTTAAGTCGGAAATTATTCAATGAAGGTTGTTATAATGTAAGTATGAATATCGGCTACGAATATTATTTGTTTCTACTCTATAGTTATGTCGTTATTGTTTCGAAAACATATTATTCTATTTATAGTAGTTTCGATTAAATGCTGATTTCTTTTGTAGTAAAGTGTCCCTAAATATATTAATAGATAAACATTGTAAAGCAATTTAAAAACACGCTCCCACACCCTCCCTAGATAAAATTTGTCTCTGATATCCCGTTTTGATTGGACGGGTTGATTTATCTCTTGTTTAGACATCAATAGTCAGACAAAAAGTGTTGATACTTTGAAAAAATATTAATATTTGAAATACGTAATTTTAGAACTGTCACTCAGACGGTCTATTTGATTTGAACTTTATTGTGAACGAAATAAGAGCTCTCGAATTTAGGAATTTTTAGTTAGTCAGTGCCCCGCCGAATCACCGCCATTATCTACCAATAATAATGAAAACATTCATTAAGTTAAATGCTTGACATAAATCTATCAACTGAATCTGTAAAATACCTGCAAAATACTTTAAAATTCCATTTATTTCTGAAGTTCGCTTTACTCATATCCTGAAGAAAATAGCAAGTATCAAAATATGGTAGTCAATTTGAAAAGCGCATTGTGAGTATGAATGGTAGTCTTCCCTCGAGATTGGACCGTTTTGGACGAGTACCGAGAGTGATTTAGACTAACTACACTTGTTGCGAGGGACTTCCCCTGCAGATAACGTATGACGTGGGCCTAATGCGGAGATTATGCTCATTTCATGCAATGCATGCACTTGTTCCGGTTTGCAGTTTTATCGTAACTAGATTGCTCGTAAGGCACATGCCACATCCTTTAGAACCTGTTTGGCCGTGGAAATAAGGTATTTTATAGCGACCTATAACTCTACACGCAATAAATAATACCGATATTGAATAAAAATATCCTCGTAAACAATATTATTATGGAAGGCTGTAAATGGTGGTTCTCAAAAATAAAAGTGTTAATGAAATCAGAAACCTATCTTTTTATTGAATATCTACAAGAAGTCCATGGACGTTTATTTTTCTTAACAAATTCTTTGACAATATAATGTTATTGAAGGCACATACAGAAACCCAGGGGTAGGTCCCGTACACAATGCCAATTTTCCGCTCACCGCCACCGACTACGCAATTATTTAGATAAACCTCTCGGCGTGACTATAAAAACATCTTTCCCTCCCCTGACAGCGCTGTTTGTTGTCTTTGGGGCTTCGTGAATTTATAGCCCGACATTACGCCGACGGTTACGAAAAAATGTACTTTTAATTTATCTCGTTAAAGGGTTGAAGGACGGCCGGGTTCGCGAAGTAATTACTCCGAAATTGGCCACTTTAGCTGATGAATCCATTCCGTGGAGCCCTCGCCGGGGTCGATCATGGACTGAATTAATTTGTTTTTGACTCTGATCTCGGGGTGAAAGATTACATTATTTTGAAAGATAAATAGAATTAATAGCAAACATTATAGATAAAAATGCCAACTTTAACCTACATGACAAAATAATAATCAAACGTATATTATTTTATTATAAATAATCATTGAAAAGATTTCAACGCGTTAGTAGGTAATCAAAATAAGTATCAATTGTTTATTATTACTAAATAAAAAAGGTACTTAACTTAATATACTACTTAATCACACACACACACACACATGCTGAGTCGGACGCCTATTTGTGACACAATGTACTTACCAGTATTCATTAAGGTTTTTTTTTTGTGTATTGGCTTGTGTCATCAATAAATGCTTTCTTTCTTTCTTTCTAATCATTTACTAAGACGTTTCCGAAACCTTTTTGAACTTTTAAATAACAAATAAGTGCCATTACCCTACATTACTCAAAAAGAAACATAAAAAACGTATTGAATTAAATAAAAAGCATTTTATCAGTTAAAAAAAAATCCTTGGACCGAATATTTCGTCAATAGTGTTTTTGTTTGAAAGAGTAAATTCCTGAAGTAATCCTTTAACAATAAAATTATCGATCTTATGAGGATCTTCAGAATTATGAACAGAAATGCACCTCGAGAGAACAGCAAATGCTCTTCTTACGAAATTAAAGTCAGTTCAATATATTTTATAATTGGACAAATTGAAATTGTTATGAAGTAATAAGTATGAATCCAATAAATGTCTATGGCTGAGTAAATTCATAAAACCACTAGTTTCACATATTGAACCTGTAAAACATGTCCTATTTATATTATGTGTTTACCTGTAAGACAGCGGGATATTATAAAATTTATATCAACTTAAAAGTTAACGCAAGCAGAGGTGTTTTTAATGAAATGAGGATATTTTTGTAATGGCCCCTTCCACTCATGTTTGTTTTAATGTTGTGCGCTCCATGACTCCAGTATAATTACAGCTACCATAATGATTTTTATGACAACAACATCCTCAACCTAGGCTCTAGTCATCAAATCTAGCGTTGGTCGCTCTCTATATATACGAAATATATATATATATATATATATATAAATGAATAAAGTACCTACTAACATATTGTTTGTTTGTCAGAACATTAATCCTGAGAGCCCTTGGGGCTTTTAGTCCGAATAAGCTGCAAATCTTAGTCTTCGTACCTAACCTAATAAGATGATAATGTGGCACGGGGAGTATTAAAAAAACATATTTTTCATTACTCATACACGGAAAGTACGCACGAAGTTGCCTGATTATAGGGTTCAAAGTAGCATTTTCTGTCCCTAGGGAAAACAAGAACTTTCCTGCCCTAGGGCAGGAAAGTAAAAATCTGTCAAATGTCAACTTCATTTTTGACATTTCTTTTGTGGCATGTCGATGCATGCTAAGTGTTCAAGTTCTTCTAACTCAATCAGATGCTAGATATTATGTCTCTTTTGCACGAATTTGTGCTTCTCTAGCACTAATTATATTATATTTATTTATTTTATTTTATTTATTTAAATTTTTTCATCATCAAAAAAACTACTGGTAGAATGCCTACTACTTTTATAGCCATTCTACCAGTCAGTATTTTTTTTTAAATCTGGAACGCAGCTATGCCATGCCATCGTAAGCTGCTTTTAGTCAATATTAAACTAGTCGATTTAAAAAAAAAGCGAGACAGCTAATTTTCGTGTGTGAAATTTAAATTTTACATCAATTTTTTTGGTAATTTCCTCATATTCGTAATGAAAAGCAGAGTGCTTACCTCGGGGAAAAGGCTTTTCGATGCACTCGAACTATTATCGCACTCGCTGACGCTCGCGCGATAAACCATCTCGTGCATAGAAAAAATGCCTTTATCCCCTTGTATAGCAATCTACTATTTTTTATAAGACGTGTGTTGGATCATCTAGTCTCTACTATCTCTACTAATATTATAAAGAGATAATGTTGGTTTGATTATATGGGGAGGTCATTCCGCGCCGCGCGTTTTCGTTAGCGCGATCTAGAAACGGGTCATTTTTACTATCGCCATCTAGTACTGTTGGCTATATTTTGTCTCGGTAGCATTATTAGTACACCCGTGCAAAGCCGGGACATGCTGCTAGTCAAATATAAAGACTTACCTTCCAGTCTTAGTGATGATCATCTCAGTGCCAAGGTCGTGGAACTTGTCCCAGAGTTCTTTCGTCTCTAGTTGGCAGTCCACGGACAGCAGTTCCTCGCAGTTGCAGGAGGTGGTCGGAGGCAGCGGCCGCGCCGGCGACGGTGTGTCGCGTTCGCCTAGCTCTGTGCCAACAATATCTCATCATCTTTATGTCAAATGATGCCCAGATTTTGTGTAGCTAGACTAGCTAGAAAGGCCGTTTCGAGCATTTCTGCTAACTATTAATAAAATGCACTAATTTTATGAATGTTTATCATTCACCAAACTTTGGTAAGATGGCTAAAATTGATTAAACGCTAGAAACGATATTTAAAACAAGTGGTGCTTATCTGTGACATTTAAGAAATATCTCTGTACAGGAGCTAGATTCTTGAACGACATTTAAACCATGACCCGGTAAGAGATTGCACGTTATCTAGCTTTTGTTTTCTTAAATCCATAGAATTTTCAAAATAAGAACGCCGACGTGCCGCGTTAAGACATGGTTATTTGGAGAATAAGGCGGCAGATCTAACAAGACAGACCGTCTCAAATGGTTAATATGCAGCGTTTTAGGATTTTCACTTGTCAGATTTGTATAGACAAACGTCAAATAACGCCAAGGATAAGCACAACACACATGAGCATGTTCGCACGGGCGTTTAAAAAGCGTTGCGTTAAAACTTGGCGTTTGATTTCATACGATTTATTATTTTACCGCCCAACGCATAGCGTTCAAAATACAACACTGCTCGATAAAAAAGCGTCGCGTTTTAAAAGCGCTGACGTTTCAATGGACATTTGGAAATGCATTTGTTCTATTTGAACGCTTTTTCAACGGACGCTAAAAAAGCTCCCGTGCGAACGTACTCTTACCTACATTAATAGGCTAGTTGACTCTATTTTTAAGTAGTTCTTATATGATAAATAATTGTTTTTTTAGACCAAAAAAAATACTACCATATTTTTTTGGACCTAAGAAACCGCAAAATTTTATTTTAAAAGTTCTACTTTTCAAAAACAGGTGAAAACGCTACCGCCATATTGGTCTATAGATTTATCTGTGCTGTGACGTCATTAGTATCCAAAACAATAATTTTCGTGATTTACGTCTAGGGAACATGCAAATTTTGAAAAGTTGGCATTACTGTAGATTGATTTTAGTTATGTGACATTTGTTTATTTACGATTCTAATGACGTCACCATAATGGCCGTAGCGTTTTCAGCATTCCAATTTAAAAAAAAAACGTTTTTTTAATTGAAACTATGCAAGCATCATGGACTTCGATTAACTGAAATTGTTATATTTTGGTTTCGTAAGGAAAGTACTTCAGGAAATACTAATTTATTGGGTCAAAGTTGATATGAGTCAAGTAGCCTATTATTTGGGCGGTATTTGACGTAAATATGAAACAAAGACTTGGTAAAACACATTCTTCATTGCTGTACCTACTCTACGAAAAGAGCACCGCATACAAGATTCGCATCTGAAATGCCTATAAAAAAGCTAAACATGCCAAAATATATCCAACAAAACTGTTATTTGGTACACATGCAAAATACCTAAACTCAAATAAACATAGGTTTGCTATCAAAACTTGAATAAATAATGCAATTATTACTGAATGGCAAATCTATCACTGTATCGTGGATTTCCACACGCAGTACATCAAAAAACAGAACACCCTGTGAGAAAATTATTGTGTTTCTTCGAGAATTCTGTTTGTTATGTTAATAACAGTTCTATAATCACAGCTCAATTTACTTTTTGCGCCACAATGAATGAAATGACTGGGCTGTCTCGGAATATAATTCTTTGGAATTCACACTTGTTGTTGATTACGCAATAAAAAAGGCATTGAATGCCAAATGCATTAAAATACAGTTGTAGTAGAATCGTAAAGAAAGTAAATTGGTTCATAATAATAACTTTCGTGGAATCTCCAAGAGTTTTTAATGCTAACCAGAATCAGTCTTTTACACCATGTTACTGGTCCCATCATCAACGCCGCATGTGTTCTATGTGGGACCTACTGTATCTACTCAAGCATGAACGAAGCTATTTGGTTAACTGATCGACAACCATAAAAAAATAACTGTAATTTGTAACAACATAAACGATAGGTACCTCAGTTACGTGATAAAACGAAATAAAAAGCTTCATGTATTTTAAGTAGGTAGGTATATAAAGTGCCTCTGCTACATTAGGAATCTACATCAGAATATGCGAGATGTGATCAGGCTTCTAAATTAGAGGACATGTTTTAAAGGAGATGCGTATTGAATTATGCGGCAATACTAATGTTAGTACAATCTGTGAATTATTTATACTAAATCTACCAACTATATTCGTAGGCACACATTGAGAATCAAAGGGCTAAGTACCCGCCTGCGTATTTTTGGTGCTAATAAAAAAAATAAAAAAAAACTCGTGCAAACAAGTACAGCTCAGCAATGCTTCAGCGATGCTGAAAACTTATTATCCAGCAGGGAAAAGCCTCACTTTATTTAATTTACACTTCCAAATCCGGAGCCAAACTGTGCAAGTCACCTGTCTGTGTTGCCCCACCATTTTTTACGGATCTGCCACGATGCTGGTTGGGGCTGGTTTAGTTCCCAATCCAGTCAGGCAAAATTCAAGTAGGTATGTGATTATTGGTAGTCAGTAATACTAACCAGAGGAAGGTGCAGGAGAGGGTATCGCGTTATCAGAGGCGTCCCGCTCGCCATCCGAGCACTGCTCCACGTCCACCTCCACGTCCTCGTCAGGGACAGGCGACCGGCAGCTGGAGCCGGGCGAACTGAGGGACGCGGGTGAACTCTGTCTTGACATCGATCCTGAGGAAATTATCATTTTAATATGAAATAGTGTGTTACAAAAATATGGATTCAGATCAAGGGTTAGGGTTTTTACACACTACTCGTATATAAATTGTCAATCTAAGGTTTACATTATTTCAATTATCATAAAAAAGTATGCCTAGTTAAATAATATTACTTGAGTTAATCTGTCTGTGTAACTTTTTAAATATTCCAACTCCATGATAAGTGTGATATTTTTTAACATTTTAATGAAATATATCATTTGTTTTTCGTTATTTATTTATTTTAATTCTACTTATTTACAATGCAGACTTCCAATAAAAGGCGTAACTATAAGAGTTTTTTTTTATTATTAGGTGTTTTGTAATCCTGTGCCGAAATGAAATCGTTTTTTTTTATCTTTTATTTGTACCTACATAGAGTTCAAGAGTCGACAGTTAGGTATAACAACATAATAGTTATGAAAAAACTGTGAATTATTTAAAAAACAAAAACTATTGACTTTCTGGAAATGGATCCCCGGAAGGAGATTCACATTTTCTCGTGGCGTATGAATTTTCACGGAAAAAAGAGAGCGAAACGAAATGGTACAGCAGTTATGGAGCTGTTATGGGAGAGCCAAATCAAACGAAGAGCTTATATCTATTATCTCACTTATAAGCTGCCTGGCCACCAAGAAGTAGTCCGTCGGATTCGCTGGAGGAGCTGGTCTATGACAGAACCATCCCCAACGTAAAAGCAAAGTAGGGGCTTCATACAGGTTACAAGTTAGAGAACTTGCGCTTTGTTATGAAGAGACTTCAACTTCTTCACAAGAATGAAATAACGTCTCACTAGTTTTGCGACACCAGCCACTACAACTCATCATCGTTGAGCATTCACATGAGTGAACGTCCAAATGGTTTGAATCAACCTTTGAATTTATACAAGTCAAAATGTACAAATTCAATGGTTAAAAGGCTGTTATGATAAAATTCAGGCGTAAGTAAGCTTTTTTTGAGTTGATGAAAAAAAGACGTGTGGCACTCGGGGACTGCCGCGATAAAGCTATTGCATGCCACCTAGAGGCGAGTTGCTGAACTAAAGTGACAGCATAAGGTGATTTCGTTACGGAATTTCTGGATTCGGTCTACACGCTCAAGGCCCGCGACAGAAGCTATGCAATAGCTTAAAAAAAATACAAATACAGGCAGCAAATCTGAATTGCCAATCAATTTCTTTGTTAGATTAGAACATCCTGGTTTAGCTTTCCAAAGTTCCACAGATTATCAAATTCTGCTTTTGGATTTACGGATCTCCAAGATGTTTTTAGCTCCGGTATTAGTTGTCAACAATATTTATTGTGATGTCAGCAAAGCTCAGCTTCGAACAGCTTTCAATATAATCACATTGAAAGCTGTTCGAAGCGACCATGGCAAAGCAATAAAGCTCATGTAAAATTATTATTTGTTGGCAGTAAGTTGCGTGTCCCAACGTCCAGCATGGTGTCGAATGTGTTCGGTTCCACACAATTAATCAGAAATAACGAACTGACTCGTAATGTGACGCTTGCGCATGAGTCCACCACACAAATTAGCATTCAAACTCTTTCATGACTAGGCTAAGGTCCAGAACATGGTTCTTCAGATTTCAACTTACGGCGTGCTGTTTTTACTTTAAAAAGCAAGTATTTAAAAGGAAATAAAAACTAAGCAGGTGGCAGGCATGTAAACAAAGAAAATACACAGACTCGAGACAAATGTTTGTTGACCATACAAAGATTTAAGCTAGAATCGAACCCACGACCTTCTGTGTCTCAGGCGCCTTTCACCCTCTGCATCAAGAATGGTCGAATAAATAAATAAAATAATAATAATAAATATAATAATAATAAATAGTATTAGTATTTTTTTTACCTACTGTTTTTAGTTTTTGCTAATTTTATTTTATTCATTTTATGTTTTTTTTCCTAACTTACTGTGTTTACGTGTACCTAGTATTATTTTATCTATACCAAATAAACTTCTCTATATCTCTATCTATATCTATCTATCTATTAAGCCAATTTCGGTGAAACTCTCATTAAAGATGTGTTTTAACTTGGCACCACGCGAGCAAAGCCACATACGGTTTGTTTATTTCGTACTAATTTGCCTTTATATTCATTGCAACTAACTACGTCTTCTATACATTATAAACTAGCTGTTCCCCGCGGCTTCTTACGCGTGAGACCCAAAGAAAATGCAGCCTATGTTCTTTCCCAAGGTCTAGTCTATCTCTGTACCTACTAATTTCATAAATATCGGTTGCATGGACATGGTTTAGACGTGAAAGTGTACAAACAGGTACTTTCGCATTTATAATAATAAGTAGGGATAGGCTTAGGCGTTGAAGAAGAATTTGCATCCAATTACAACTCAAAATCTATAAATTAATTACTTAAATTAGTTTGTAAGAACAAAAAACTGCCACTTGCATTCAATTTCAATTATCATTGGTCTTAGAGATGATATATTACAAATGGGTTAAATTGAAAGGACATGCGTTAATCACACTAATATTATAAAGGTGAAAGTTTGTTTAGTGTGCAAGTTTGTGTGAATGTTTGTCACTCCTTCACGCTCAAACTGCTGGACCGATTTGAATGAAACTTTGTGCCAGGATAGCTTCACCTAACACATACCTACGTAAGTTACTTTTAATCAGAGTAATCCTACAGCTACAGGAACGGGAACTATCTTACGCGAGGCGCAGCTAGAACTTAATCTTAAATGAGTATGATAAATAAAATTGTAACAAAATAATTCAATTATTATGTTAGAGACAAAATAAACATCTACTATTTGGCTTCTATATTTGAAAAAAAAAAAACCGTTTTTCAGTAAAATCAGAGGCGTGGACTGAGCCGATTTCTTTAATTATTACAAAATAAATTGATAACGGGAAATTAGTCAAAAAATAGTAAAATTTAGTTAACATTGTCATAAATATTTCAGAACAAAAAGAAAGAAACTAGCGAATAAAACAATTAGGCCTAACCTGTGTGAGGCGGCGAGCGCGCGACGGGGCTGCGCCGCTCGACCGCACTTCTCGCCATGATGGCTGCGATCGAGAAGTCAGTAGCTCTTGTCTTGCCTTCTTCCGCGACCATCCTCTCTCCTCCCGGCCTCCAGCACTCCGCGCTTTCCACATCCATCAAACACCTCGCAGCGAGCACCCCAGTCAGGCTGTAAACCATCTCACCGGTACCGTCCGAAACATTATTTCCAGAAATTATGTTTTAAACTTGCGAAAAACATTTTATTTGTCACTTGAAATAGCACTTAGTTTTGTTTGTAAAACGCGTGTTATCGGTTCGTTTTGGACAGAGGCGGGCGCAGCACGGCGTCTGAGCGCGGACTGACGCGCGGGAGCGGCGCGGAGAGCGGGCGGGGCGCCGACGGGGCCGCCTCCCTAGCACAACCACTGGCCGATCTACCCGCTGTCACCGTACCTCCCTCCCCCCACCCCCTGCTTCCCCTACTGCCTCCGTCGACTGCGCTTTTCAATAACAATAAAATTACTGATGGTATTAATTTCACTTTCAGTAACAATAACTTAACAATTGTACAATAATTCACTATTATAAAAATGCGTAGTTTTGCATTATTAACTAACTAAGAAAATTTAATTAAATTACAAACTTTTCAAATAAAATACTTGGGGCTTATGTCAAAGTAAAAATGTCTACTAAGTTCAAACTAAATTTAGAAGTACATAATCGCCGCCCATTAATATTTGTAATAACAGATTTAGGGGAAACGTTACCATCATTTGCTTGTTGGCGCATAGCTTAGCTTATAAAAAATACATTTAAGTACTTATCTAATTGCTCATGTACAGTTCGGTAAAAATAAATAACTAGTAGTTCGCCTCGAACGAGATCTCGCTCGCCGGTGGTTGTGTATGTATATTCGTTTTTATCTGTGTTTGAAAGAATTTACTTCAGAGGTCTACTAAAAAATATTGAGGATCTAATGAGAACTAAGTACCTAAAGCCGATTATAGTAAAGCGATTTTGAGTTATTATTTACAATACAGGTTTTGATTAAAAACTCTTTGAATTTAGAGTCAAACCTTAGGCTCTAAACCTATTTTATATTTAGTATGTCATGTTGGTTTGATCCTGTCATGGCACTACTTTCGATGACAAATGTGTTGCCCGCGGTTATTTCAAACATTTGTCAAAAATCATTTTGCATTAATTTACTTATATTTCTATAAAAAATACTTGATGGTATATGTAAGAGCATAAGTTTTAACGAGGGTGTTTCGACTTAAAACATTTTGGTATTTTGTTCGTTGTGAAGTGGCAGTAACATTGGTTCAAGGAAACTATTTAGTAAGTTTAATTCTTTTTCCATTAAAACGTCGTTAGGTTCGTCAAAAAGAGTTAGGAGTTAGAAACACCAACCAAAATAATAAAGAAGAAGAAGAACGATTTTCTGAGCTGCGATTTCACCAAAACTTATAGAAATGGGAGCTCAGGATATAGCAGTCATGTTTTTTTTACATTTATCGAAGTTATTCAAAAACTTTACATCTTAGAATAAAAAGTAAAACCATTTTGGAATGTATAAACAAAGCCCTTTCATATGACACCCCACTCAATGTATTTGAACAACTTTTATTTTTTTTCATCCCCTTCGGAACCAAATATCTTTACAACCCCTTGACCGATTCAGCTCATTAGGTTACTGGCTTACCGGCTTACCACTACCTATGTACCTACCAAGTTTCATGAAGATTGGATTAACGATTCGACAGTTATGCCGGAACATACAAACAAACAAATGAACACAACATACAAAGCAAAATTACCCCACTTGCCACTAAGATCTTCGTTCGCTTCGCTCACTCGATCGAAAATATAAAATATAAATATCCTTGGACATTTCACACAGCGTCATCTAGTCCCAAGCTAAGCAATTTAATGCTTGTGTTATGGTAACCAGATGACTGATATAATACTTATATACATAATAATATATAATATAATAATATATAATGCCTTCGGCATTATGCTCGCCATTTGTACATTTAGTTTTAAATTAGTGTGCAATAAAGTGTTTAAATAAATAAATAAATACTTTTTTTTGTAAATACATACATATTGTAGATAGAAAACACCCAGACACGGAACAAATATCTGCAGAACATACAAACATTTGTCCCGTAGCGGGGATCGAACCCGCATCCTCGGCGTCTCAGCCGGGCATTCGCCCAACTGCGCCACAGAGGTCGTCAAAATGCAACCAATGCAAAAAAAAATGCAAAAAAAAAATACAACCTCATCAGTCACCTAGAGGTGAAAGTCCATGCGAAATAAATCACGAGGCATTTCTTAGTTTACCTATTGTAGGTACTGTCCGTTTCTTGTATTAGAAAACTTCCAAAAATGTTTTACTTCAAACCATAAAATACACTATTTAGTTGATGTTAACAACCACTGTGGAGCAGTGGCCGAAAGCTCGCCTGAGACGCAAACGACGATGCTGCGGGTTCGATTTCTGCCACGGGACAATTTTGTTCAGCATAATCAGGGTCTGGGTGTGTGATCAATATTTTCTAAAATCTATTATAATGGCAATTATGATCTGTTTCATTAGATTTTATTTAGGTCAAACCAACTAATGTAGGTACAAAACTTACCTATTCACAAGCAAATTCATAATTTGGTAGGTAGGTAGTAGGTAGGTACTTATTTCATTTGATAATTGGGAAATTAATATCAAACTATGAGAGTCACCAATATTTTACGACACAAGCACTATTTATAACATCTCATGAAAACAAAAAGTAAAAATGATTTTTCAGAAAAAAACAACTGAATATCGAAAATTCGAATGATGTTTTTTTTGCGTTGCTTTCTTTTTTTTACTTTATGAAAAAGATTAACTATGGTTTGCAGCAAGAAGGTTTGATAATAATATTGTTTTTTTTCGCACGGCTTCGCACGGCTTGTGCATTTAGCCACTCTCATTATAAAAATTTCAAGTTTACAAAATAATTTGAAGGCCTTACACAGGTATTACTTACAAACAAAGTTTTAATAATTCATGTAAAATTAGAGAAAGTATATCGCCCTTTTAGTCTTGTCGAGGGTATCCATGCAATAGTTATAAACCGTGAATTATTGCCTTCTAGCGCGACCGTATTACTGCAAAGCACTCTCTTCCTCAAGACGCCTACCATACGAGAAAGGGAACAAAACGTACGTATATCTACCCTCCTTTACGCATAACATAAGTACATAAAGTTCTCGAACACTCGCATTATTCGCGAAAATATGAAAAATACTACGTACTTAAAGAGCTATAACTCTCACGGTGAAGCATTAAGAGGCATTATGAGGCACTCAGATGTTTTTCAATTTGCCGGAATGGCGTCTGTGGAGCTCGCCTTCACAGCAATACCTACCTATACTTCATTTATTGAAACGAGCTAATAGGAAGAGAAATAAACACACGTGATTGGTCGTCAAAAGTAATTGGATTAGCTAGATTTGACAATTGACAATTGATTTGACAATCTAGCCAATTACAAGAAAGATAATTATTTTCGACGACCAATCACGTGCGTTTATTTTTGTTCCTATTAGCTCGATTCAAGAAATGAAGTATAGGTTGAATATTAGCTTGGGCTTGAATGTTCCTGTTTTCGTATTATAGCTTTGTAAAGGAACGGAGCTTCACAAAGCCGTCTCTCATTAACAGATTCTTGTTTCGCTGTCATTCCTGACTTAAAAACCTAAGGTTCCATAAAATAGGTAAATGTTGCTTATAGGTAGAATAGAATAGAGAGAGCAAATATCAAGTCTATAAAACAGTTTCAGAAACAAAGTCTGGTAACATTTTTTTTTTCACCATTAAATCTACCGTGACTATTTAAAGGAAATCTTGTAAAGGCGTTCAAGGTGTGATGTAAACACGCAAAGCTAATTCAAAAGCAGTCACAACTGGTTTTGAAAGCCTTGTCGGAACTCATATTTCATTATTAAAATCGACGCAACTGACAAGCCAATAAAAATAGCAAATGCTGGAAGAATGGACGTGCGGAACCCAACACAATACTTAAGGTATATTGTGTGAATATTGCGTAAAATAAAACTGTGGCTACATGCCATGAATCGTTCTCGGCGCCCATTTTTTCAATTCAAAAATCGACCGTCAAAACGTCAATGAGGCTTTGAAATGCCAACCAAATATTTGTTCAGAAAGGAACCCACACATGGTCGCAAGGCCACACAGGAAGCCACATTAGCCACAGCCATATTGTGCAACATTAGAAAGTGCCTGAAACTTATTTGTTCTCTCATAAAAAGTTAACTCATCAACGTAACATTGCCTCACGCCAGCCATGAAATTACTAGTTCGAGCCATAAGTGATCAGAAATGCAATTTCTGTACCAAGTGAAAATATGATAGAGCTGTAACATTTCAATCACGTTTTGTGATGGATACTATATACTCGTAACTTATTGATTACTTACATCGTTATTCATACCTACAGGGTCATGACGTAGGTAATGATCAAAACTTTAAATGAGTTCTTAAGTAAATTAGCTTCCATAAATTTTAAATGATTTATACAAACATCGCTAAAAGCACCTTGCTACCAAAAAAATATCACTGTACATAAACGACAAACTGAAGTCATAAAATGACATAAAAAATATTGCGCACATCACACGTTTTGAATATTTGAATAAATAAGAGAACCTAAAAATATTGTGCGAGTTGAGTGAGGTAGCGTACGGAAAAAATAAATAAGTAAACTCAGAAACAAAATATTCACTTTGTCATCAAAAAACAAACTACTGAGGTTCTGTGACAAACATGCAATAACCTTTCACTGCTTGTTATAGTTCTTAGTTATTAGTTCTATTTAATATTTAAATTTAGGTGAAAAAAAATACTTAAATAAGATTTTAGAATATTATTCTAGTTCGGCTCTAGTCCCATTTAGGTTCACGCATGATACATCTTTCTTAACTGTTGGATGGTCTAACTAAGCATTGTTTAATTAAACTATGGAAGTCAAATTACTTAAATCTTTCAAATAAAATGGGACTTTACTGAAAGTTGACTATGTACTTGATATCTATCAAAATGTTAATCGTCTACCTAATGAGCAGAAGAATACATGGATCTCGAATCCCAGTTTTTTTTCAAAGTTGTTTAGTTTCGCTCTTGATAACTTCATCGGACTTTGGCAAGGGCTTACATAAAGAGCAGAATCTTATAATGGATCTAGTGTGTTTTTTTTTTTCGGGTAGATTTTTTTTCTTAAATGGTCTTTGGAGACCTTTATAACTTCACAGGACTTTAATCTCGTGTGAAAATCCAATGAGTTCCAAGTAACTTTAAAGGGAGTGAGTCAGGCTAAGGCGAGGTGAGGAGCAACAAATCGCGCGCATTATAAATGACAAATGTAAGCTGCGCGCGCGCGGTGTCGGGTTGCGCCCACCCGCGCGCCGGATTAGTTTCAGCTTACTTCCCTGCTCCCTACTACGCCACGGAAATAGTCTGCTCTCTGCCCCGACCCGCTATCAATACTAAAGCTACACCAGATTTATTTTAGAATCGATTATCAAAGCTAAAAATATTTTAAATATTTAAAGGCTTTATATTAGTTTACTCTCTGGCTATACCCAGCCAGAATTATTGATTGTTAGCCGGCTTTAGCCCTGTGTACTTATATTATCTACTTATATCCTACTTAATATTATAAATGCTAAAAAAAGTAAAAACTAAAGTTTGTGAGACCTAGATCAAAGGATTTATATGGTCAGATCAAAACAATCTTATCCACTTGCGTTGACAGTGAATAAAAATCAGTCACAATATATATAAGTGAGTATCACAAATTTTGCCTTCGCATATAAAAAGAAAAGTGTTGGGGTTGTTTCACTTCGTGTCAATACGTAGCCTAATTAAGTGTACGTAATGACTTTTTCATTACTCATACACGGAAAGTACGCACGAAGTTGCCTGATTATAGGGCTCAAAGTAGCATTTTCTGTCCCTAGGGAAAACAAGAACTTTCCTGCCCTAGGGCAGGAAAGTAAATAACTGTCAAATGTCAACTTCATTTTTGACATTTCTTTTGTGGCATGTCGATGCATGCTAAGTGTTCAAGTTCTTCTAACTCAATCAGATGCTAGATATTATGTCTCTCTTGCACGAATTTGTGCATCTCTAGCACTAATTATAATATATTCATTTATTTTAGTTTATTTATTTAAATTTTTTCATCATCAAAAAAAACTACTGGTAGAATGCCTACTACTTTTATAGCCATTCTACCAGACAGTATTTTTTTTAAAATCTGGAACGCAGCTATGCCATGCCATCGTTAGCTGCTTTTAGTCAATATTAAACTAGTCGATTTAAAAAAAAAGCGAGACAGCTAATTTTCGTGTGTGAAATTTAAATTTTACATAAATTTTTTTGGTAATTTCCTCATATTCGTAATGAAAAGCAGAGTGCTTACCTCGGGGAAAAGGCTTTTCGATGCACTCGAACTATTATCCATCTCGTGCATAGAAAAAATGCCTTTATCCCCTTGTATAGCAATCTACTATTCTAATTTTAGCTTTTACTTAAATGTTTGGATCTTTGTGTTGTAATCTATGGATGAGACATCGCTGCAAGCCGTGGCGAGTAGCTCTACCGGCTCTCGCGTCCGGCCGCGGGTGCACAATGCCTTCTCACCTCCGTCCCGGTAAATCTATTCAATATTCTCACTTGAGAGTATTTAAGCTTTTATCGAGGCTGGGCCATAAATCGGTGCGCAGACGCAAGTAATCCCCGCCCCCGCTGCGCCCGCGCCCCGCCGCTAGCTATAAACAGAAGTCAACGTGTTGGACTTATAAATCGTGCTCTTAACTATTGTATCTCACGCCACAATAATGAAGTTAGCTCGTTCAGGAAGAATTACGGGCACCACGTGGGTGGCCGTCGTGGTCGGAATAAATCCTCACAGATTATTGCACACAAACGCATTTAACTGATTTTTTGTGTGTAAGGCGGTAGTCGGCCGTCGACACCCGATGCTCGCATGCGGAGGTCCCTGAAAAAACAAACCTCGGTCGCAATAGCCGCGTATCAACGCGCACCGGCCGCATCACGACCGATACCAAGAATGTTGTTTTAAAGTAATCGGAATTATACCTACTCATATTTACCAAATTTAAATTAGTTTCTTCTTCTTCTTCTTCCTGCCCTTATCCCACTATGTCCCTGCACAACATGTGTTCTTACACTGCCCTCTATCAGACGTCATCTCAGCACTCACAACTTTCTTACTCATGTCATCCCTCACACAATCCACCCATCTTTTCTTTGGTCTTCCCCTAGACCTATATCCATCCACATTCAAATCGAATACTCTCATGACATTCTTCCCTCCTCATAACATGACCATACCAAGCTTATTCTATTAAGCACTCCTCATCTTTTCATTCACATTAGCAGTTACGAAAATTCTAATACTTATCATTCTGACAAAGGTATTATTACTTAGTAATATTGGTAGGTAATTAAATAAATGCGCCAACAGCCAAAGACCTTAGAAGTCTTGTTCAAAATAAAATATAATAACGCAAATTCAGGCGTGTTTCATGATTGCAAAAAAACTTAGCACACGACACGGCTCACCGTAAGAACGATCGTGAATTCGTGACGAATGCTTGCATTGAGCGTGAGCACCAAGCGAGGCTCTGAAAAGGCGTGCGTAATCGGCCCTATAAACAAACACTCTCGCCCAACACTAAAACTGATATATTTCACCAAACTTTTATATCCGTTCGCTCTAACTTTTAATATATTGCTTTTTCTTTAGGACCTTTTGTATCTTTTAGTGCGTTGTCCCAGCTTTTATGGGTGCAGACGGTTCATAAATCATTGTAGTAGAAGTGGTGTATACTCGTAAACAATGCAGTTCCTGGAGGGAGGTGACTTTGCAGGCTGAACACACAGGCGTCTAGAGGAACTGCTCCATTTTCACGAATAAGCGTACGACTAACTTTAATCTAGTCAATGGTACCTTTGACTAGATTAAAGTTAATCTATTCTCTGGCTCTCCTTTAGCGTGGTACTAATATTATACAATTAAAATTAAATTACAATTATTATAATTAAGGCAATAAACGGTTTCCAAATTTCACTGCAAAACGTATTAATTTACAATATATTATCGTATAAACCTTAGCTTGAACAAAATATTTCATTAATTTCTTAATCGTGAAGTTACCTTCATAAAATCGAATGTCCTCTTAAAACTCTTTTAAATTAAATATCCAACTGACACTAAATACTCATACAAAGAGAGAGCAGCACCAACAACATTAAGCAATAAAAATCTTTATTTTATTTGGACAAAGAAAACAATTTTTACGTCGAATCAGACTGTGGACATTACATTACCGATAACCGTTAATCCGACGCGTCTCCGCCAGCGCTGTAAATTAAACTTTATATCATTTTTAATGACCACTTTGAATGGTGTTTTGATTGCAGCGGGCTGGAGGCGTCGACAACTCGACACGTTGATAAGGCGACAGTTAACGCGACATACAAAAACGCATTTTTACAGCCAAAAAATGGTCTCTCGCTTAGCCATAGCCGGCCTGCGCGCCCGCAGTCTCCGGGGCCTCTCACCGAACACACTTTATGTGAATTCCTATACCGCAACACACTTCAATTTTATGGGGCTTTATAAGGCTCAACTTGACGTTATGGGACATCGTTAATAATTTTTAACTATCTCTCTAATAGTTCTCTAGCACTAAATCTTAATTTTATAACTTCTCATGATCTGAAGCACATTTAAATATTCGAAAACCCAATTTTACTCGGTAATGGATTCCTTTAGCAGCAAAAATGATGGCATCTTTTTCGTTTCATTTCTGTGTTTATCTGTGAAATTTTACGCTCATTGGTGTTTAAACAGCTAAATAAACCGTGAAACGAGGCCACAAAATGCGTAAAGACCATCGAACGATAACAAAAAGGAGCCATTAATCACACATTGTGTGACGTCGCTGTTCGTCCTGTTGTTTGCTGACTCGTCCCGGATTTACTGACATCACTCTTTACAATCCGCTTTTGTCCTAACCGACTGGGTGTGATCCGTCACAATACTCACAATGAATCTACAAATGGGGCGAAAATAACTGTCAATGTATCAAAACAGTTGAGCATACAAATCGTAAATTAATCTTATTACTTATTTACAGTTATAGGTAACTGGTTATTTTTAATAAGTATAGAAGGACTGTTTGCATTTCATGACTACTTAGGAAGTAGAAACAAGGTTGAAGGTACTAGTTAAGGATAGACTGAATACTTTCAGTCAAATTCAAATTGGTACTACAAATTCTACAAATCAGATCTACCATGGGACCGATCATTCATCAGCTAAAGTGAAAAGAATTTGTTCATTTGAATACTCTGTCAGATGGTCCCACGAGCGAAGGCTCCCCCGAGCCCAGCGCCCGCTTCTCATGCGCTCGATTGACAGCTTGTGACGTGTGACGGCTATTGTCACTATGACATGTTGACACTGTCAAAACTTGACTTCTGTCCAGATTCCGCTTGGTTATTGTAAATACGGAAATATTACCCGACTCGGCGAGCGAACACAATGTAACGACAAATTAAATAATAGAATAATAAACTGATTTTTACACTGCACAGCTGCCTGTTTGCTGTGTCGGTCGATAGAAATTTTGATGATTTTAAACGTCAACGCCTGCAAAAAAGTTAAAATTTGAGAAAACTAAATTTTCATTATAATTATTGAAACTAAATTTGCATTATTATTTAGATAGTGATTGGTACAATACAAACACCCTAAGTGCTCAATACATAGACTGAAATGGAAAAACTTCAATTTACTTAGGTATTGTAGGTATCGTTTATAGGTATCTTTTACCTGTAGGTGCATAGTATCAAAACTTATATTTTCAGTCGTACGTGTAGATAGATAATTATGTGACGTTCCTTGATATGAATGAGCAGTGACGGCGTTTTAATTTTAATAATAGTAGATTGCTACACAAGGGGACAAGGGCATTTTTTCTATGCACGAGATGGATAATAGTTCGAGTGCATCGAAAAGCCTTTTCCCCGAGGTAAGCACTCTGCTTTTCATTACGAATATAAGGAAATTACCAAAAAAATATGAAAATTTTACACACTAAAATTAGCTGTCTCACTTTTTTTTAAATCGACTAGTAATTGACTAACTAGCACAAATTTGTTCATCTTTACTTGAATTATGAATTATTAAAAAAAATACTGGTAGAATGCCTACTACATTTAGTGCCATTCTTCTACCAGTCAGTATTTTTTTTTAATCTGAAACGCAGCTATTCCATCGTCAACTGCTGTTTAGTGACTAAACAACAACAAAAAAAAATACTGACTGGTAGAATGGCACTAAATGTAGTAGGCAATCTACCAGTATTTTTTTCTTATTTCATAATTCATGCAAGGATGAACAAATTTGTGCTAGAGGAGCACATACTCGTGCTAGAGAGTCATAATAGAATGAACGAGTGAATGAGTTAGAAGAACTTGAATACTAAGCATGCATCGACATGCCACAAAAGAAATGACAAAAATGAAGTTGACATTTGACTGTTACTTTCCTGTCCTAGGGCAGGAAAGTTCTTGTTTTCCCTAGGGACGGAAAATGCTACTTTGAACCCTATGATCAGGCAACTTCGTGCGTACTTTCCGTGTATGAGTAATGAAAAATGGTTTTTTTAGTTGCAGTTGACTTTTAGTTCGCTATTCATTTTAATATAAAAAAAACAAAAACCAAACACATCATTTTAACATAAAAGTATTAAACCTCCGATTTACTCGTTCTCACTGAGAGATAATAACGGGACATTATAACCTACTAATCTAAACCCATTGCTAGAAATAATTGAATATCTAGATTACCTTGAAAAAAAATTCTAAATACCACTTTAAAAAAGTACAAAAATTTCAAATTAAAGTCGTATTCCAAAATAAGAAACTAAAGTAAAGTGTGCAAGAAGGAACCCCCGCGGTCACCACCCGCGGTCATCCCACAACACCCCCAAGTGTCACCCGACTCCAGCCGAGTTCTCCACCAGTCACTGACAAAGTGACAATTACTATTCACCTATAATGTTGTTTAGGGAATATTCATTTCAAACAATTCGGCTTATTTATGGTCGTGTTGTGCGCCCACAAAAGACGACACGTCTTAAATTCCTTTTAAGCTGTTTCATTTCCGGACGAGGAATGTATGGCTGTTTTAGAAATTGCTGCCTTCACACATAAATAACGAGATTGAAGAATGCTTATACATTGCCATTACCTCTGTTCATATAATATTATTATATATCTAATAGTTATGTAGGTATCAAATCACTATAATTTTCGTCAGATCATATTATTATGACATAGATTAATTTCTTTATCGAGTAAAGAAAAACCAGTTGTGAGACATTTATGTCTTTTGTCTGGACTTAAAATTATTATAAATAATAAATAAATAACTTAATAATTAAGTATTTCAATAGTAGATTCGGTTTATCCCTAGATCAGTGATCTTGTAATCTCTATTACTTTTAATTAAAGTAGGATTATATGACCTTGCTGCATCTTTACTGAATCGTTCTTGTAATCCGTATCAAATCCATTTTAAATCACACAATTATTGCACGTCTGCCGGGTCCGCCCCTCCTATTAGCCTCACTTACTTTATCTGTTTAGATCTGCACCCCTCGTCTTTGTCCGCCACTAATCCGGCAGGGAAGTGGCTAAATATCTTGTGCAAATAAACATTTGGCTTGTTGTATTGTCAGGGGATGAGAGCGAGCTGAGTAAATCGGATTATGCGGTGTAAGGTAGCGATATCATGGCGCGTAATTAGATGGAGTAAAAGTAGGATTTATCGACTGGAACGGGAGTGCATCGGATTGAGATGGGAGTCGGTTAGTTCTGCGTATTTATTTTAACTAATCTGGTTACGTGTAAAGGTACATACTTTACTGCCATTAACAATACATCGTTTAGATTATGTTTTTTAGTTTAATTACGTGAGGTAAAACGTAGGTTTCATAGAGAGACAGAAAATAAAAAAAAATGCTCGAAACGGCCTTTTTAGCCCCCCTTAGCTTACTTCCGACATTTGACTCGATTTCAAATCAAGTGCCTATAAAGTTTGGAAACGGACTTAGTAAAGTTATAGATTTTATCTATCTTGATCACCCTGTGAATGAATATTTTGTATGTCTAACAAAATGTTTTTAAATACATTGAAGACTATATTATTATGATTATTTGAACAAGGTGACTCTCCGTTATTACCACTACCGAAAACAAACAGTCTAATGTCTAACACTTCCGTGACTAAACAATGGTCCAGAATTATCATTGTGAGCCGGGAAGCTCGACGTTCATAGACAGGTATCCGCCCAGCGCGCCACTTGATCTTCACACAATAAGCCAATATGTAAATAAAGCAGATATAATATTTACTGTTACAAGTTAACCTCGGATTACATTCACTTCGTAGCACTTGGAGTGCGTTTATGTCTTTTCTACTAAGATGTCAGATTCCATGCTTTATAGCGCATAGAATCGGCTCGAATGACTAAGTTTCAATATTGCATAGTATTTGCATATAGCAGGCAAGCTCAGGATCACAGGGAGGACAATGACGGTGCACATAGCTCAGAAGGCCGGGCGAGCGCATATTCATGAGGAGCGACGGCTGCGCGCCATCCCCCGGCCGGCTCCCCATCGCATTTGAATAAATACAATTAACTTGTTTGTTTTACTCGCCCTGTTACGCCCGACGCGACCCGGCCTTCCGGCGGCGTGAGACACATTCCTCGTTGCGAACTCAATAACATGAAGCCTTCAGAATAATATCTCCGATAGCGAAATTGAATACTATTTAGCGCAAGCTGAATATTCAAATTGCCGCTAATGGTGATATTCGGCAGCGGTCGCTCAAAGACGAAAGCCGGCCACGGTGCGCTGCACTGTTATTATCTCAACACCATCACACTCTTACCTGAACTATTCCTTTTTTAGCAGACGCCTCCGTCTTCTTCTCTCCTTCCCGATGAGAACGAGACCCCGGGCCGTTCGTACGAAACTCGTCTCGGGGGCGTTCCGTCGGCGATTTATCATTTAACGTTGCCTACAGACATTATTTGAAACGCATTAAAATCGCGGTTGTGGAAAATTTGTCGGCATCGAAATTAGTACTCCTCTCGGAGTGCATAATTTATCGCTTATGCCGCATCCGGTGGAGGAGTTGCTATCATTCTAATTAGAGATTCATTGACGTTGATGATTGACTAGGAGTTATCCCATTATAAGGGTTGAAAACGTAATGCAACTCATATTTGTTCTACTCGTATATTAGGTAGATAAATACTGGAATCGACTGACAGAATACAGTTATGAATTGTTAAGTCAAGAAAACCCTAAAACATAAAATCGACGTAATGGAAACCTCAAGAAACGGTCCAAGAAGTCCATTAACCGGCATCAATTTACGGTAATGATGCCAACTAATTGGCTGAAATGAAGCGGATATATTTTCATGTTAACGCTTACGAAAACTGTCCGTCTCTCGGACACGTCTCGAGCTGGCCTGAGGAAGCTGTCACGCGCGGCGCGAACATGTGATGAATATGTATCGGCAGGCTGTAGCGGCGCCTTGTAATTTGAGACTCGCCGGTAATTATTTACGTGAGAATGGTCCAGTCCCCCTGCTCCCCTTTGGCCGGAACGAATCGTTGATTGCGCGCGAGGCGAGATGCCGCCGCTAGATTGCAGCTCACGCTCTGCTGGCCGCGCTCGCCGCTCGCAGACGAACCGGCTCGATGAGACGCGTTTGCCTTTACTTGATACATGAACACTTTCCAACCATAACTTACGGTGGTACGTGATAAATTGAGCGTTACAGATGACTGTACTACGGTAAAAAGTAAGCGATATGAGATAGTGGCTCCGTATGCTCGTCGATACCACCAGCCATTTATGATATCTGTATATCTCTGTTGCAACAAAATTTGAACCTTACAAATTATTTAAGTACTACAAATAAGTAAGTTTGTACCTTCATTTGAATTTACTCGTATCTGAGTAAATAGTTATAAACTTATTTTTTGTCTACATAGTTTTCAAATTGAAACACGATATTAACTAAATATAGAAGTGTCGTAAGTCGTAAGTGTAACCTCCACGTTAATCCACAACATTTCTCGTGAAGTGACGGACGCGCTAACGTACCGTTAATAACGCTATCATGATTTCAGTTTGTTGTATTTTATACTTAACATATTTTTATTGTAAAGTTGAGAAAGCAAAAAATTATATTAGCCTATCTCACTGATTTCCATTTTAAGTAAAAAAACCTAACTGCGTGTGGTTCTATAGGATGCAACAGTTCTATGATATTTGTATTTGAAATTTTGAATGTAGTAAGAAGACTGGTCATGTATATATTTCCTATCCTCTCTGATCAGTTGACTTTATTTTTCTAATCTTGTCTGATATCAATAGGTACTAAGTAGTCACAAATTATCTTTATTTTATTTATATACCTTCCAAGCATTTTTTAGTTAGTATGAACTGGGTTACTCTGGCTCAGGAAATGTTTCAAAAACATTAATCACCATAAGTAAAGTCGTGTGTTGGTCAAGTAGATTAGTACTTAACTCGACTCTTGCCGTGGTCGCCGTGGGTTCGAATCTGGCCGTGCATAAATGGATATTTAATTTGTAAAAAGAATATGGCCCATTATCACAACCTCTAAACGATGAAAAGTTTATAATTATGCGCTTTAACACGAGCTTTAAACGGTGAAGGAAAACATCGTGAGTAAACCCGCGGCTAGTCAGCCCTACACGTAGGGCTGACTAGCCGCGGTGTATTGACCATTGTCTTTCCTGTGGATATGGCCGGCTAAGCTGAGAGGGTGGTTTAGGTGCTGGGCAAGCTTATTCCATCGTGTGTGTGTGAGTGAATGTTTGAGTTTTTGAGTGAGTGTGAGTTTTTTTTTTAAACGATGAAAGCAAATATCGTGAGGAAAACAGCTTGATAAAGTCGAATGGGCTTGCAACCTGTCACAAGAATGTTAACTTCTGTAAATGTGTGTATGTATAAAGTAGGTACTTGGACATACTCTTAGACATCTTCAAAGGATGTAAAATGACTAGAAAGAAGAGCACAGCACGACACCTCGGGAAAATAGTCGTGATTTAATTTAATTTTATTAAATTAGCACAGCAGTCGGACATTAATACCAATATCGCCCGAGTGTGCGAACCTCTAAAAGAGCCCAACTTTTTGTGTGTGAGTGATGAAGGTTGTTTTGACTGGTACTGACACTTGCGTGTTGCTCCCATCTTGTTTTGCTGACTCTACCAGTATAAATCAACGGACCGAAAAATATTTTGCAGACTCTACAACCGGCTCCTGCTCTCCTGAGCTCCAAATAATTAATCTAATATTACATTTACAAAACTTGGCTTGTAATAATAAAAAACAAACTAAAAAGCATTTTGCAAGTAAAAGGAGTAGTAGAGCGCCATCTATTATTCGGAGCAGAAACTTCAGAGTAGAAAATTTGAATGAAATTTAATAAGTCACCTACAGTTTTTCTAAATTCAATAACTAGCCCTCTCAGGGCTTCGCGTGTTTGTTTAAACAAGAAAATGTTAAATTGTCTGCTTTCAATAAGTGGGCTCGTCCGAGGCGCCCCGCCGCGGCCCCTAAACACACACAGACCGCGGGGCGCCGCACCCTGCCACTAATAACACCGTCTTTTCTGTCATGCCTTATTTCATGCGGTACATCTTGACTTTTTTACCACACATTCGTTTTTTTAACCTGCCCCCAAACAACAACAATAAAACGAATCCTTGATGATAGTAATCCTTCATCTTCATTGTCTTTTGTCAGTTTCTCGGAATGAAATATGTGGTGGTGTAGCGACCTGATATTCGAATGTCATATTATAAATGGCGTCGTTTAAAATATTTTAATACTGTGTATATCAGGGCGATATTCATTTGGTACGGTTGAGTGGAGCGGCCGGCTGCCACCGCTGGAATGTTAAATGACGGATTACTGCCCACCGAGATGGAAAGATAACAGCTTGATATCTTGTGGACTCTACTAATGCCCTTTGGGTTCTTTAACATACTGGTTAAACTTGATCGATACTAAAAATTATGATCATCTAAGCAATAGCAGTGATTCTTAAAATTTTAAAAAAGGTACCTACTTAGGTTGTGCATTGTGCTCTAAGCGGTAAAAAAACATCGTGACTGTAGTAACCATTTTCATTTCAACCGTATCATGATGACATGACCACGAAGTCATCATTAACTAACATCATTCGGTCATCATTAATCCTGAACACAGTAGAAAAGCATTTCGCAATATGATCACAATCACAACGGCCTAAAAACGCCGTCACCAAAGTTGGCCACTTGTTCAATACGAACGAACGATCAAAAAGCATTCTCTTTGACAGTCTGTCCTTACCCTTAGGTTATTTATTTTTACTCTTTGGTTTATACTCATTGTCATTGGTATTTGGTTGCTATGACAACACTACAAAGTTTGATTATAGAAGTTACCGGATCTGTATTTATCAAAGTTAAAGTTTACTTGTTGTAAAAGGTATTTCTTTGTGGAAATGGTGCAAATAACTGTAGACTTGGTTCGTAAAAAAGCTGAACACCATGAGAAGCAACTGGCGCCCTTAGAGGAAATTGCATTACACCAAGAGAATATTGAGAAAATAGAATACCTTCAGGACTGGTGCCCAAAGCTCAAAATACTTCTCATGCAGAGCAATCTCATTCCGAAAATTGAAAATCTGAGCAAGCTGAAACATCTTACGTACCTCAACTTAGCTCTCAACAACATTGAAAAAATTGAAAACTTAGAACGCTGTGAATCTTTGCAAAAACTAGATTTAACCCTCAACTTTATAGGTGAAATAGTCAGTGTTGAAAGTCTAGTTAATAACTACAACTTGGAAAACCTATATTTAACCGGAAATCCTTGCACTGATTACGAAAACTACACAGATTTTGTAATTGGGACTCTACCGCAACTCACATCGCTGGACGGAATCGAAATCGAACGCTCGAACCGAATAAAAGCTTTGCAAAATCTCAAAATTATAAGATCAGACATTTTGTTTGAACAAGAAAACTACAGACACCAGCGAATGAAACAAAAATCAAGATTGGAAAGAGAAATTAGTGACAAATGGGAAAATGAATATAAAGACATGGACCCAGAAGAGAGAAATAAGAAGTTTTGGGCTGAAAAATGTGAACATGCCCCCGAAGTACGACATGAAATAGAAAAGATGAGGCAACTGAAACTAAGAAGCTACGAAACACAAGAAAAGAAAGAGGAAAAGCGTCAATACAAGTTTTTTGCTCCCGACGGTCGGCCTTTCAATATCAATCAACCGAAAATTGACTTCTTGTTCAATAACTCTGACCCCTCTTGCTATACTCTCGATTTGGCCGTGTATAAATATTTGGATACAAGTTTACTCGACATCGATGTGCAGCCAAACTACGTAAGAGTCACGCTCAAAGGAAAAGTATTTCAGCTCCATCTACCGGAAGAGGTGAGCACTACTGACTCTACCGCTCAGCGATCTCAAGTTACAGGGCGTCTGGTAGTTACGATGCCGAAGGCGAATCCTATAATAAAAACTCCACTAACACCATTAAATAAAGATAAACCTAAATCTCAGTTGTACACGGAGCATAATAACAATGATTGTAACTCTGATCAGTCTCGCAGAGAATTCCTTGAAATAGGGCCATCGGATCGAGTCCTTGATTTTACTAGCATGACAAAACTGGAGTCGAAGCCTGATTATGTCGATCCAAGAATGAAACTTGGAGTGAAACAACCATCTCCTGGTTTTGTAGATAATCCTGAAGTTCCTGATTTAATATAGGTAGGTAACTTTAATAAAAGTTGCTTGCTATAGTAGCGACCTCTGAAGCCTAAACTACGAACTACATAAATGTTCATGGTTCTATTTTATACGTTGGCGTTGCTTAAATTTGTTCTGTTTACTTTTAATCACATGTACCTACCTAGTACAGATGGCGTCACTTAGATATTAAATTTTTTGTCTTTGTTACCAATGGTGTAGCTTAATGTAAATTATGATAATTTAAAGTGCTGTTACAAACATAAAACTTGTGCAGTTCTTATTAATAGTTTTATTATTTACAGATTATGACAGTAGGTACCTAATCTTATCATAAAATGTGCATACGAAGTATGGCAGAGCTACTCATGATTCACACGATCAGTTAGGTAGAGTAGCTGGAAATATCGTGTAATATATTGCGTGAGTAGCATCATAATATGTGGTAGCATCAAGCAGATTAACTTTTGAGATAGTACGACTTCCAATCTGAAAGACGTAGGTTCAAATCCAAGCCGAGCGTCAATGGATTTTAATTTAAAAATGTGTACCTACCTAATGATTTTGACGACTTCTGTGGCGCAGTTGGATGAACGCCCGGCTGAGACGCAAGAGGTTGCGGGTTCGATCCCCGCTACGGGACAAATGTTTGTATGTTCTGCAGATATTTGTTCCGTGTCTGGGTGTTTTCCATCTATAATATGTATGTATTTACAAAAAAAATGTATCTATGTATAATATCAGTCATCTGGTTACCATAACACAAGCATTAAGTTGCTTAGCTTGGGACTAGATGACGCTGTGTTGAATGTCCAAGGATATTTATTTATTTATTTTATTTAATGATACATATTTGATTGATGTTTTTTTCTAATAGCGGCGATAGCCTCGCAACCTGTCATAACAGCTGTTAATCGTAAAGGAAAACATCGGAAAGCGCGTTAGCTTTCAAGTAGCGCTACTACTGGTACTGGTACTTGTCCACGTTTTGTAGAAGCTAACATTCCATACACGTCAGATTTAGAGCACATCGACGCTATAAATATTGACTTTACTACTTGTTGTCTGTTGAAGGTATAGAGGCTCTTAAAGCTGGTAAAATTTCAGTCAAGTTCTCAAGCACAACACCTAACCGATTCAAAACTTGATTCCGGCTTTCCTCCATCTCAAGCCTTCTCGACTCTAAACGAAGGCGTCTCATCTCCCTTTGATGAGTGTTTTTTTCACGTTCTTCCTCCAGTTGCAGACGTCTATTTTCGATAGCCACGAATTCATTCGCGGCTCGTTGTAAGGGCATCTGCACACGGCGCATGCGCGCTTGTCGTAGTCTGTAGCGTCGAGCCATAGTTGGAGCAGGTGATGTTTCTTGCGAAGGGGTTGGCAGACGTCGTTTAAGGTGCGGCGACGACGGCAATGCCGGCGGCGGCGGTTCGCTCGTCGTTGTTGGTGTTGGAGACGCCGCTGAAGGCATCGTGAGTGTGATCACTGGCTCTAACATTGGCGTGGATGAGGCTGAAAATGAAATGCATTTGTTTTTTTTTTCCTAGCTAGATGAGTAACTTGTCGGTGTAATTAGAAATTACTTAAAAAACAAAAAAAACAAGTACATATGTTCTTGCGATATTAAAAAAAGGTGGATATTTCCATACCGTCAATAGAATAATCCAGCGAAACATCATTTTGGGAGTTCAGAGACTCAATATGACCAGAGTCTCTGATTAGTGTTGAACCGTTTGTTTGAGGTTCCTGAAAAACGTAAAAATTAAAGATTATGGAACTAAATATGTATGAACTACTAACTGAATAACGAGCTAACAAAGTAACTGACATCAAATATCTCCTCAACTTTCACTTGACCAACAAAATCGGATAAACCCATTATGCCCAACACCCCCTGTTCTAGGCCATTGAGGGTTTGTCTGTAACCAGCGTTTCCATTAGCCTCTTGCCGCATAGTCAAAGCTTTTTTTTTCGTTTTTGCTTTCCAGTCTGCCCACACCTGTACGTAAAATTTATCTTTTGAAACTTGTCTGTGGTGTAAGTTTATTATGTAAATATTTTTTATAAACAATGCAATAATAGTGATAACATATTTAGGCTAATATAAACTTAACCCTTAGGTAGGTACTCAATAACATAGCCAAATATGTAGCTATAATACCAACTTAACTTTTTCCATTTCTCAAGGGTTTTTGTAGCTCCAACTGAGTTCAATAAATTGCAAAGCTCTTGCCATAAATTGTCTGCTCTCATTCTTCCTACAGCCCCGTGCTGGGGTTTTGCTATGTCACCATGTCTAAAACAAAAGTTTTACTATTAAGAGAAAGAAATAATTATCTAATAAGCACGCCAAGAGTTCATCAGTATAGGTAGTATAGTCGCTCCAGTTAAAATAACTTTAGTGATATTTCAAGTTATGTATCACGTCATTGTTTAAGTGTCAAAGTACCGGATACTTATTTAACGTACCTACGTTACTATAGAAGCTACATGAAAGCACAGATAAAATAAATAGTATTATTTTACTTATTCCACAGCAGGGAAGGTGCGCGTTGAAGTTTTTTGTTTGCTACGAAAGTACCGTAGCAGCCTCTACACTGTGTTCTACGGAATATTAAAGTCCATTCTAAGAAGGATGGCAATGACGTAGGTTAGTGTATAGGTCGCCGAAAATATGAAACTGATAATCACCCTCACGATGTAGTACGAGAGTCGAGATTCAAAGTTATGGCTAGGTACTTTAGAAAAATGACCGCTCAAATATAGATCCGCGATTTTTTGAAAAACACCTGTAAATGTTAAATTACTTATGCATTGAACTTCTATGTTATAATCCATGTCGAATGGTGATGATGAAAGTCATGGTGGCGCGACGCGGGCGGTGCGGTACCTACGTAGTGATTATTTTGTTCATAGTAAAAAGTTTTCGTCGTGGACTCGTGACGTTATACTTCCTACTATCCTACTATCCTATCCTACTATCCTACTTCCTATCCTACTAATATTATAAATGTGAAAGTTTGTGAGAATGTATGTCTGTATGTTTGTTATTCTTTCACGCAAAAACGGCTGAACCGATTTGGTTGAAATTTTGTATGTAGATAGGTGATACCCTGGATTAACACATAGGCTACGTTTTATCCCGGTATTCCCACGGGAACGGGACTTACGCGGGTGAAACCGCGGGGAGCAGCTAGTCTTTTATATACCTACTATAGGTACGCTTGAGAGTTAGCAGACTCAAAACAAAAATAATTTTCGCCTTGAATGACATCCCAGAGCTGCCATCTGTAAAAAATAACAAAAAACCATGACAATGACAGACAGAACTATTCTTTCAGTTCACACTGTCACTTTATAAAAACAACTTCAAGTTACATTACTTGAGAAAAAACGATAATTAAACAGATGTTTTGTTATCACATACTTCCTTTAATTTAATAAATGATGAGCGAGCGTGGGTAAAAGCATTTGTGATGTTTAGTTCAATCAGGCTGTAGTTAAATCCACTTTAGCGATTAGTTCCATCATTTATTCATAGATGGCAGCCCTGGTCGTAATTTATGGTCGAGTAGCCTCCTCTCTTTTCCTTTTGCAAAACTTTACATAGGTAAGTTTTATTCCTTTGTTTAGCGACAAAGCAGTGATGTCCGCTGGCCTCTCTAATACCTACTCATACTTATCACCTCAGAGTACAAAACAAAACTAGGTATTTATAGTATCTAGATGGTCGGAACATTAGGTACTTGTACTTACCTACCAAGATTTAACGATAAAAGATGAATTTCCAGACATTAAGTGATTTGTTGCTGTTAAATAGGTACATACCTATCCATAAATTCCAATAAAGCCGCAAACTGTTCCGGGCTTGTTCGAGACCTAAAATCCATCACACACTTTGACGTTTTTATAACAATACCTAAACAATTTCTAGATACATATTCTAAATTCTCTAGCGTTGTAGATTATGGCGATCGCCACGGTTGTGACTTGGCAACAAACTAAGCGCTTTCTAAATTCGCTTTAGATATGAAGTTAGCAATGATAGAAATAGAATCGATACGAAGCGCTTGAAGGGGAGCAGTCCGTATCGTGACTCGTGAGACAACACTGTCATTATTCTCTTTCTATCAACGCTTCTATTCTTTATCCTAGTGCTTTAATTTTTAAATCATCTGATCGCTTGTTCTAAATCAACGAATGTCAATTGTTTATTTGTATTCTATTTTTCAAATCTCAAACTATCGTAGAAATACGAGTAGGTATAAGGGTCGGTACATATCTGACGGAAGATGCGTCACGTATTATCGGTCGCGAAACGCCAAAACAAACAAATATATAATAAAACATCCATCCTTTCACACACACCTAACCGATGATGCGTTAGTGCGTCGAGCGTACAGCGTCTGTGTATCGATGATACGCTCGACGCATTTTCCGTCAGATGTGTACCGACCCTAATAGCCACACGCGAACAGCAGCGGTTTATGTTTTAGTATCGATCGCCCGCGACTTCGTGGTGAACGGGCGGTGGAGATTATTAGGATAATTATTGGTTTTGGTCTGTCTACTCGTATAATATAATCAGCGACAAACAGAATTAATAAACACAAAAAATAGTACACGGTACCTATATTAAAAAATATTTTTAGTAGGCAGATACGTATGCCTTTATCTATGTGTTGTTCACATTTAGGATATTTTTTGTAGGCTGCTACAGCAGAAGCTCATACTTAGATGATAAATAAAGATATCTATAGTACCCACCTACCCATATAAATCATGTGGTTCATAATACAAGCGCTTTTTCTTTGGGGCTACATGAAATGCGTTTAAAGACCTCAGGCGTTAAGCGTTTATTGAACTTCTCATTACAGCAATATGATGATGTAGAGTGGTGAAAATAGAGCACTCTCCTAGTCGTAATGAGAAGCAAATAACATGTTTCTGAAATTATTTCACAAATATATTGCATTGACTTTTCCAATCTCAATCAGGTTTAGAGAATAAAAACCTGATTCCTAGTAAGTACCTATACAGATAAAAATCACATTTAGTATGATAAAAAACAAGCGTTTAATATTTACATTTAATAAATAAGAACATATTCAAATAGTTTAATACTATTGTGGTAGTTAATTTTATGAGTTAATATTATCTATCTACTTATAGTTTGTAGTTGCACTTAATATTCCTTACTCATTAATGCACAAATTTACTTACTAATTACAATACATAACGCATAAGGTTACTTTTAAGGTAAATAAAAGTAAAATGAAAGAAGAGAGTATCTACCTACCCAATTGAATAGCACCTGGTAATACGAGTAATTACCAAAAACATGTGCAATTCAAAGATTATTTCCTCCTTATTTTATGAATTAAAACTTTATTATTGGTATTCTTGAATAAAACTCTTCAATTTATTGTTAATAGATCAAAGTTGCTTGTTGCTTGTCACTTTGTCACCAATGCACACGTTGAACTTGCAGTATTCTTGGCACTTGTAAAATCTGTCTCGTTTCTTAACTTTCCGGCGCCACTCCATTAGTTTCCGGCATCGAAACTATGAAAGATAGGAATCCGTCGACGTCACGGAGGTCTTTGGAAGAGAACTTGGCTGAGATCTGGTGCCGCCCAGCCCAGGGAGGAGTCAGCTCGAACTGAGCCTTGGCTAGCGCGCCTGGTGCAACGCTCTGGAAGATAAAAAACAGTTATTATTGATTACCTCACACGTACCGAGTTTTATTGTTGCGATAGGGAGAGCTATCTGAATTAATAGAACACTATGTTCTGACGAACTTTGTGTTAAACAAAGTGAAAAAAAATACATACAAAGAGTAAGAAAATGATTTTTCTTCATATTTTTTAAGCTGATCAATATTTCAAAAATCCGCCTTCTGATCTTAGATAATTCCAGAAATCAACCGTTCTTAAGTTTTAAATAAACTGTGTAAACTGAACGCAATACTTACATCTTTCAACTCAATCTTTAATTGTTTTTCCAGCCCAGGTCCCTGGATGTAGAACTTAGGGCTCCTCAGAGGGATCGGCAGTGGGTTCTCCAATTGAACATTGACTGTGAATTTTTGTCGAGACTTAGGTTTTCCTTCGATTGTTATTTTGATGTCAGGGTTCCTTACTCTGAAGTCATCTTGGGCGAAGTAGTCAAAGTCTGTCTCTACGATAGTAGCGAGGCAAGCAATGTTGAAGGAAGCCTGTAAACAAGTTATTCACATAACAATAATTGTTATGGTATAAACGTTCTAGATTTAAACTCGGTTTTAGTGGAGTTTCAGAAAAAGCTCCGCTAAAACGGAGTTTAAACCCTAAAATAAGGAAGGTACCTTCGGCCACAGAGTGGCCTTGCTCTTACCGATAACTATATCATTTGCAATTGACAGCGTTACTATTTTATATTATTTTAAGCTTTTGCCACCGGAACGTTTTTGAGATTTGCTTCAAATCATAGTTGTCATGTCAAGGTTCACAAACCTGTTGCGAAATGCATTGCTTACTTATCGAATATTACTCAAACACTAAACTAGTCTCTACTTTTAGCAAGTGTTATTTTTTAGTCATACACTTACCTGATCAATCAGCTTCTTAAAATAATCATTGTAAGTAACAAGCACGGAGACGCGCTCTTTGCCTTCGGGTGCCAACTTGTGTTCGAACTCGTGTCGCTTCACTCCGTCGCCGGTGACCCCTCGGTAGGTCACTGTATCCACTCTCAGCACACCTTTCACGTGGTATGGGTTCGCCGATGAACGATTCGCAATGTGAAGCACCTGAAAATAAAAAATGTAGTTAATGAAGGACAACGAAAAAAATTTAATGAAAAGAATATAAATAATATCGAGGCTGTTTGTTTAGATATTAATAAACGTAAACCCCTATAATGTTTCCTTACCTTATAACTAAGGAGTGAGTGATGTATTTAATAATTATTAAAGTCTGCTTTACTTAAACCTTTTGTCGCATGATATTGATTTGACGATTAGCATGATCAAAAAATCGATCGCATAGATGAAGCATAATTTAACTTATTTTCTTTTTTTTTTATTGACTTATACTAGATTAATCACTGTTAAGTTATACTCACCACTGAGAAATCTTGCCCAATCTTGATATCATCCTGGAGCTCAAAGTTGAAGTGAACCTCATTGAATGCGTCATTCAAGTAATATCTCGCGAAGATGCTTTCTGACTTCCTAAGAGCCTTCTCCATGGTCTGACGTTCTTCGGATGACCGCTCTGGATATTTGTAAGAATTTGTAAGATCTTCTCGATTCATACTCCCAATAGCCTTTGTTGAAATGTTCTTTCCAATTGAAACCGTGTCACGTCCTATGAGTTTCAAGGGTTGAATTTCTCCAGAGTATTTCCATAGACACTGAAACCATGTAAGCATTCTTTAAGTTTTTTCTGTTTACTGTTCAAGTTTTTTGTCTACTTAAAGCTATTTTATTTAATACATATTTTAAGTAGTCAAGTAGGACTAAAAAGTATCATAGGTAAATCTAAGCCTCAGAATACAGATTCTGTATATGAGAACCAAGTTTACAAAACTTGTTGTTTGCTAGTGCTCAAACGACTACTGTTGTGTAAAATCTTTTCTGAATAACATTATAGTGACACAAAGAAATATACAAAGCTTAGCTTGTTATTTTAAAATTGGGTCTATTAAGGAAGGTGATGGTATAATTCTTACTTTATCTGCATTGACTTCTGCAAAAACATAAGCACCATCATACGGCCGTTGAAGCTCTCCATCTCTCACAGCCAGTAAGGAAGTAGGTCCGCATCTATACATGTCTTCAGAGGTTTCTTGCGGCGTCGCGTCTATGACCTGCCAGCCAGAGTATTTTTTGTCTAAGTCTGGACGCTCCATCCACACCTGAAACCAACGAAAAATAAAATACAATTACGTGATGATTATAACACCAATGCAGGAGCAGGACATTATTTCAAAATTAGGCATTTAGACTTTTTTTTAGATTCTTGATCTGTAAAAAAGTCTAAATACCCAATTTGAGCAATGTTGAGCAAATCCGTAGTTCAAAATATGACTCTACATTCTACATTATGCTTCAATTTTTCAATTTTTTGTAAAATTGAAGCATATTATGAATGAATAAGCATAGAAAGACTTAAATTTTTTGAGAAGAGAGCAATTTCCAGCACGTTCAATAACTTGGAAGATCTTCATCTGTTCCAAAATTGGGATAATTTAGTATGGATAAATTAGTACCTTTGCAGAATTACCTTTTCAACTAAAATGAATCAACGAAAAACAAACGAAGTTAGCCGCGAACAAACATAGTTTTGTCGAATCGATAAACTCCTCCTTTCAAGTAGTTTAAAAGAAAATACGAAAATATTTTGATGGTGCTATAGTTATTATTGTGATTTTGGTACTTTCAGTAATTTATTAAATACCTTTATCAAAAGAGTGACGTCAATAGTCGTATAGTTTTTAAGTGTAGTTTAACTGGTCGGAAAATTTCAAAACATTTTTCATGGTTCTTCGACTTCGACCAGGACTACATCCTCTGACACTTTTTGGAAATATTATTTATAAAATAACTAGCCGTCCCGCGCGCGATTTCATTCGCGATGACTTTAGAAACAACGGCTAGGTACAATTTGTAAGAAAGCGGCGCTTATGTTCCTCAAGGAACCAAGTCTTGCAGTTTCAAAGATATCGTGAAGGTCAACATTTGAACCAATTTTGACTCCGCCAAATTGACCTTTAGGGTTAGAATTTTGAAAAACCCTGAAATAGGTTGACCTTTATTTTCAGCTAAGAATCTATACTTGAAATTTTGACGCTCCAACTATCACCATTTTGAAGCTATGAAAAATATGACTTTTGACCTTCCCTTGACCTTTGACCTTAAAATTTGTCAATAATGGGTGCCCTAGTATTAAAAGAAACCTACATGCAAAGTTTCACCATAATAGCTCTTCTAGCTACAAAGATATCGCAAAAGATCAAAAAATGCCCAACCTTGTCCCGGCCAAATTGACCTTTAGGGTTAAAATTTTGAAAAATCCTGAAATAGGTGTTCGTTCATTTTAGGTCAAAAATCTACATTCTAAATTTTGACATTCCAGCTGTCACCATACAGAAGTTATACAAAAGTTGACCTCTGACCTCGAATTGACCTTTGATCGAAAAATCCTTTTTAAGCAAGAGTCTCCGTGCTATTAAAAACCTACATGCAAAATTTCAGCTTCGTAGCACTTGTGGGTTCAGAGATGCGTTGAAAGGTAAATCATGTTTTTTTTTAATTTGCATTTATTACTCGAATTTGACCTTTGATTTAAAAATTCATTCAAAATAGGTGCCTACGTCTGAAAAAAAACCTACATGCCAAATTTGAACTTTGAAACTCTTCCAACACCAGAGCTATCATGAAAGGTTTAAATTTTACCCAACTTTGACTCTGCCTTTTTGACGTTTAGGGTAAAAATTTTGAAAAATCCTGAAACAGGTTTACCTTTATTTTAAACTAAGAATCTATACTTGAAATTTTGACGCTCCAGCTGTCACCAATTTGGAACTACAAAAAATATGACTTTTGACCTCTACCTTCACCTTTGACCTTAATTTTTTTCCATAGCAGGTGTCCGAGTATTAGAAGAAATCTACATGCAAAGTTTCATCATCATAGCTCTTCTGGCTACAAAGATATCGCAAAAGGTCAAAAAATGCCCAACTTTGACCCAACCAAAATGACCTTTAGGGTAAAAATTTTGAAAAATACTGTTTCGACAGCTGAACTACGCAGACGTGTTGCAAATTTTTAAATTAATTTCGAATTTGACTACCATTAAAAAACAAGCCGTAAACTCAGTGCTTGAAGATACACTTTCTGGATACCATTAGTGACAAATAAGACCACTTGTCATTAAAATAAAGAAGACTTCATCTCCCCGCTTCACCTCGGGTAAGAAAGACGGTTGCATTTTTTGCTCTCTTCGCACCTGCGTGCCGCCCGGACTCCCGAGCCCTGACGTCAGACATTGGCGATATGAGTGTTCGTCGCTCACCACAGAATATGCGAACACCAGAAGGCCCAAGTAGCTCTCAGTCTCACTCGCAGCCTGATCTTTCCAAAGTATCTGACTATGAATCTGGAAATCAGATCGCTTTCCGTAAGAGGAAACAGAGAGAATGTGATTGTGAGTGTGACCAGGTACTAAAAGCGGTAAACAACTTGCGTATGGAGATGGTGTCTGCCATACGGGATACTTTTAAACCAATCCAAGATGATATCTCTGCTATGAAAAACGAAATAAGTGAAATAAAGAGTTCGACTACGAAGATACTATCCGAGCATAATAGCATAAAAGCTGATATATCTCAACTAAAGGAAAATGCCTTGTCAACGGAATCGAAAATTGCTTCACTTGAAAATGAGATGGAGAAGCTTAAGACTACACCTGTGGTACCGGTAGCGACACCGGCTACTACTACACCACAAGTATTAGAAAACGAAAAGCTCATTTCCGAAATACAAGAAAGGGCCTACAGGAGTCGAAATATTATTGTGGTTGGTCTACCGGAATCAACAAACGCAGATACCTCTGCACGCTACGAAGAAGAGATAAATTCTATCAATAAAATTATTTCGGATTGCTTGGAGATGAACCCTACAGTAATAAAGGTGTCGCGGGTGGGAAGACAAATCATTGGTAAAACTAGACCCCTGAAAGTTACTTTCGATAGCCCTCAGATAGCTAAAGAAATATTAAGAAACAAGAACAAGCTTAAGGACGAAATCAGAGTATATTCGGACCAGACACCTACAGAAAAGGCTTACTTGAAGGAGCTCGGTCAAGAACTGGCACGCCGGAAGGAAAACGGCGAAAAAGATCTAATCATCAAGTACATCAGAGGAACTCCTAAAATCACTTCAACGTCATCAAAAAACTAAATAGCTCATCAAATTTGGACATAATTGTAAATCACGAAGAAAAAAATACCTACCAGATTTGTTCCACCTATCAGAATTTGCATACGTCTAAGGCGTGTCTCAACTTTTTCTATGCTAATGTACGTAGCTTATGTAAGCCGGGAAAATTTGATGAATTAAAATGTATCCTGCGATCCATTGACAGCACAGTCGACGTAATCCTGTTAACTGAAACATGGTTTCAGTCGAGTGAAGTAGCGGAGACATACCACTTACCCAACTACACTCTCCATTATAATACTAGAACGGATTCTAGGGGTGGTGGTGTCGCGATATATGTCCATAACAACCTTAATCATCACCTAGAAGAGGAAACCTACTCTGGAGGAATAAACTATCTTTGGATACATTTAGAAAAATGTTCCCTGGACATAGGCGTGGTTTACAATCCTGGAAATACGAATATCAATATGTTCTTAGATGAATATTCAACACAATTGATCAGAAGAAAGCGAGCAATTGTATTTGGTGACTTTAACCTTGATCTTCTTACAAAGAACCGTAACATCAAAAAATACAAAGATATGTTGCGAGAATCGGGATACAAAATTATTAACAACATCCAAGAAGATTATTGTACACGGGAATCAAAAACAGCGAAAACCTTACTAGACCACGTATGTTCAAATGTGAAGGATAAAAGTTTCCATATGGCAATCATAAACTCTCCAATGAGTGATCATAAACAGATATATGTGTCGATGAAGAAATACAAACCTCAGCCCAAGAAACGCGTCAACTACCAAACAATAGACTATGAAAAGTTACACACATTGATCGATACAAATACAATACTGGACCAAGACCATAGTTATGAAACCCTAGAAAAAACAATTAAATATGCAATAAATGAAAGCAAAATTACAAAAACAAAAATACTTAACTTACCCCAAAAAGACTGGATATGCAAGGATGTAATCAGCAGTATACAAACAAGAAATGAAACATGGTATGAACTAAAACAGGACCCAGATAATAATGAACTAAATGAACAATTCAACAATAAAAGAAAAAGAACAGCCGAGCTTATCAGAAATACTAAAAACAAATACTACTATGAAGCATTTATGAAATATGAGAAGGATCCAAAGAAAATGTGGAATCTAATTAACACACTATCTAACAATAAGGTCAAATTAGCTTGTGCTCCCCCAAAACTTCTCGTCGAAAATAGATCTGTAATCAATGGTGATGAAATTTGCGAAATATTTAATATGTTTTTTTCGACGATTGGCTCGACCCTTGCTGATGCCATTCTAGCTAAATATCAACCAAACTTTACAACAGAGCCACTGCCTAATTCGGAAAATATAAATATTCTTAAATCTCTCAGACCGTGCAATGATGTTGAAATATTGAAAATTATATCTGACTTTGATCGGAACTGTAGCGCTGGTGTTGATGGTATCTCGACGAAAGTTATTAAACGCATATGTAGATCTATTGTAACTAAACTGACAGACTGTATCAACCTACATTTAGAAGAAGGATCCTTCCCAGATGCCTTAAAAATTGCCAAAGTCACTCCAATATACAAGTCTGGCACCAAAACTGACCCTAGCAACTACCGTCCAATTTCAGTGCTGCCCGTTATATCGAAGGTTTTTGAAAGGGTGATATATACACGATTGGAAGAATATCTTTCCACCACTAATTTCCTCTTTGATCGTCAATACGGGTTCCGATCTCAATCTAATACTTTGACAGCCGCCACGGATATAACTACTAATATAAAAATGAATATTGATAAAAAAAGGATTGTTTTGGGAGTATTTATCGACCTAAAAAAAGCTTTCGATACAGTCAGCCACAACATTTTACTACGTAAACTGGGAGACATAGGAATAACAGGGACCGCAATTAAAACACTCGAATCCTACTTAGAAAATAGATCTCAGATAGTCAAAATTGGCGAACATCAAAGCAAGCCACAAAGTATAACATTTGGAGTACCACAAGGTTCTATACTCGGACCACTTCTCTTCCTCGTATACATAAATTCAATCCACGAGTTATCACTTCACGGAAATGTGTCTCTTTATGCAGATGATACTTGTCTTTTTTATTATGGTACTTCCTTATCTGAAATGATTACCCGAGCACAAGAGGATCTAAACAAACTTTTGATTTGGTTTCAGGACAACCTCTTAACTATAAATGCGTCCAAAACCTGTTACGTAATTTTTAAAGCAAGGAATAAAAAATTGGGAGCCTATCAACCACTCTTTATTGGTAATGAAGAATTACAAGAGAAACATTCCGAAAAATACCTTGGTTTGAGACTTGATACCCACTTAAGTTGGAATGTTCATATTGAGTACATTAGATCCAAGCTGTCATCCCTCTTGGGTTCTCTACGAGGTATTGTACGCTGTTTACCACGTAAAGTACGCCAGACTATCTACAATTCGTTAGTGAAGCCGCATCTTCTTTACTTAATAGAGATCTGGGGTAGCGCACCTAAAACCAACTTAAAGGACCTACAAATTGCACAAAACAAACTTATTAAAATGTTGTTTAACTATGACTATTTAACACCAACAAAAAAAATTTATACAGAAACAAAGTTTATGAATATCAATCAATTGTATGTATACAGCACTTGTATACTCATTCGTAAAATTTTAAATAAAACCATCCACTCGCAAATAACTTTCACTAAAGTTCACCAAGTGCATAACCGAGCCAGTCGTAGAAAGGACCATATAATTCTTCCAAGAGTACGAACTGCACAAGGTTCCAGAACGATCGTATTTGAGGGAGTACAACTTTATAATAAGTTGCCTAAAGAAGTGAAGAATGCAGATTCATTCAACATGTTTAAAAATAAATTACGAAATCACGTTCTCAATAATCACACACTATTAAAATAAAAAATCTAGCTTATCATTGCAGTAAATCTTAAAAATAAAACAAATAAATAAAATACAATAATTCACTTTCAGTCCTTCTGTTTTTCTCTACGCTGTGGCACTCGAATGAATCTGCATTCCTTACGATCGGTGTTGTAGCTTCAATAAAAAGTGCGGGTAGTTTTTAAAAATTAGCAATTAAGTATTGTAATATGTTCTGCAAAATGTTTTCTTTCCCGACAAAATTGTCGAAACCTGTTAAATGCATGCTTAGTATTATTTCTCATGTAAGTGAAATTGTATTTCTTTATGAGAAAATAAATTCTTTAACCAGAAAAATCCTGAAATAGGTGTTCGTTTATTTCAAGTCAAGAATCTATTCTCAAAATTTTAACAATCTAGCTGTCACCATACAAAAGTTATAATAAAAGTGACCTCTGACCTTGAATTAACCTCTGATCGAAAAATCCGTTCTTAACGCTCATCTACGTCATCACAGAAACCTACATGCAAAATTTCACTTTAATAGCACTTGTAGTTTCAGAGAAACCGTGTCTCTTACGTTTTGACCACTCCTTTATATATATAGATAAAGTATGTACAGTAAAGAAGATTTTTCAGAACTAGATACATATTGTAGGTATCTTACCTCATTCCATACATGATAGTTCCACACTGAATCCCTAGTGAACTCGTCGAGTGTGTTGCCATCTTCATCTTTAATTATATCAATTGTAAGACTCCCTTGACTATCGTGTGCCGCGTTGAAACCCGATACTGGCCTGCAGGGAATACCGAGCGCGCGGCAAACTGGAACACATCAAGCAATGTTGAATCATAGAACAACAAATACATAAATCATAATGTAGGTATAATCCCAACATTTTTTTCTGAAATAGAAATTCCACTTACTTGTCGTCAAAACACCTGCGTAGACCCAACACTGTGCATATTTGACAGGCTTCTTTTTCTCGTAATACTTCTGTAGGATGGTTAAAGACCCCACCCATTTAACAGGATGAGTGCCGCCGTCATAGTCACTTGGGTCTGTTGCCCAGTTTCCCATCAAGACACCGTTGTCGTCTTGAGCATTTATAGCAGCTGAGAGAGCGCGAGATGTACGAATGGGGTCACCTCTTGCTTTTCCTTTAACCTGATGAAAACATTACATTACCGTCAAGACTATTAACATAAATTAATATATCATTCACGCATTGTTAAATTATAATACCTTTCCGATTTCTCTGACAAGGTAAATAGCGCATTCAAGAATATCTTTTTCGTACTGAGCATAGTTCCATGGACTGGGCTTAATACGGTTATAGACACCTCTATACATTAAACCACCATCTTCTTCAACGTATTCCTGTCTATGACTGTATCCTGAAATTGTTCATTGTTGGTAAGTAATAAGTTAAAACATAATATAGAGGCACTAGAGTTAAAAGGTTGTCATCGATTTGGTACCTGGCATATAGACACTGTCATTCAAGCACCAAGGATTGAAGAGGATATAAATTGGTTGTGGGTGTGTGTAGCTCAAAGAACTGCCTCCAGTTAATTTGGTATCAATATCTATTCTCCATGAAGCGACAATACAGTCGACTGCCGCTGTTACAGCTACCATCAGGTGGGAGTCCATCTGGCCTTCATAAATGGCGCTCCAAGCTCCCATCACCTCGGATCCTTTTTCTAATAACGGCACAGCCGCTGATGTGTCATCGGACGGCCCACGCTTCACCACATCTGGAAATAATTCATTCAATTATGCATCTGAAACAAATTGCTCTTCTAATAAACGCTCAGATTGCGGTATGATAATTCTCACCTGCTGCGTAGAAAATAAAGGAAATAGCATCTCGGTTAGCGTCAAACGGTCTATTTAAAAGAATATCCAATTTGAAGGACTGCCCGCGTCTAACGACCAGACACTTGTCGACATTTCTTGTCATAAGATTGAATTTACTTGTGTGATGATTTTCTCCATTTGTTTCGATGCAGAAATCAATGCCTTGGACTGAAAGCACGCCATGTCTCGTTCCATCAACAACATCTGGAAAAGTTATATTTTTTTAGTTTAAGAGCACCTTCTTTACCTTTTATAAAGTTTTTTAATTTAAAAGAAAAAACAAGTGGTAAAATAAAAATGTTATTAAGCCGACTTCAATATACGTATAATAATCGGTAAACATACCTAAAAAAATACACGCAGTGAAACAAAGAACCTTCTCCTTTTTGAAGTCGGTTAAAAATGAATCTTCAAGAATTTTTAGATGACAAAATCTTCACTGTGGCTATTTAGTTATTTAGTACTTATACATTTTATATCGACATGTTTCTTAAATATTTAATGACTTTGCTCTAGATTTGACATTTTTCTTTATAATAATGATTTATTTATAGGTATTTGAGTTGTTAAAATAATTATTGCATGCCTCGATGTGTAGAATAGGTACATTGATTCCATATTATTAATTTTATAACATATTTTGTACATGTATTCATCGCAATAAATGATACTTTGACTTTGATCGTGATCATAAAAAAAAAGTTTCATAAATAAACATAAATTTCCTGCACTCTCGAGGTACATTTCTGTTCCTAACTCCGAAGATCTTCATCAGATCTTCAACTTTTTTAATGTGCACCTCGGGAGTCTACTCTTTAAAAAAAAAATTCAAAATCGGTCCACTACTGACGGAGTACCTAATACATAAAAAAATACAGTGGAACATACGACCTCCTCCTTTTTTAAGGTCAGTTAAAACACGCACCTGGCTGAAACGGCACTGTGTTATATTCATGCTGCCTTCCAAAATAGTCTCGCCAGCATTTCTTCATGTAATTCATTTTATTTTTCTGGGTACCTACTACTTTACTTCACTTCTTTGTTGTGGCTACTGGGATTTGTCGGAATCTAGTAGGCTTTATTTATCGTCACAGATAAAAAAAAGTTATACCTGACTTAGGTATAACTTTTTTTTATCTGTATACGGCAAATAGTCAGAGTTATGATTTACTGGCTCGTATTTTATTTGGTGAGCAAACCAGATGGCATGTTCTCGCAATAATTTATATCCCTTATTTTTAATTTGTAATTTAGACATTAAATAGACATAAAGCGAGAAATAAACGGTTTTATGTATAAGTAATGGTCAAATTGAAATTAGAAAGGTTATCTGTTTTAATGCCGCTAATGTAGTCGAAGCACTTGTGAATACTCGTAGTACCTACACCCTATCATATCAAAGTACTTACAAAAGTATCAAAACTACGTCAGCACGACACTGTAAATATGAACGAACTGTGAATGCGATATAGATATTTCTCTCTGTATTTTTTGTACTGAATAAAAACCTTTTATACTTTATACTAGTACCAACTGTGACTCTGTGCTAAGCTAATATCAATAAATATTTTCACACTTTTTCACATTTTTTTTACCGCAATTTTACTGACAGAAGGAATCCAAATTTATTCGGTGAAATCCTCTCTCGGGCATGGTATGGCATTCTACGCAGGTATCGCATTCAAACAAGAATTTAGTGACTTTCTTTATATCGGTGAAATTAATACCAGCTAGTATTTTGTCACAGATATTTTTAAGTAACAGAAGGTAAAAGCACAGGTATCAGATTTTGCCTTGTACCAAGTCTAATCTATCAGCCTAATCTTATTCACTTCACATTTTAAGGAATTCGCAATTAATTTGGTTTGTATCGATTCATAACTCGCTAATTGATTGGCCAAACGTCTTGGTTCGCGAGTTCTTCAAATCAGACTGCTGGAACTGGTGTGGGCATTTAGCTATACTCCTGACTTAACCGATGATGTCATAAAGCAAATAAGACGTGAAAATCTACATCTAGTAGGTACTGAAAAACAGAATTCATTCATTGGCAGGTCCCAAGGTTTAAGCAATTAGTCATTTAACTAAAGCTACCCAAAATAGTACCTACTTACATATTGACCCCTATACCTATGATTTATTATTCCTGAAATTCCTTTTGTTTTATGTAAGAATAGCTAACGATAAAAACCTCATCTTATAGTTTAATCAAAGGCAAAATCGTAATGGCAATGCTTATTGAATCAAATTAAAGGTGCAAAGGTGAACCTACCAGATCACGGACGTCTTGTGAGTGCATTTATAAGATAATTTCGAATCAATTAGATACTACTAATTACAAATTACTTGTTCAATTATATATTTATTTTTCTTGCTTATTTTACTTGCAAATTAAATAATAGGTTTACATAGTTGGGATGTTACCAGACCAATCGATCGATCAGCGATCGATTGGTCTGGTGGCATCGTCCAATGGTAGAATGGGCTAGTCGACATCGGTCGATGGTTTCTACTATAGGTATTGAAGATTGTTTAGACGTTCAAATTAAAATTAAAAAAAACACATTACAAATTCTCTTATACATTTTTTGGGAATACATACCTATAAACATTTTGGTTCCAAATCGAAAGTATGCCACCCTATTAGTACCCAGTCCATGTTCCTATTTGGTATTAGTTAGGAAGGTGGGTGAGTTTCTACTATTTTATGATAATTCATGGCCAAAGGAATTATTCCTACACACTCCACAATCGGATTTGTGTGTAGGTTTCTACAGACGTGATTGAGGCTATGCACCTTGTGAAGTAGATGAGTGACCTTGTTTGATAGTTCATTACGTTAAGACATCAAGTACCTACATTATTAGAATCGTACCCATTTGTTAATGAGTAGAATTACTAACTTAAATGAACATAATTTTACTGATAAATTGTAGAATCGCAAAAGCTCAGCCTCGAATGGTCGGCCATTAACATCGAATGTTGTCATCCTCACTATTGTGCTATTGTTACGCCTAAAATAAGCACGTTCGTAAAAAAAACATAAAATTAATATGAAGCGTAAATTTTATTTTAACTACTCGTACATTTTGTAGCATTAATTTTTTTATAAATCTTTTGAACTATTATGAATACCTACAGTGTACACAGTGACAATCTTAGCCTACACCTCACAGTACGCAGTATTGTTGCACCAATAATAAGTATTGCTTATATTGCTCTGATTAACTGACTAACTCATATTTTGTTGCTTATTTCGTCGTAAAATTAATTTTACGATGAAATAAGCAACAAAATATGAGTTAGACTGATAAGTTAATCAGAGCAATATAAGCAATACTTATTATTGGTGCAACAATACTGCGTACTGTGAGGTGTAGGCTAAGATTGTCACTGTGTACACTGTTAATTTTACAAAATACAACATGTTAATTTTACAAAATACAAAATTAATTTTACGACGAAATAAGCAACAAAATATGAGTTAGACTGATAAGTTAATCAGAGCAATATAAGCAATACTTATTATTGGTGCAACAATACTGCGTACTGTGAGGTGTAGGCTAAGATTGTCACTGTGTACACTGTAGGTATTCATAGGTATAGTAAAGATGGAAAGGCTTAAGTTTTTTTTTCGAACTCGCCAAGAATGCATTGCTTACTTAGAGCATTACAATGCTCGAAGAATATTTACTACAGTTGGACAATTAATTACATTATTTTATTGCTCATAAATAATGCTTTGATAAGTCATAATATAATACCAGTACCAGTGGGCTGGTTAGGTTTACCTACCTAGTGCATGAGTTGTCTTCGATAGCCCATAGGTCGAGCTCTATCGCGCCTCACAGAAGCAAACCTACTCAAAACAAACCTGTTATAATATAGTGACAGAGATTGAAAGTGAACTTACTCATTTCACTATCAAAAGGCAAATAGTAATTGACATGAAGCTTTTAATATCGACTTCGAGAGTGCCGGACGCGTTTACCTTGAGTTGTCATAATAAGGCACTAACTAGGCACTTTTTATCTCAAAACCTGTTTGCGGAGCAAATAAGGTCTAAATTAGGTTCCGTTTCCACGGTTCAATATTTACAAATAGTCAATAGGCTCTGCAAAGTTTAAATACAGAGAATGATATTGAACATGACTCTAAAGCTCTCAGAAGATTGCAAATCTTTACCGTCTTTTTTCATAAAAACCAATAAACCTATAAAACAAAATCGTATATTATATGCTATATCATCCCAACTAGCATTTAAATCCTACAACAGATTATTATAGGTAAAATTAGTCTCAAAAAGCTCTTAGACTGGTTTTTCTCAGGATATATATGCTAGGAATAGCATTACATAAGCACATATACTCTCAAGAGCAAATTTACTTACGCGGTTGACTTGTAGTTTACTACTACACAATGTTATAGGACGATCATAGGACTCTCAATCTTGGAAGTGTCTTGACGAAGTCTTAATAGTCCTAAGGAGTTTATAGTCTTCGAAAGGCATTTTGTAAGATTCCCTGGACTTGGAATATACTTGTCTGAGATCATTACAAGTATTAACAATTCAATTTTAGAATAGCATTGTGCAAGATCCCCAAATCCTATAACATGCCTGTCTGAGATCATTACGTATTATAACAAGTAGCTGCGCCCCGCGGTTTCATCCGCTTTAGTCCCGTTCCCGCGAGAATATCGGGATAAAAAGTTAAGTTAGGTACACATTTTGCGATTAATTTTTATATTACCTATAGATTTAGTTTTAGAATAGCATTGTTCAAGACACCTAAATCCTACAACATGCTTCTCTGAGATCATTGCAAGTATAACAATTTAGTTTTAGAATAGCATTGTGCAAGATATCAAAATCCTGGAACATACTTAGCTGAGATCATTCTAAGTAAAGGTATGAGACGATGTATGATAAAGACGCTTATAAGTTTATTGTGAGAGTAAATAGTCCTACATAGAGCTATGATAATGCTGTGAAAGCTACATTGTCATTCGTTGGTGTTCACAATTTTTGCCGTTCGGTTAGAGAAAAAATATTATTTCAAAGTACTCACCTGTCGTTGCTAAAAATGGATTTACAAGACTGGAGGCGGTTTAAAAGAAGTGGCGGTTATAGAAGAAGTGTAGATAAAAGACTCTCAGAATCAGTTCCGAAGCGATTGTCTGATTCAGGTTTAGGCAAGGCAGAACCCATTAGTTGTTTGGAGGGTTCCGTGCCTTCCAATAGTAATATAACTAATATTAGTGATGACAATAACGTTGCCTACCTTTTTCTGACACGTAAGGATTTACAGGTAGGTAAGTATGTATTTAGGTACTTACCTCTTACCTGCAAGTAAATCCTAATTAGGAATCTGAGACAAAAGTAAGTAGGTAGTACCTAGTAAAGTAACCAATGTAAAATTCAGTACTACCTATAGTATGTAGGTACTTATATATTACACTAGCTGCGCCCCGCGGTTTCACCATAGTAAGTCCCGTTCCCGCGGGATTATCGGGATAAAAAGTACCTACCTAGCCTAGTAGAAAATCAACAACTGGCTGTACCTACTTTAGGCCTAGGATTATCCCGTCATCGCATCATACGAAAAAAAAGTTTAGGTAAGTACCTACCTATCCTCCCTACGGTTTCAGACATAAATCGCGGAACTCTAATTTGATTTAACATGGCGGTGAGTTAATCCTAGCCAAGAGTAAATCTACCTACAACAGTCTTGAACTTGACTTGATGGAGAGCTTATTTTAAAACATGGCGAATGTTCAAAATAACAATGAAATAAGTGCTTGATTTTATTTATATTCACTGACTTAATATTCGATTTGTGTAAGCCCGTTAACAAAAACATCCCAACAAAGTACACTTTCACAATAAAAAGAGATTTGCCACCATAATAACGTACATAGGTATTCAAGTATTATTTATTCTAGATATAAGCTTTTTATATTATTTGTGTTATAAAATGTCTAGCAAATAATTAATAAACTTACCTAACACTCGTAAAATTAAACCACACTGCACACACAAAAACGTACCTCACGAAGTACTAAAAAATACCTCACGAAGTACTTTTAGCACATTACAGCACTAGCAGAAGTTCAAAATAGGAGCACTTGTACTAGTCGCAGTCTTCTGCAAGTTAATCAGCGGAGCATTTAGTCCTGCCTAAGTAACTTTCGGACAGTTATTGTACTTATCAGCATCCTATAAGCTCAGTGTGGGAGCGTTTCAAGATTTTGTACTCCTATAACTGCGCCCAAATCCAGCAATAAGGAAGACTACAGGTGTATTGTAGGATAGTCTATAAGTCTGTCGTAGGAGCTATTTTGCTACTTGGGATATTTCCTTGCGTTCAAGGGTTTTGAATTAGTAAGGCCGGACACCTATGGAAAATTGCTTGCAATGTAAGTATCATTGTGGGTTCGAATCACGCCGAAATTTTAAATTTTAGTTAGATTTTTCAACTATAGCTTTAAGTATTAATAATATTTTTGTAGAGTTCTATGTTACTTTATAAGCTTATCATAACGTAGTACCTAAAGCCTAAATAAGCATAATGTGTTATTGTTACTAGAAGAACAATTATCTGCACATACCTTCCTAGTTAATCTGATCATATTAGTTCTATTTTGCAAACAATGATGAAAATGATTGCGTATCTGAGACTGTTACTTATTAATAATTGCTTGGTAATTATTTTATAATACTTAAAGTAGGTAGGTACATATTGCAAAGGCAGTTTAAACAACAGTTGTAATGGTTATAGTGATTGTATAGGTTGTACAGTTGTGCAAATGTAAGTAGGTACCTATATAGGTAAACTAAGTAATCTACCTATCAGCATATCACTGATGTAGAGAAGGCACCTTATAAATAACAAGGAAGAGTCAACGATATGGTAGGTGCCAACAAGTTTACATAATATAGTAAAGATGAAGTAAGACCTCGGATTTTTGACGTGCTAACTACAAAACAAACAGTAGCTAAATTAAACGGTTTCGTTTATATAAACTTCGAACGGAACGCTAAAAACGGTCTCATTGACGACTAGGGATTGCAATCCGGTCCGGCGGATCCGGTAATCCGGCGGATCCGGCGTGTTTTTGCACCTACCGGATCCGGTGAGTCGGCGCCGGATCCGATGGCGGATCCGGTAAAGCAAAAAATACGCCGCAGCAGCCGATACCTCGACGACCTCGTGGCGCAGTTGGGCGAACGCCCGGCTGAGATGCCGAGGTTGCGGGTTCGATCCCCGCTACGGGACAAATGTTTGTATGTTCTGCAGATATTTGTTCCGTGGCTGGGTGTTTTCTATCTATAATGTGTATGTATTGACAAAAAAAATGTATCTATGTATTATATCAGTCATCTGGTTACCATAACACAAGCATTAAATTGCTTACCTTGGGACTAGATGACACTGTGTGGAATGTCCAAGGATATTTATTATTATTATTAATATAAATAAATAATATACCTACTTATATTATTATGATTATAATTGAAGATTTTAAACACAGCTGTGCCTTTGCCGCTTTTAATTTATAAACTTCAAAAAAAATGTTTTAATGATTCATTTTTAAAATGTCCTTTTTAATCTTTTATCTAAATACCTATGTATTCATAAAAACTATGTTTCAGTGGCCAACATATTTCTTGAAAATGTCCATAAACTACGTACCTACCTATTGGTTTTTTATTGGTATGAAAACATCGTTTAAAATAATCTTAAAAATGTTACGTTTTTCGATTAGGATTATTTAACTGCAAAATCTGCATAATGACATCACTTACTAAATTAAACAACCTTATCATGATAGTTTCACCTTGACCTACCGTTGCCAATGGAATTGGGCACATCGGACCGCGGTGGTCGTGGCAGCTCCTTGGTCTCGTGGGATTCCCTGCGATGCCAACAGAGGCACCGAGGCGGGTAGTAAACAGCTACCTTGCTCTTCACAGCACCCATTACTCAATATATCGAATCGACACTCGCGATCATAGAACTAGGATTAAATCTTGGAATGCGATCATTTATCCAATTATCACATAACGTTAATGGATCACTAATGTTCCAGAAATTCGCGTTAGACCGCCACAATGTAAGCAATGTTATTATTAACTACTTCTCGATAGTTTTGTGTAAGTAAACACTTCGAAATATTCTTTGAAAATCTTAAAATGAACGGCGCGTGCGACTTTTGCCGCGCTTAAGTTTGATCTGCGGATCGCATCATCGCTACTCGTACCTTCATTGAATGACGTGACTTGACCTCTTATCAGTATACCTTACTCATTTATTCGATTCGTGTCATCCCTGAACTTCCATCCGTTAGTCATACTTACTATTCAGGTACCTATACTTCATTTATTGAAACGAGCTAATAGGCAGATTAAATAAACTCACGTGATTGGTCGTTGAAAATAACATTCTATCTCGTCATTGGCTAAATTGTCAAATCAATTGTCAATTATCAAATCTAGCCAATACGAGAATAAACAATTATTTTCGACGACCAATAACGTGCGTTTATTTACGTTCCTATTAGCTCGTTTCAAGAAATGAAGTATAGAGGTATTTTGCCTGACTGTGATAGGTGTTTTAAATAAAAATCCTAAGGTTTCGCTAGCAAGGGGACAGACTCAACTCTAACAAAAAAATGTAATTTAATTATTTCATTAGCTGATGTTTATATCGAAAATGGTTTTTTTAAATCATATCCAACTACACTCCAAGTACGTACCTACTAAGTTGAAAACAAAAAAATAACTCATCCTCGCCTTACAACATTAGGGGTGGTGCGTATCCTGAAAAATATTTATTTTTCCACTCTAAGTATTATACCTAGGTAGTATAAATATAGTCTGTAAGCAAAGCCGCGGATAGGCGGTAACGGATAGACGAAAATTCTTCTGTATTTTGTATTCAATAATTTAGGGTAAAATAAAAAATAGATGTTATTTTTAATTAAATAATCATTTAGAGAAGCATTTTTCCTTGTTCAACTAAATACACCATGGTAGGTACATAGAATTTTTGTTATAATCATAATCCACCACACATTATAAATCATTATCACCCAATCATAATAGGTACTTATTTCACTAACTTTTACTACGGAAAACATAATAAATTGCTCTCCGTAGCCAAACTGACGATTTATAAAATCTATAGATCTTTAATTGGATAGGTAGTTACCGTAGTTAATTAGATACCTACTCTTAATGATGTCCGAATAGTTGAATCGATTAAAAATAAATCGATAAATAAGATTTGAATGAAGCATTTACAGTTCCCTGTACAGTTCTTGAATCCTGAATGAACGTGACATAATGGTAAGAAAATTCTAGATTCTAGTGAATTCAGATGGGTCTATTCATAACAATTACACTTTTTTATTTACTTACCTATTTGGAGAAACATGAAAAGAATAAGTAAGTGGTAGGTATTAGGTAGGACTTTAATTGATATAAAAACGTTGCCATCTGTAAGAATATAAGTACCTCAAATTCAAGAATGTTTATCGGTTAACATCAACTGAAGTTGATATTGGCCATATTCTTATCCATGAGGGATAAATATTTAAAACTATCAGGCAACTTACTGTATGATGAGTTGCAAAGAGGTGGCCGCGGCATCGAAGGTTTCAAGTCATCGCCTTTGCTAATACAGCAAGGTACACACCACTTATCCCATTTACTTTTAAATTCCTCCATATTGTCAAATAAAATACCAAAATTTATTCACACAATCTTTTTTTACGCAGCGCACTCACACTGTAACTTAATTGAAATATGATTTAGTTTAATTATTATTTAATTTTATTAAACCGTGTTTTCATTACCATGACCGGGTTTGGTCTGCGAGAGCTCAGTATTTTGCTACCTATATGGTCAAATGACGAGCAGACGATGTGACCCTTATCAGCTCATATATAATTACCTACTGGAGGCTTCCCGCTGTACCGCCCGGCCCCGTCGTCGTAGGCATTATTCAAATGAAAATGAATCATTAGGGTCAGACCAGACATGAGTTATCCTTTGACGCAATGTAAAAAATGGAAAGTACAGTTCATCGCATAAAACTAGGTCGGACATAGGTACAAGTATTGTATTGTATCACGTTTCTTTGAAAATGTGCCTAATAACTCCGTAACTAGTTTACCATCGAGAGCTGCCAAGGATATAGAAAGCTGGAAAGAAGGGACTTTGTCTTGCTTTGGAACACATAGAAAAGTAAAAAAAAACCGTAGTTTTACTTACGTTTCGTCGGGAAAAAATCAGCAAAAAATAATGATGACTGAGCCCGTCAACGCTACTAGTGAGCTGACTGAAAAAATCATATAATACATCAATTTTATTATGAAACGCTAAAAAACCCAGCACTGTTAGCTTATATTGGTTAAACTCGTGTCAACATTGAACACTGACAAAATATAGTAAACACAATGATGTTAATTTACTACACGTGACATCACCATCTATCTATATCTACCTAGGTAGGTACTAGATGGAATGCCGCTCATGGCCTCTACATAATTATTATTATATATCTTAAGAACTTGTTATACAGATCAATATCGTGTAATCCGTAAAGCCTCTTCGAAGGTCCTGTACAAAGAATGTGGTCAGCGCCATGCATCATATTTTTACTACATTTTTAAATGAATCGTGAAGAACAATTTTCCTTTATTGAACATGGTATCTATTTACTTTCTGAGAAGAATACCTTTGACACAAACTGACTTTGACCTAGTGGCTTACATTGGTTACCTATTCACTTTTTGATTATGTGTCCTGGAAGCAGCTGTCTTACTCGAACCGAAACTCTACCACTTACATTAAATGACTCAACAGCTGATCTTTAGATGACAAGACAGCCAACGCACCTATGCGTATTATTTTTAACTTCCTCCAGAATCGAGATCAGGAATCCTTCGTTCAGAAGGTTCTCATATAGGCACCTATATTTTAATACTTACGTATGATGTAGGTGCTGAAGTTTTGTCAAACTTAAATTTGACCGATTTCGTAAATAAATTTGAAATTTTTAACTCTAAACTTGAAAAGTAGAATGTTTTATGAATCTGTCTCGAATCTTCGGATTTATTATAGAAATTGATCCCTTTAATCATTTTTTTATTGGTATTTAAACTAAAAAATTAATATACGTTTGAGATGTCTCTCTTTTAAGGTGTGTCGCGTTGATAAAGATTTAGGTAGGTGCTCTCCCAAATAGTAATAAGCAAATTTTACAGGATGAGTTTTTACAAATAAGAACATGTTCACAAGTTGAAATTTGAAGAACGAAGATTATTTATAAAACATCAGTATTTTGCAAAAGTAAACAGTCGTGCATATTTCTCACTACAATCATGTACCTATTCGTTCCAAATCTGTCGATGGCTGGCTCGTGTTATTTCCGTCTGTAGCTATGGTGCTCGAAATACTTTGTAATCTTTATAACCGCCATGTGCAATATGCATGAAATAGACGAGCTTCTTAGTATAAATAACCTGTAACTTATAAAAACTTCATATGAATAGTAGGTACAGTTTATTCGGTAGGTAGCTAGCTACGTGATAGGATAGGCTGCGTCAATAATAAAAATGGTACCTAAACCTACTAGGTAGGTACTACAATGTCCAACGGGAATATATAAACCAACCTAAGCATAAAAATAAGTAATTCACTACAGTGTATGATGATAACATACAATATTAAATAAGGAAACTGCTACAATACTAAAAGGGAAAACCCTGAGTGAGTTCAATGACTCGCCTATCTCCATAGGCTCATTTGATAATGATGATGATGAAATGAAAGAAAAAGTGCAGTGAATGCATTTTATTTTTGAGATCCCAAAAACACACAAACTCGTGCAAGTACATTTTAAAAATATTTTTGTGTTTCCAACATACAAACAGAATATTGCTTTTTATAAATTGTGATATAAATAAATTTATATAAAGACCTAAAAAATAAATAAAATAATCGATACATAATGTAGTATAAAACAAAATAAGATGTAACTTAGAAACTCAATTATCCTTAAGCCTAATCCCTCTTCATATACATAAGGGACGAGTCAACACACGCAATGGCACTTGAAGCATCGGTTTTTCTTAAAACAAGAGATACATTTACTTAACTTTATCACACTGTGAGCAAAGTGAGCAATTCATTTTTTTTGGGTTTTTTTAATGATTTGTGCGGGTGATTCAAAGCTATTCCGTTTCCGAGCTGAGTCGTCGTTTATCACACTAAACACTATAACATAAAGTCAAGGCTTGCATAGTCACGGGACTAGAAAGCGTCGCGTTTAAGAGGTTGTTTTCACAATGATGACCTCCTCTTCCTGGTAGAGGTGTTGGTCGGGCGCGACGTAAGAGACGAAGGAGCGGTCCATCTGGACGGCGGGGGGGGAGGCAGGGCCCGTGGAGGCCGGCCGCGGCAGCGCGGGCGGCGACGCGCGGGCCCCGGGGGCTAGCTAGCCGCGCACGTTCACCATGCAGCAGCCGAAGATCTCGTCCATCTGCCGCGACGAGAACGTCACCACGATGCGACGCTCACCGTGGCGGCGCGGGATGAACTTGTCCTGGTAGTTCACGAACTCACCCGGCTTCACGTCGCGGAAGCGGATCTGAGAAAGCAAAGCGGTTATTACATAACTGTTTGAGATGACGAGATGACTCTCAACAACAGCATCAGATGATATCATTGGCATCATGATAAACCCTATATCGTAGAACTGAAAGTAATTACGCTCTTGTGATCTTAGTATCTCACCTGTCGTGGCCTCTGGATGCCAGCTCCTTCAAATGTGAAGTAGCAGTCAGTCAAGTGGACGTGTAAGGGGTTCTGAAAACTGAACGTGACGGCACACTCTTGGCCGATGCAAGGCTGGCCTCGGACCTATAAGAGAAAAAAAAACATGTAGTATTCTATGCAATACCCATAGGATTCAGGTAAGATGTTAAATGTTAAGGTATACTGTACCTGTACTTGCATCCTTGGCTTGTGCAGCGGGAAGTCATCCTCGTCAGACCAGGCCTGTCGAGTCTGCTTCACGTAAGCCATAGCGTGGACCTTGACCATGGAATGATCAACAAGTTTGTCCATGTATTCCTGAGGAGTGACGTGGAGCTTCAGCACTTCACGTTGTCCAGCGCGCACTATAAACTCGCCCTGAGCACGTCGTAAACGAGAAGCGATCGCGCCTGTGTAGTAGCTGGCAGAAGCCGTCAGGACACACCAAATTGTGCGGTCTTCGTGCGACTTGTTCTGAAGAAAGCAAAGCACCCATGTAAGAACATGTTTAATATAAAATTAAACAAGTAGTTAGAAGAAGAAATACTTAAATTGTACACCACGTACCTGGATGTTCATAGTACAGTCAAAAGGCTGACCGTAAGGCACAATATCAATATCCATGAGGTCAAAGTAAACATCCTCGTAGTTTCTGTCAGGGTATTCGTAGTATTGCTGCATGCGTTGGTAGCCGCGGCAAGAAGCGATGATAGCGAGACGCTCGGGCGATGAACTGTCCACGGTCTTGTACTCATGTGTGATTTCAACCATATCACTTTCTCCTTCGTCATCATCGCGGCCCGGGTTCTTAGTCAGGATCTTGCGTCCCACCCTGATAAAGGATAGAGATAATGTTTATAAAATAACAGAATACCTAGCAAAATATGACAATATTCTATCAGCACTGTTCTTACTGGTATTGGTTCGAAGCCATCCTAATGAAGCCCCATTCGGAGTTCTCTTCCTCTTGGAAGTGACACAGCTCGGCGTTGAGCTGGCAATACATGAAAGGCGTGTCGTATTGGAAGCCGACTTCTCCTCGACGTACGGCTTCCACACTGGCAGGACCGCAGTGGTAAACGGATTCAGCTTCTTCTTGAGGAGTAGCGTCGATGATCTGCCACCCACTGTAACCTGTTTTAACAAATTAGTGTGAGTACGCTAGTACACTGATTTATTCACTAACCAAGTAGGATTTTATACTGTTGAAATACTACCTTGAGGTAAATCAGGTCGCTGCATCCATACATCGTTCCAGACGTGGAAGTTCCAGCAAGAATCGTAGCAGTCTTCATCCGGACCATTGGGCACTTCGTTGCCGTCGCGATCAAAGTACTTGTCCACAGTGAATGTCCTGTTTGTGTCATGGGCAGACACATAGTTGGTCACAGATCGGCAAGGTATTCCTGTATACATAAACCGTCTTTAGCTATAGATCAAGGTATGATATAAATATCAGCAATAATACAATACGCTGCTTACCAAGAGCTCTGCAAATAGAGACAACCAAGCCAGAGTATACCCAGCATTGGCCATACTCTACTGGCCTGCCGCCATCAGTAAGGTAACGCTCTAGGATAGCTACTGAACCGGTCCAAGCATGAGGCGCAACACCATCCTTGTATTCTCCGTCATAACGGCCAACCATTATGCCATCGTCATCATGGTTTGCGTTGATCTGTCAAGGGACATAAGAATCATTTAATCAGGCATACACTTATTCAAATAAAATGAAAATAATGATCTATGTCAACTAACCATAGCTGAAATAGCCCTACAGACGCGGACCGGATTACCACGTTCTGAATGTTCAAGACCACTGCGTTCCAGCATGTACATACAAGCAGGAAGCACGACGTCATCAAACTGTCCGTAGATCCACTTGCGACCCTTAGGCTGGCGCCATGTTCCACACCAGATCTTTCCTTGTTCATTAAGGACGTACTCTTTTCTAAAGGACTCATTGTCCATGAATACGGAGTCCTCGCGACACCAAGGGTTGAAAAGCATGTAAATGTCTTCATCGCATTTGTAGTCGTGGCGGTTGTCACGTTGACCAAATCTGTTGGTCTGGACCCAACAGTTCCACACTCCAACAGGAGCAGTCGCTGGAACGTGTACTTGGAATGTAATAGTATTTCCGTCTTGTCGCTGGATGCTGACGTCCCATCTGTCCATATCATGAGCAAGAGCAGCAAGGTTCTGCATAGAGCCATGACGAGATCCATGACGTGAGCCATAACCACGACCAAATGAAGAATGCTGGGCGGTGTTTGATCCGTAACGATCTATCATGGGCCTGTCCATGGGTCCGTGAGGACTTAGAGGACTGTGCTGTAGTGGTAGTGGTTCGTTGCTGAACGAACTACGACGAACACCGTAAGTAGTAGTTTCTCTCATTCCACTCATTGGGCCCATTGATCCCATTTGTCCCATGGTACCCATGGAACCCATAGTCCCCATAGTTCCCATGGTTCCCATTGTTCCCATAGTACCCATAGATCCCATGGTTCCCATGGTGGTGCTGGTATCCTGCATACGAGACATTCCCATGCCCATTCCCATTCCCATCATATCGCGAGAATGCTGGAACACACCCTGCTGGTTGTTCCAGTTTACCGGCAATACCACCCTGGTTCCCTTAGTCACACTTGGTTTAGGGCCTGTAAAAGAAAATTATTTATTTAGAACAGTTCCTAAGTGTTGTAATTTTTTTAAAACATAAGCATATCTTTAAAAATAAGTATAGCACTCACCAAAGCAGAAAACGATACGAATCATGTCCTGCTGCTTATCGTAAGTCCTATCGAACCGCACAGCAAAGAAGAAGTTCTGCCCCCTTCTCAGAACAGGGTTCGGAAGAATGCTATCGTTCACAAGATCATATTGCTCTGTGTGATGGTCCTTGGAGTTATCCCGGGAATAGAATTCCGTCAGCTCGACTTTTAGCGGTTGCTGAGAATAGTAGCTTTGAGGAATAGTTTCCAGGGTGTCTTGGCGACGCCTACGCTCGTTTTGATCAGCCATCTTGCAAATCATGTTATGGGTATATTGGGTGTTAGGGCTGTTCCTTAGCGAATGTTTCATGCGATGCAGTGATCCGGTGCTGTGCGAGCGGCCAGGGCGGTGTTGCGCCGAGGGTCCGGCACGCTGCATGGGCCAGCGGCGAGTCTGCCCAGGACGTTGACAGAAGCTTGAGATGTTGTAGTAAGCCGACAATCCTGGGACGTAGTTGGACGGCATCCCGCCGATGGTCATCTGCTGCTCCCTCATGCAGTTCAAGGTGCTCATCCCTGTGGTGATTCCAGTGATGCCACCCAAACCCATTCCAGTCATGCTGGAAGTCATGCTGGAGGACATCCTGTCCATGCTGGATCGGCGAACCATGGCCATCGTGGATAAGAAGTTGTAAATACGTTAAGATATATTCAGAAAAGTCCTATTTGAGGACTGGACTGTGCTCCGGGCTCTCACCAGAGCGAGTGGTGCCGTTTGCTAATTTCCAGCTCTTTTTATATGATTTGTCTAAAGTACGGGATCATTCACCGACAAGGTTTTAAGTTACTATCGTAGGCGCCAGACCTACTGGTTTCTGGCACTCCCTTTGTTTTAACGCACTGGGCTGCGAGCAAACCAGAATGTTTTTTAGTCCGTGTTGCGGGCAGAGACATGAGTCTTATAGTAAAACAATAGATAAATAGGTAGTAGGTAAATAATTAAATTTCATAGTTTTTTTATTACTAAATACCTAAATACCTAACCATTTTAACAAAACGTATGTTCTAAAAAAGTTATAAGAAGATAGTTCCATAAGTTATGTCTGACCCATACAAGACTGGTAATAAAAAAAGACGTGTGGTACTCGGGGACTGCTGCGGTAAAGCTATTGCATGCCACCTAGAGGCAAGTTTCTGAACTGAAGTGACAGCGTTAGGTTTTTTCGTAACGGAATTTCTGGATTCGGTCTCCACGCTCAAGGCCCGCGATAGAAGCTATACAATAGCTTAAAAAATATCCCTAAAGGTGCACACTCGCCGACCTATTGTTATTTTACGTACTTGAATGCCAGATAAACTATTTGAGAAATCAAAAATCTACCTAACTCCCTATAGATAATGTAAACTACGCCGCTTCAAAAATTACAGGTAGGTACATAGTAAATCGATATTTTTGCAATGCAATGCCAACCTAACCTAACTTTAGACAGGTTAAATCATATTAGGTTGTTGGGCCCCCATGACCTGTATAATATATACTTTAAATACATACTTTAAATTGTACGAGTATTAACACAATGCTAAGCACTATATTCCCATTGTTCCTAAAACAAAGGTAACGGACACTGTTTCTGAGGGTCTATGCACTGCAGGCTTTTGTTTCATTTATATTCTTCTCCAGCAAGTGGCTTTACTGACTAGCTTTATTTTAAATCCAGCAAATAAAATCACTTTCTATGTAATACAAGACGTATTTTTAAATCATATTATTTACCTTGGCGTTGATTTCTGAATCTCTGAATATGATTTCAATACGCGATTACGTCCCGTATTATAAAAGGACCCGTCGTATTACGTAATACGTATACGTATTTATACGTAATTATAAATATGTTTCCAATTATACCTACTTGTATTTTAATAGTATTATATTCTCTTTGGTATTTTAATACAAGACGAACCTAAACTTGTTTTATTTTATTTGTAGATGGCATCACTGTTTTGAATACTTTTATTTTCTTGCAACACCAGTTGCTTAGCAACGAGACGGGCTATGTTGATCAATAAATAAACGTCAAAAATTTAGATTGACTTGGGCCGGGCCAGTATAATTTTGAGTTTATCTTTGACCATTTCATCAAATCAAAGTGGTGTAAGAATTATATAAGTAATAATAATATTTCAAATAGATACGATAAGAATCTACGTACGTTTCATAATGAACCTCTACAAGCTATTCAGTTGTAATGTACAGATTCAATATAAAAGCTACTTTCTATCGAAAGCTATGCTGTTTACTTTAACCACGACAGTGTTGAATATTATTTTGCCTTTTATCGTGGCTTATAGAAGTCGAGGTAAGATCACTGAGTAGGTACTAACCTACATATTTAACAATTAAGTTAAAGTCTCTTCTTTCGTCGTAGAACTTCAATAGTTAGTAGATTTTTCTTATGTCGTCGGCTGAGAGACGTTAAAATAACACGTGTCATGCATGAATAAACTTTTTTTTTGTCTTATTCCAGGTTTCTGGCTGAGATCTTACAGTTTCTACGAACAGCCAAGGCTCCACTTCACCTATGAATTCTTGCTGGTGGCAGAAACAGAAGATCCTAGTAGACCCATAGTTTGCGGTGAGGCAGTTTTTCTAGAAGAAGACACTGGTGACGACGAGAATTGTCCTGAGTTTCAGGTTAAAACTATTTCTTGTACTTACAGTAAATCTGTAGTTAAAATAAAATGTAAAATATAATATGAACACGACAATTTTGAAGTCGCCTGAAGATAACTTAGAGAGCTACATCTGAAAGATTTTCTCGTAGAGGCTCTACGAAAATACCTACGTAAATAGTACCTACGACCATTGTAACTTTTTTACTTCAATTGTAGGTAATTACTTCAATTAAACTAATAATTTTGTGTGCATGTAAAATAAGTTTAAGAGACAAACATACCTTACCTACTGTTCACCAGTATGTATGTAAGACAGACTGAATAATAAAGAATAGGAATTCAAGTTAAGTTTTCTTAATCTACTCGCATACCTAATTAGAACAATAACAATAATAATAACATGAAGATCTAAAAGAAATGTCTAGCGCTCCCTGGGATACACCTACAGTTGTGGTTAAGTATATTTCATTTCACCATTTTTCCACTATACCTACCATACCTACGTTCATTCATGGTCAAATTCAAAGTTCAAAGTTCAAAGTTCAAAACATTTATTGCATTCATGTATGGTACCTAGGTACAATAGGGTTTAAAATTAGTTCCTTGTAAAACATGAGTCCTGTAAGGACATTGCAAGTAGATGTTAATTTTTTAAATTTAAACAGTAGGTAGGTACCTACTTCATATTATGCTATGTTTATTCTTTGAGGATACCTACTAATGACCTGTATTTCAGGTTCAAGAGCACGACAACAATAATGACGGCGTGAACGACAATATTGACTTCAAGTTCCGCCTGATAGTGCCAGCTGACCACACGATAACTTCGCTCACGGTTATTTTGGCACTGGATTATCAGCTGCAGGTACTTATCACACTTAAGTAAATTAAATACGGCAGTTTGTGAGTTCGTATGTATTTGCACATGATACATAGGATTTGAATGAAATTTATGGTTCTGACATCGACTTATAACCCTTTAAAGATGTTTTCCATCCTATTATTATTTGAAAATATCATGTTTAATTACAAAGTTTTACACAAGAGAGTCGACTGATTTGGATGTAATTTTGAATTATGTAGATAATGGCATGTAATAGCTACCTACTCGTCTACACTTCTACACTATATATATATATATATATAATTGTAATGATTATGCTCAAAAACTACTGAACCGATTTTAAAAATTCTTTCACCATTCGAAAGCTACATTATCCACGAGTGACATAGGCTACTTTTTATCCCAATATTCCCGCGGGAACGGGACTTACGCGGGTGAAACCGCGGGGAGCAGCTAGTATCTTATACTATAGTCCAACATCACGTCACACGTCACGACAGTCACGGGCACTGGGCAGAAACAAGTAAATTACAAACATTTGGTTAAATGTGATGTCTTATACTCGTCTTAAAACGGCCGAAAAATCTACGTCATTTGGGACCAAAGAAATAAGAGCCATACCACATACCTACATGTGTTTCATGATTTCAAAGTTTTTTAGGTAGGACATGGCTGATTCGCAAAGGCCCCTACTACATTCGTTTTTATTTTTGCAGACAGTTTGTCCTCTCCACATGCAGTCGTTGGCAGTGGTGACCAAAGAGTTCGCAGTACCACCTTCCAACTTCATATATTTCGGAGATGTCAAGCTTCAACAAACATCGCACTTACCTTGCGCTTGGAACGTTCTGGACAACAAATACAATACATCTTTGTTTGGCTATATGGACGACAACGCTAATATTTTGGACTCAATGCTAGAAAAGTACTTTAAAAGAGATGGTATGTACTTATCCAGCTTAATTTCTAGTTTACTCTTCAAAGAGCAGATTTCCCCAAACGTAATTAGTTTCACGGTTTCACTTCGCCTTTACCCACTAGGTACCTAACTTGGACAGATTTACATAGTCGATCACTGTAAAAATGTCCAAGTTTGTAAAATGCATGGTTCAAGGATTACCTACTAACTGAAAATCTCATAAAATATCAGATCTACTTTGTTTGATTTTCTAGGTACTTACTTACCAAAATAAATCTCTATTTCCCTTGTAGGTAGGTAATGGCTTTTTATTTTATTTGCGTTAGCGGGAATTCTTATTGACGGGGATTTTTAAAGAGGATTTTGACACTCAATCCGTTATAATATGTGTCACTCTTTACGCCAATTGATGTGATAAATATAGTAGGGGATTCCTATAAATTGAAAATAACCCCCGACAAGTAGGCAAAGGATACCAAACCTCGAATCAAACAGATAATTTCCTACTTATTCTATTCTGGTTAACATCGGACCCAGGATTATAGTATGTATTATCGTAGAAATCTATAGCTTTGAGTTCAAACATTTGATCCATTAGGAAATTAAGCGTAGCGTGGGGTCTACCAATCAAGTCACCATTCGTACTAAATCTTAGTTCATATTGGTTTATCCGTTTGGGAGCTTTGATGCCGCGACACACACCTCAAACTTATAACACCCCTTTTTTGGTCAGGGCCCAGGGGTAATAAATGTAAATCGCGTAGGTAGATAATTATTAAGAAATTGAACCCAAACAGATATCTACATCTACTCGTACATAGGTAAATACAACCACGCCTTTAAACATTCTCACGACTGTTTAAGAAATGTCTTTTTGATTTACAGTGACAACTCAAACGAAAACACTTTACTCAAGAAACCAAAATGGTCACACTGGAACTATGGACATTAAGATAAACTTACGTTCTCCTGAAACCGAGGCTCGGTACACGCCCAGCATGATGCAAGAACTGAAATGGGCATGGCCACAGTACTTGGCACTGCTCGTCATTTTCCATTGGTTATTTGAAAGGATCAAACGGTTTGTGTTCAGTAACCGGTTGGTCATGGCTTGGGAGGTGGTGCCATGGAAGAAATGAGGGTAATGTTATGTTAGCTGAAACAATTTTCTAGTCATAAATATGACAGTGCCAATTATATTGTAAGGCTGAAGGCTGAAGTGTCGCACAGAATATGTCAGATTCGACTAGTCTAGTTTATCTAGTCTACTAGAGTTATTTATCTCTGAAAGTTGCTTCGAAGAGATCACTTCTAAGCAATAACTCTGCCCATTGTAGATTGTTTCTTAGTGTATCACAAGATCTCTATAAGTAGTAAGATCTCTATTGTATTTTATGTATGCAATAAAGAATTTCCATTCATTTATTTATTTTGTTCATAAATACTAGCTTTGGCAAAAAAAACAACTTAGGATTTTATGTAGAACATCTCGCCAAAATTATTAATAAAAGTTGATAAAACAGTACCATCTTTTATTTAACAATATTAATCAATAATTCTACTTATCTAAAGGTATTGCTGTTTTAGGAATCACTGGGTCAGTGTGAGCGTGGGGAATGGACTTCCCGTTCCCATTTTGGCATCTAGTTCAGCTCTGTTGTCCTCAATGATAAAAGTCTGTCCAGAGTAGTCATCCAGTTGGACTAGCAAGTATCGGCAGATGTAGTTGCCATATTCATTCTGTAAAAAACATAGTGAACACTATAAAATTAAGGATTTTTACAATCATTTAAGCTATTTTAAAACAATTGGTTACTCAAACTGTTCACAGTGACACATGCCATACAGCATTAGGCTTAGATATTGTAGTTATGGAATAGTTTTTCCAATGCCCATACCATTCTCTCATCATTATCCTACTCGTTAGAACCTCTGATAATCATGAGCTTATTTTGAAGATTTTATGGTCACTCAAACTGTTTGCAATATTTTTTTTCAAATTGCAATCCATTCATGTATTCAACATGGCATTTGAACAAAGTCTTTTTTTAACCGTTAATATGAAAACAGAACATCTTGAGAAAATCATCTTAACCTCACCTGTTTCATGTCTACTTCAACAACTCCCTTGTTCCTAATGCCTTTGATATAGAACCTCATCCTCATATGTTGGATGCCATCCCTCAGGTAGATGGCATGGCTCACATGTGTCCTTCTTCTTCTTGTGGTCTCTTCACCATAACCTTTGATAGGGGCACCTAATGCATCCTCTATCCTTGGGTCCTGAAAAGTTTATACACGTTACTTGTTTTACACAGCAGTGGAAAGTTTATAAACTGTGATCATAGAGATAATAAATTATGTAAACATCATCCATTACCTACTGTCGCTTATCAAGGTTGTGACTGTATTACTTACACTTTTGCACTTTTCTAGAGCCTCAGAGTAGATACTGTTTGGGCTGTTGCTTGAGAACAGCTCTCGGAATACGTAGTAGAAGATGACACCGGTAAAGCCAATGCCGGCCAGTATCACTCCAGTGTACGATACTGTTTTCGTAGTCTCCTTTATTTTCTCTCCTAAAGGCCTCACGTCGGTGGATACATCAGCTCGCTCCTGACTTTTAGCTAAACCACTTTCCTTTTGGTTCTGAGATGCGAAAGTTCGAGGAAGGCTAAATTTAGATGTTTGTATAATCGCAGGAGCTACGCCGCCGCTCCGCAGCGCTGGCAGAAGCTTTGATATGATCGTCATGTCACATATATTTTAGACTGTATTCTCTAATTGCTGATTAAAAACTAAGGAGAAGGAGACTAGAAGAAAACTAATAAATCTTGGAAGCAATAAGAAAATTAAAAGCGCCAATAGTGATGGTGCGTGCGCTAATGTCAGACAACAACAACACAGCTGATTGCCTGATTGATTTCTTTGCACATGACTGACAGACACTGTCATACTGTCATTATCAGCTGTTTGCTTACTCTAGCATGGTTGCCATGTTGCTAATAGAAAATTCGATGTAGGTAAATAATATATTTTTTTACGTCCATTCCAAATGAAAGGGGAGACCTCTGCCCAGCAGTGGGGCGAAATAGGTTAAAAAAAGTCAATTCTATCGTCCTATCCCAATCTCAAGCTATTGGTATCGAATTGAATAAAAATTGTATTGATGAATGCTATGATAAAAATAATATTGAGTTTTAAAATTTTACAACCTTTTAGTTTATTTTGTGTAAATAAATGTGTAATAAATTATTCTAGCTATTATAATTATTCTAGAATACTTACAGATAACTGACGTCTGTAATTTTTTATAGTTGTCATTGTTTTTACTGGGAAATCAATGTCAATGTCATGTCATGAATGTAATGTTCTTGTTCCTGACGGACGGACATTCCGAACCGTAGTTCTAGCCCATTTTTCTTGCTCTTATCAAGTACAACAAAACAAGAGCAGTGCACTTTGTCATGATGGAATTTATTTAGTTATTTATCTAATTAAAATAGGCGCACCACGACGGCATCCGTACCATAACCCGTACCGTACCGTAGCCCGTAGCCGCGTAGTATCGATTTTTGTTTGATTGATTCCGTTCTGTGTGTGATTCGCTAGGAGTAATAGTGTTCTGTGGTGTGATTCGCTCGCTTGGCTGGCTCGGCTGGCTGCTGGTGAAGTGAAGTGAACGTAGTGAGTGATTTTATTCTCTTTGTGAAGTGAAGGCCGACGGTCTTTGTTCGTTCGATTTTTTGATAAAGTTAGAGTATCCACTAATTTATAAATCTTGTAATTTTACTTGTGTAAAAATGGGTTTATTTAAATATATTACAAATAAAAGACCCGTCGGCGTCGCTAGTAATAAGTGAAACATAGTATAGTAAAAAAAGTTGGGCAGTTTCATTTCGTCATAATGGATTGGATAATTTCGGATGAACTGGGTCTGACTGTGGGGCATCTGGTGGGCTGGGGTGCGGCTGGGGCAATGATTATTGGAGGTGTCGCGCCATACATTCCCCAATATCGACAAATACGAAGGACTCAGGATGCCGATGGGTTTTCTCTTTACGTCTGTCTGGCACTCCTCATTGCTAACACCTTAAGAATATTGTTCTGGTTAGTATCACAATTATATCAATGTCAAACTTGTGTTAGTCATCAGAGAAGAGGTTTTGTCCTTACTCTCACCCATAACTTTTATGTTACAGGTTCGGTAAACGCTATGAACTTCCACTATTGATTCAAAGTATTGTTATGAATTTCACAATGTTTGTGATGATCCACCTATGTGTATCTGTTCGTAAAAAGAACCAAATTGTTAGGACAAGGGAGCGAATATTCACAGGTTGGTATCACTTGGTATCTTAATAGTTCTGAAGATTTAGCTAGATTGCCATAAAGTTTATCCTACAATAGTTTCATAAGATTTACTTGAGTTAACTTAGTTTTATCAATTCTAATTAAATCAACAGAACTGATTAGATTTATTAAATAGAAATTATAATCATATGGAAAGTCAATTATTGTTAAATGAAAATTAACATAAATAAATATCTTAACTTTTATATCTCACTTTTTGTCATAACTACCTGAATGAATGATCAAATTGTTTTAAAACATTATAGTAAGTTACTGTTTTTTTTAATTAATTTATTTTTAAGAACCTCAATGACAAATTTTCTTTGTATTTTATTAATATTATTTTAAACTTTATTTTATGTTCTGTTGGGTGGTTGGTGTGAATGGTGAAATTAGGTGCAATGTTCATGTTATATATACTGTTGTGTTGTGTGAACGGATCAGCTCAGCCGGATGAAACTGCCCGCTGGTTAGACCAGCGCAGCGGAGTGTCGGGAGGGGAGAAACAACACCGCTTCTATGGTGAGTGCTACTGACATATATTATGACAATGTTTGCATTTATTGCTCTAATATCCATACTTTTTATTTGTTTTGTTTTGTTTCAGTTGTGGATAAACCTCATGCTTGCCCTGGTTCTGTTTGTAATGCAATGTGGGATATACATTTTTATTTACTGCAACATATTTTTCCAATGTAATTGTGCTTCTCATAATTTTTGCATGATCCAATATATTGTGAGTAGGAAAATGATCATGTGGATGTTGAAAATTTGTGTTGTAAATATTGATTGATAAATTGTGTTGTATGTCTTTTATTGTGTTGCTAACTGGGTTCATTACTCTATAAATTATAAGCTGTAAATGAAGTATCACTGGGTCAAAGTGTCATCTTATCTAATGGATGTCAATTCTTTCCGCATGTACATGAGACTACTATTATTGGAATTAGACTTTATAGATAAACTGATATCAACAGTATAAAAATACAGTCATGATGAAACATAAAAATACATCACACCACCAACATAAAATATAGTAAAATAAACATAATCTCAGGTCCCATACTTATACTTGTTTACTCACTATTTTATCATGCCATAAACCATAACATATTTACCTACACATTGCATTGTACAAGTATATTATGTATTATGCACCAGCACCACCTACTATAATAACAAGAGCATTTTGCTATCTATTCCAGATATGGAAAGGAAATATTTCTGGGCATGGACAGATTTCCAAAGCTATGTGGATTGTATGCTGGTGTTCTCAGTACTGGGCTCTGCAGTCACGTACCTGATGATTGAATTCACCCCGTTTGTTGAGCTGATTGGATTCCTCGCTGTATTCACGGAAGCCATGCTCGGAGCCCCACAAATTGCCAAGAATCATCAGAATAAAAGTACTGAAGGGATGAGGTAATTTTATGTTCATTAATCTCAATTTTGACAATATGATTCCACATCTCATATTCAGAGTCTGCAGACAAGTATCGTTTTTTTATCTATATGAATCTCTATATGGCAACTGAGCGATGAATCAACGCTTGAGACTCGAGTCAGGCTTGAGTGTGGACTCTGAATTCATTTTGTACTTTTACAATCTGTATACTCATATATAAATGAAATCGGCAAATATCTATACTAATATTATAAAGAAATAAAATTTGTTTGTTTGTTTGACGGAGGTAATCTCCGAAACTACTGGCCGATTTCAAAAATTCTTTCACCGATGTGTAGAATGGACTGTTGGGCTATTTTATCCCGGTAGTTTCATTAGTACACCCGTGCAAAGCCGGGACGTGCTGCTAGTGTAAAATAAAGATAAAGTCCCGTTTGATTTCATTTAAATACGACCCTTAAGGGTAAAATAACTTGAAGTCATACTAATGTATACATGAGTCCGCATGCCCAGCCAAGCCAAAAATATCCTAAAAGTAACATGATGGTTCTTTGTGTTCCAGTGTGAGCATGGTCATCATGTGGACCTGCGGCGATGTGTTCAAGACTGTTTACTTCGTAGTGCGCGAGGCGCCCACTCAGTTCTGGGTATGCGGCAGCCTCCAGGTCACGTTAGACATTGTTATCCTTCTTCAAGTAAGTAGAAACGTCATCAAAAATATTCTCCAATGTATCGTGCACCCGTACCATTCGTGTTATCTTCGGCCGCCCGAAGACTGACCGTTCTTATCGAATCATGTGTCGTTCAGCCCCATGCAGCGTAATCTATGAAGCGAAATGTCATTCATCATCATTGAATAATCTAAAAGTTGGTAAAGTGTTAATATTTCTTAGGTGTGGTTTTTCCGCCACAATACCGCGGCGGCCCGGAGATTGCGGCGAGGGGACTAGCAGTGGCGGGAGAGCTCGGGCTTATAGCATTCAGCCTGCGCTCCCCGCGCCCGCGCTGCTGGCTCGCGATGCGCCAGCTGCGCCTTATGCGCCTCTCGCGTCTATTGCGCCTTTTGCGCCAGACTCTATTGCACGTATTGTTCCGTTTGCGGAGTATGGGTATGCCCCCCACTCCCCCCTCAGCCCCCTGAGCCCCGCGGGGGCCGGGGAGGGCGGGGCGAGCGCTCGGTCCGCGCTGGCGCTGGGCCCGCTGCCGCTCGTGCCCAGCGGCCGCGCTACGCCCACTTCCGGCCCTTCCTCGTGTCCTGCGCATTTCATTCGTTGCAATTCGTTTGCCTTCCCCGCCTTTTATGACCAAGAAGTACTTCTATGAAACGGGTTGTGCTCTGATAACGAAAAATTATACGTACCTTCGTTTTTTTATAATAACACAGTCTATCGTGCGAACAAAGGCGGACGATTGATCGAATATTTTTAAAGGGCTATCCGTGGTCAACAATTATATTTGCTGATGTGAATGCTTGTAAGAGAACATACCTGCAGTCCCTACATGAGTTTTGATATATTAATACTTAAATATTATATTATTTTCCGTATTGGTATGGTGCTAGGGCGAAACGGAATTGTTTTTATGCATAGTGCAAATTTTTTAATTGTATTTAGATGAATTTTACTAGTCTTGACCATAACTTTTACCTGTGTTGTTCTAGAATTAGTCTTTAATTAGGTACTTACTACTGATATACAAAAGCTTGAAATAGCTTTTAGATTGTTGAATGCAGTAGGTAGTTGTTTAGTGAAAATATTGTTATTACCTCGCTAGACTCTTTCATCATGAGTAATTCCAAATTATTAAATGTATTTTAGTCGTAAATCTAGACTGATAGTGATAACAGTAGCATGTTAATCCTCTGTTTGAGAATGCATCATAGCTAAGACTGTATCCATTGTGTAGTCAATGAGGCATATATCGCACTTGCCGCTAAATCTATCTTTATTTGGTAACAATTGTTTTCGACTTGACTTTTATTACAGTAAGCATAACTTCCGACTTACTCAGTGTCTCAGTGATCCTGTTTGCAAGTTATCACATAAAAGCTGCCATGGTTCATTACTACACATCCACAATAGGTACTTTCACGAGTCTTTTTCGATGAACCTTAAGAACTATTTTTGACTTACAAATTATAATGTTTTAGAATACACTATATTGATTATGATAAAATGAAAGTGACTTATGGGACTATTTACCGTTTTACGGGACAACAGGGAAACAACCTTAGCCCATCGAAAAAACTAAAGTTTAAAAACCAATTTCAGTGTTACCCACCTACTAATAAATATTGTTCTGACCTGTATAATAAAAACAAAAAATATTTAGTGACAGCTGTGAATTGCATTGTTAGATATTAAAAAAGATAAAACAAAAAAAGATGTAGTAGATGTAATTAAATTAAATGTGTTCCAGACAAACACAAATTATTTGTTTCTAATCTATGAAAAGTTAGATTAGGTTAAAAAAATAGAACTAGTTGTAGAACGTTTATATAAATTGCTTAATACATCAACAATATACTGACATTTATATTTTAAGTAGGTACTTATATAAAAAAAAATGCAGAATCACTTCTTACTGTAATTAAACATGTCATTTTATGATTGAATATATTCAATGATATTAAATTATTATTTGCTTTTAAACATTGCAGTTATTTCGGTGGCTATGATTAGTAACAATCAAGTAGGTATGTACCAATAAAATAAGTATTACATTTCAAGTTGTATATCACCTCATGTACAAAAATGTTATGTTAAGCTTAGGGTAGGTAGTTAGATCGTTTTAGCAAATAGGTTTTAATTGTTGTAGAAAAAAAAAGATTCTAGAATTTTCTAGAAGATTGCAAAGAATATTGTATTGTACATTTTGGAAATTGGTTAACTATTTACAATAGTAGTTCAATTATACGTTTTAACTTTTTAAAAAGCACTATGTATATGAAAATTATGCACAATGAAAAATTAAATTTATAAATGTCTTCAAATACCGAAATTCTTGAAGTTGTCAATGTAGATTGTGGAATGTTACTATATGAAAACATAGTTTAGAATAATATAAGTCATGAATATGAAATTTTTATAGTTAAAAGTTGTTTCAATAACATAAAAAAATCTTCATATTATCATAACAATATGAATACATACTCGTATTTAACCAATCGAAGCTTCCGTAATAATTATAAAATTTGTAGGTAAATTTTATCTTTAATAACAATACTACACCATTTTTTGATAAGAAAATGATTTCAAGTCTTCCCATTCATGAGTATTTGTATGTTTTACCTACCTATAGTTTTATTACTTACAATTTATAATGGACAACAAGAAATTAGGAATGTTATGTATTGCAAATGTGATAAAACATATCATGCCATAATATTAATAACATAATTTTAATATAATGTGTTATATGTGTAGGATTAATATAGTCAACCAATTATTGTATTTGATAAATTATTAAATGTTTTAACCTACACCATGTTGTGAAGAGCTGTAGGTATTCCATATTATGTTGTGATTTTATTAGTTGACGATTTCTTATGATAAAATAAAGACCTATTATTTGTTAATGTGATATTTTATTAAATACAGCTTGTATTTTCTTAGAATAGTTCTGTATGGTAGGTACTTATTAGATTATTGCTACAAGTGTTGGCTTTAAATTACTTGTTTTGTTACTGTTTGAAGCCAGTTTAAGTGGCCAATAAAAAATCATCCCTATTCCCTTCATAAACAATCATAGACTCAAATTATAAAAATAAAAACATGAATAACTACAAACCCTAGCCTTCCACTTATGCTGCCGAACAGTAGTTGGAGCACACTTGACTTGAAAATCTCAGTACTTAATCATCATTAGCATTACAGATGAGAATTTGAGCTTTAAGCTGTAGGCGTAAGGGTGGTAGTGGAATGGGGATAGGATGGATCGATGGATGGAGCCGAGAGCTGGCGCCTCGCTACTGAGGCGTCCTCTGTGGGGAGGCAGGGGAAACTTGTGAGCGCCGGCATCCGGCATCGGCAGTTCGCGGGGCTCGCGGCGGCGACCGGGCGTGTCTGCGCGACGCCAAGCCTCTAGCTAGCCACAACACTACACCCCAGGAACAGGAATCTCGAGGTAACACACATAAACATTTACGAAAATTAATTTATATGTAAAACTTCAATCATATTTTTGTTAGTGGAAGAGGAAGTTGTTATCACTGCCTTTGTTTGATTTTGTAAACTTTGTGCGGAGTCCTTATCTGTTCTAACTAGAAGTAGGTTGTTTGGTGTCTATGTAGACTTACGAGATACGAATTCTCAGCCATGTAGGGAATGTAGGTAATTCTCAAGCATGGCTTTTTAGTAGGATTGTAATATTTTATGCGATTTTAGAATAATATAATTTTTTTTTTCCATTTGATTGTAAAGATTGTACTTAATACGAATTTTGGTACTGTAAAGACCTCTTCAACTCCTTTTTATATTTATTTCTTATCCCTAGTTAAATCTCGTGGTTTTTATTCACCTAATAAGTAATTATTATTTGTGGCTAGCACTACTGCAGACTGCACATTGCATGGATAACAACGTGAAGTCACTCAGGTTATCAGAAAGAATCAGATTACACCCATGCCCACCACAAGCAATCGTAAACTTTTTATTTATTCAAGTAATCTACAAATAAAATGTAGCGCTTATCTTATCAGCCTTTGAATTCACTCCACGATTGTGCTCTCCAACCTTACCCTACTCAAATAAATGCTATCGGAGAAATAGGAGCTAGGAATGTAATACAAAGCCCGACGCCCCAAGCTAAACATTTAATAAGCAAATAACTGTGAATACTGAATTGTAGAGTCCGTTCCATCTTCCATAGAACGTTTTCCTACTTTGCGGACTGAGATACAGAAAATCAGTACCTTGTAGGTAGTTATGATTGATTTGAGTCTATGTTTAGAAAAAATATGAAATCTTACAGTCATTTATAAATCAGTTAATTGTATAACGCGATCCTACTCAGCTCTTGGCCGTGGTTTAGCTCATGTTGTGCCAATATTGTATGTTCCATGCTGAATGTTTCTAGCCATGATCCACATCTGTTCCAAGTTGTATCCGATCCTTCTAATTCTATAAACATAGCGCACATAACAGTCCTCATCTTAACATTATTTGCATTTTTTTACAAGTTCTCTTCAAATCAAAGTAATGTAGTTAGGTATCTACCTACTTATTGTAGGTTTGGTATGTCGAACTTCCAGCTGCCATAACTTAGAACTTTTTTTGAGGGATTGTTGAGAATGAATAATTGGGGTAAGACAAGGATCCTGAATAGGCCCATTTGTCTTGACATTTTTTTTAAATATACTTAGGTAACTGTAATGCTTATCCCGTTACAAAAAACTTCTTATCAAGCAAGTGTATCTACCTATGTACCTACTTACTACCTAAACGCATTGATCTTTTACAAACCATAAGCTATGTAAACACCGACGTCACTACTTGGATGGGTGACCGCAAGTGGCATTATAATCTGAGCGCTTCCGTGCTTCGGAGGGCACGTTAAATTGTTGGTCCCGGCTGTTTAAAGTCGTTAAGCCATGATGGAGGCCTTTAGGCGGCCTAAAAACTCCGTCACCAAAGTTGGCCACTTGCTCATACGAACGAACGAACGAACCGACAGCAGCCTGGCTCTGATCAACCTCTGGGAACTTTTCTTGACCATATTCCGGTTATTGCAGGTTTTATTTTAGGTATTTGCTCTCAATCAGCAAAACGAAACTGCGAGCTTTTATAACTTTAAATTTTTTATCTTAGCTTGTTCGACTAGTTAGCTGGAATGTTGATTTATAAAAACTAGGTTTGCAAAAAGTTGTAGTTTCCTTATGAAGTTAAACTATATTCGCAGGCGAGTTATATTGGAAATAAATTTCATTTATGAGATGATGGCGATTTCATCATTATAAAATAATAAAATATGATATCTGAGTCTCATAAAATACCTAATAATGGAGGTAATCGATATAATCGACTAATAACTGTGGTTTTAAAAGGCAAAACCTATGTCCTGTATGACTGGGTTGCATAATGTCATGAACCCGGCTGATGCCGTGATACTAGTTGTGGGTGGAGCACAGATTGTAGCAGAGTTCATATTTATGCGTCATTGCTTGGTACACATCAGTAATCTCACTCAAGGGAAATTTTGCAAATGTCAGCATTTCACTCAGCAAGTGCTCGACTCGACGCATGTTTACATTCCTGATGAATAACTTGCCGTGCCGTTTGATATACATATTTCTAGTTTGGCTTTCCACGATTTAATGTACTTTCCTAAATATACTCAGGTAGGTAAACCTACGTGCCTACTTCATTGTGTGCATCTAGTAAATTGTTGCTTAAGATTTAAGTTTGATCCCAAGTCACTATGATTCATGATTCGTCGTAATCTCGTATCTTCAATAAACGATTTATCAAGATTCAATCTTAGTACTGTAGGTAAATAAAGATCAAATTCCTATGATTGATTGATAATGGATGACTTTGCGGACTCCTAAACTATATTACCTACTATATTTGCCATTCCCAAGCTTAGAAATCATAGGAATCAAACTTGCACCTCACTTTCGCTTCACTCCGTCAAAAAATTGCCAATCGTTGCATAGGCACATACTTAAGCAAGCTCTGATTGAACTTTGAACCTCGTGTGTTTTAGCCGCAAGCGCGCCCATCATGCCACGACAGCCATAAAGATTAAGCTAAGAGAAGGTAAATAACCGTCGGCTAACGAACCCAGTATAATGCCATCATCAAATTGGCAGTTTCAACAATCACACACGATTATCATTTGTTATCTACGAATATACATCTAAATTCATCTGAGCTGTGTAATCTGCGCGGCGGTTCTGACGTCATTGTGAGGGTGGTCACCACCCCCGCTTTGGGAGGGTCTGGGTGGTGCCTCCCTACAGACTCGCTAAAGCTTTTGCGTTATCGGCGAGAGTTCTCCTCTAATTAATTTGCTGGTAAATTGCAGGCTCCATTCACAAAGTTTTATTGCTCAATGTGAGCATGCAGAATGGTTATACTACCAGCAGTTACTTGCCTAATATTATTTTAACTGTTGATGCATCCTTGCTTTAACACGATGAGTATTGTTAAACTTTTACTTGTTTTGTTACTGATGTATTTTCTTACATGATTTAGAATATTAATTTACAGTAAATCAGGCTAAGATTTCAAGTAGGTACAGAACTAAAAAAACATAGTTTAGTAGTACAGTAAAAGAACACATAAGTACTCTGCACTGCTTTTACTTGTGTAGAGCTACACTTTTAAAGGTAAGTAAAATGTAATTTTGGTCTAGGCGGGCGGAATCGTTTGAAAGGGAACAAAAGACCGATATAAGTCTCCCCAAAGGTTGATATGATCACGTACCTACCATCGTGAAATGTTATGTGTTTTTAAAATGAGGGTTTAATATTGGGATGCCACGACACAAAAATTTCTTACCCAAAACTGATATTTCGTTATTCTCAGAGATTCCTGAGTGCCATACCCACCCCGAAGGAGTTCCCATAGGAATGATATAACGAATTTTTGGCAGATCATTTCCCAGGATAAAACTTTCTACATATTCGAAGTCGAAGGCATGTCACTATTCTCGTGATAGGCTAGATTGTCAAATTAATTGTGAATTGTCAAATCTAGCCAATCCAATTATTTTCAACGACCAATCACGTGTGTTTATTTCGCTTCCTATTTGCTCGTTTCAATAAATGAAGTATATAAACTATAGATAAACTAATTTACAGGCAGTTTTAAAATGACTTCATCAGAGGATACACGTCGGGGCATCGCGCAGAAGAAAGCAAAGTGTGAAACCTTCAAGTCACCTATTCAATTTTTTTTCAGTCCGTCAAATAAACTGAATGCAAATTAGTTCAGATAGGTAAATACTCGTACTTAAATGCCGAGAACTTGCCAACGCAAAACAAATGCCTTAAGGTGGTTCGTTTTCCATAGTAAAGTATTTTTCCATTTACGGGCGAATGGAGCATAACCTTAACTCAAATTATATAATTTGGCATTTATTATGATGTTTATTCGCGGCAAATTATATTTACTACATAAAAATAGTATAATAATCGCGTAAATCAGTCACAAATTCTGTTCAATTTTGTTAGTGTATGAGTGTACACCGACAGTATCGTATGCTAAGTTAAAAGTTTAGTTGGGTGTGTGCGGCTACGTTGCCAGCTCGCTATTCTCGTTCCGTACACTGTTGCCGTTCTTCTCGGCGATCACGTGGATCCTCAAATCATCATTGTGAATTCGTGGGGGAGTTTATTTTGATTCTGCCATTTTTTACAAAGGTGTTGCCAACTTTGCACTTTTGATACTAATCTGACAATATTTTCATATGCGTAGCCCCATTTGATTATATTTATAAATTATAACTTAGCATTATGTCTCGCTTTATATCGTTATTATAAGTAATTTTATTTGAGAAACGTTTCTATTGAGCATGCAAAATATCGCGGATGATGCCGAAATACAAAAACCTTTTAAAAATATATATGTTTAGGTACCTACTTACTTATTTATTTTGCTGTCGAAAAGGTTCTAAATAAAAAAAAGTAACCAAAACCCGTAAAAAGCAACTAATTCTTCAAAAAATACTTACTTACTTTGATTTTTCTTCTAATTTCATTCAAATATTTTTTTTTGTCCAGTTACAAAATTTTTAATAAGCCCAATACATAATATTATGATTTTATTTCACAGATTATTTTGTCCTTCGTACTGTAGGTACTTGTTTGTTGCAATAAAGCACTTATCGAGTTGGTAGCCCCGTTCAGCATACCCTACCTAACATACCAGACAAGACAGACATGACATGACATGACTTGTCTGTCAGTGTAAGGCGTCCGTTACATTACAAAAGTTTTCTTTTCTATCGTGGGATACTTTTTTAGGTGATTAGAATTAGTAAAAAATTGCAATAAGTATAAGATTTTAGTGGTTATCTGTTCGTGTTATTGCACCGATAGAAAATGAAGCCACGAACTTCCCGAAAAGACTATAAAAATCACCAATATTCTGGTTCAAGAAAAAGTCGCAAACGAGTTCAAGGACAAATCGAAGAGATCAAGAAATTGAAGATATTGAACACCTGACCATTGGGCAACATGAAAATGATGTGTATAATACACACAGATGTAACAGGCTCACTACCAGCCAAATGGTAAGTCTTTCAAATGGTTGATTCAATGATACTCCAGTTTTGAAATATACCACAAATTAGCACATTATGCTCAATTTGGCCTCTGTTACAGATATGTAAACGAAAATCGACAACACCCTGCCACAACCATGTCAAAACAATATTATATAAAAACAATATTCTGACCAAAGACATGTCGTATGGTCAACACAATGAGTCGGTGGCAAGGACATTGTTTACAGAAATAATGAACAAAAATGTGCGACCAGCAGGCCTTTTCATTGACAAAGAGTTTGGCTTTTTGGGTGCTAGTCCGGATGGTATGTAGCATAATTCATTAGGTACAAATTATTGTTTTTCAGTCCAGATAATTTGTGAAAATATTATTATTTACTGCAATCAATGAATTTCAGGGGTTATAGAAGAAGAAAAATCTATTCTGGAAATTAAATGTTTCCCCTCATTGGCTCGCAACAATCAAGACATGAATGCTGCTGCTAAAGATAAAAAAAACTTCCCATTGTACAGGTTAGTACCAATTACATGCTGTTGTTGCATGCAGTAAACAGTGATCACCTGCTGTCCTTTATTTTACTGTCTGAACATATGTATTTTTATTCTATTCTATTCTTGTTACAGATTCAGGGGCAACTACGGGTTTCTCAAATGAAGAAATGTTATTTTGTGGGCTATATCCAGCTCATGATATTACAGTCCTAGAAATCGAGCGTGACGAAAATTTTATTTTGGACGTGTTACCTAAATTGGTATCATTTTATAAAAAATCTGTTTTGCCAGAGGTGGTACTTCGAAAAGTAAAAAATAATCAAAACTGCATAGATGTATCACTGTGGTAGCACATTTATTATTATAATATTACTTCTCGAATAAGACTTCACAAATTATTGTTTTAGAAATGTTTATTTTATTGTAAAATGTAATTTTACAAATACTTACCTAATAATGTAATAAATAATAACTGCAATAGTAAAAACCTGATTTTTATTTAGAACTCGCACAAAAATACATAATATATTTCACGACTAAAATATCTATTATGTATTTGTATAAAATTACAAAAATATAACAAATTAAAAGTTCTAAAACAGTATGTCAGTATAGAGATTCGAACCCGATACCATTTGAATACAGTACCTCTACCATGAGTTGACGTAGTTAGACCACTTTACTCAACTGGGCTGGTTCACGTGAGAACGCAACTGGAATAGTACGCTTCAATGTTAGTACCATGAGTTGTGTTTACATTATCTACTCTGGTTCAAGTTAGAACTATATCATTCGTAGTAAGATTGTTTATCTGTGGTTTAGCGACATAAGATAAACATTCAATTTGTAATGTAACTAACCCAAGCATTGCAGTTCTATCTCTTTTTAATCATGTAAGACAGACAGAGAAAAAATATGACTTATGTTTCAAGTAGATATGGTAGTATTAACCCAACAAAGATTATAAGTCGTCGCACACACACAATTTGGTACTATTTTGTATATTTTTAATTTAGTGGCGTTATTTTGTCAGCCGTAAACAAAACTAAACAAGATTGAGTGCGTTTGAGTGGAAGGACCTCAAGAGTTGTTAGATTTTAAAAAATAATTTAAGTTAATTGATTTACTCAAAAACATGCCTAAAACAAGTGCCTCGCAGTTTGAGTTGATGGTAGATTTTATGGAAAGGTAAGTAAAACTTGTTCTTTTCTTGGGTGCTGTGCTGTGAAGGCACTTGAGTTTAATTTTAGACATTTTGTCATGTACCAAGGGAACTTTGTAACTATGACCCTTGGCTTTGTTTGTGATAAAAAAAGGTATACTTACCACATAGATGAGGAATGTGGAAGATTGTAGTGGTTTGGTCAATTTAAGTATTTTTTGTAAAGTGATGTGTAGGTAAGTACTTACGCAAATATGGTTTTTTAATCAATTAACTTTTTTACAGGTATGGAGACCTAAGCAAACCTACCGAAGGGCCTGGTGGGAGGTTAAACAATATTCGGCACTGGGTAGAGATATCTGATATTTTAAATGCTGATGCCACAGGAGATACCAAAACAGCCGATAAATGGAGAAAGGTTTGTGTGTAAATGCCGTATCCCCTTAGAAATATTGGGATACAATTTAGTCTATTATTCTTTAATCATTTTCATCAAAATAAGCATGAAAGTCAGACAACAGTTAACTCTTAGACTTTTATTTAATACTTACATATAATTGATTTATAGGTATGGAGTGACTTAAAAAATAATACAAAACGAAAAGCAGCTCGAATTAATAGAGCTGTAAGTGGAACTGGTGGAGGGCCAGCTTTAAATATAAGGCTTACGGAGTTAGAGAAAAGAGTTCTAAATATTATTGGAACACAAGCAGCTACAGGAATTGTAGAGGTGATGGAAATTGGCTTATACCAGGTAAAGGTTGGTTGTGGTTCTTTATAGGTCAAATAATAAGTAAAATAATAGTATAGTATTCAATGTTGATCAATCACTCTTAGGTACTTACATAACCTGAAGTAATTAATTAATTTTATTTTATAGGAAAACATCCCAGAAGAGATTAGGCAAGCCACACCACCAATACCCGCTGATCAACATGCATCTGAACCAGCACTTCACACCAACACACAGCCTGGCAGCAGCGTACAGTCGGTTGGTGAGGTGACAATTGAGCCAGCCAACATAGAGTTTAGTATGCCACTGCCAGAAGCCACCCCAACTGAGTCTCACCCACAACCCGTACGGGTTTCTCCCAGACGCCGGCAGAGGAGTGTGACACACCTAGAAAGCCCAGCTCCAACTCATCCACTGGCAGAGTCAGTACAAGTGACTCCCAGGCGACGCCGGCGACTGTTACGTACTGCAACATCCCCTCTCCTCAGAGCTCGCCCCGCAACACAGTCAGAAGTATCTCGCCAAGTATTTCTGAATTGTGATCGTGAGTGGCGAAACTTTTTAAGGGATAGGGAAAGTGAGCAAGTAAGGTTAAGGGAAATTGAACTACAACAACAAGCTCGATGGCAAGATTTGTTTCAACAATTTCTCTTAACTTTAAATCAAGCCATTGATTTATTAAATAAAAAAATACAATAATTTCTAAGGCTCTAGACAGGTCCCCGCTGTCCAGCGCCTTTGTTGCCTTTGTTGTACAATAAAGATAATATTCTATTGTATGTTTTGTTTATTACTTACTTGATTCGAAACTAGGAAACCACTCTACTACTAAAAATATAATACTGTAAAATTGTAGCAAGTTTTTATTGTTATTTACATAGTATGTACATTTTACTTTTGACGTCCGGTGTGGCGCAGTGGGCAAAGGTCCGCCTGCGACACTAAAGGTTGCGGGTTCGATTCCCGCCGCGGGAGAAATGTTTGCATGTTCTGCAAATATTTCTCTCGCGTCTGGGTGTTTTCTATGTATCATATGTATGTATTTAAAAAATATATAAGTAGTCTATCAATCTTCTGGCACTCATAATACAAGCTTAAGCTTAGTTTAGGGCTAGATGATGCTGTGTGAATTGTCCAGCATAATTTATTTATTTATTTACTGCTTAGGTATATTTCAAACAAAGAGTAGAATAATATAATATAAAGCTTTGTAATCGACTAATAAAAAAGTGAATCTCTCTCACTCAAAAATGAACATTTGTTATGATCAAAGTGAGCAACTGAAAAAGATGCGTACAATGTGCAAAAATTTACATTGAAAATAGGAGAAATAACACTTGCAGTACAAGTAGGTAATGTAGGTAGGTAATTTTAAAAAAAGAGGGCAAGAAGAAGAAGTATTTCTCGGATTGGATCTAGCAATAGATGGCGTTAGTTTTTTCACAAAAAAGTCAGATACAGGAAAGTACCAAGTGTGACCCCCCTGATTTCAAATTATTCTACTAATTCTCCTAGCAACTTGGTCTCGTACAGCTCTTCCCATCAGTAAGTCACTGTTGGCCTCATTCTCTTGCACTGGATCAGTGATATATGTTTCTGTAAATAAAACATATATTTCAAGTTTTTTTATAAGTAATGATGATGAACTTTATTAGGACTGTCTTTTAGCTTTTAACTAGATATATAAATTCATAACATATATTACTAGTTACTAGACTATCATAAAATCTAGGGCCATTCATTTTACAACTAACCTGTCAAAGCACTACCACCTTCACTGTCTTCAGGGTTTGGAACATTGTATTGTGTTGCAATGTTGTGTAGTATGCAACATGCAATAATTATTTTTGCACATTTGGCAGGTTGGTAATGCAATACCCTATCCTTGGACAAACAACGCCACCTATTTTTTAATCTTCCAAAGGTATTTTCTATTACAACTCTAGCCGTGCTGTGTTTTTTATTATACATCTCTTCAATAGAATGAGGAGATGTTTCTAAATATGGAGTCATCATCCACGGCCTTTGTGGATATCCAGAATCACCTGGAACAATTAATTATACCCACTCATTATATGGAAACTAACACCACATTGAGATATTTGTAGGTATTTACTTATATAAAAAATCCATTTACCCAAGAGCCATGATGATTCATTATTTCTTTGCAATGATTGTACATAATCCCTTATATCGCTATTCTCCCATATAAAAGCATCATGGGTTGCGCCACCAAACTTTGCATTTACTGACATTATTATACAGTTTGAATCACAAATCTGAAATGTAACAACAAATAAAGAATCAACAGCATGATAGAATTATAACTTGGTATGAGTTACTTTCTTATTAAATTCATAATTAGTACCATTTGGACATTCAATGAGTGATAATGTTTTCTGCAATAAAACAGGTGCTCCACTTCATAGTTTGGTTTAAAAATTTTAAAGTGGCTGCCATCTATGCAACCTATTACTCCTGGGATTTGATATTTCCTGTAAAAACTAATATAAGCATCCTTTAATACACTTGGCAAACTGTGATTTTTTAGAATTAAAATATAAAGTAGTAGGTATTTATTGTTTGTTTATTTATTTATTTGTTGTGGTTTATTATAAAGTAATTTTATATTCACCTTTGTTTAATTAAATCTCTTTCCTGCCGCGTCATTGGAAACTTCATAAACATTTTTACAATAGATGAGTGGTTTAAAGCTATAGTAACTTCTTCTATGAACACACTCATAGCTTCTTGGGAAAAATGGTTTGCTTCCCCAACAACACGCTGATAGTCCCCGTGAGCGTAAAATAGTAGTGCACATAATACCTGTAAAAACGAATAGGCACGTGTTTCTTGGGACTATCAAAACAAAAGTTTTTCATAAATCTATGTTAGACTCACCTTAGATTCTAACGAAACCCTTTGTGTTGATTTTAAATCCGTGTGTTGGCGTAACAAATCACACAATTTATTAAAAACTTGTTTCGTTAGCCTGTATAATTTAATAAACTTTGTATCACTCAGATCTAGGGGGTTTTTTACAATTTTACGCATTTCACTTTGATATTGTCTTTGCTCTCGTCTTTTATCTTCTAATGCAGCAGTTTCCAACATATCGTACGCAAAATATGTTCTACAAAACATATTTAATGCAAAATAACAATATTCTTTGTAAAACTGTATGCTCTCACGCAGCTAAACCTCGGTGAGTGCCGTAACTACTCCGGTAATAGTTCGTAACCTTAGCATCTGTCAAATTTGTAACTCATGGTACCAATAATGTATGAAAAGAACGAATGAAAAAGGCTAATCTACAGGCACCGTAGATCACTCAACTAGACGTTACCAACCATGGCGACTCATGGTAGCAATGTTGGTACCTCAACTATCCGCTAGAGGCGCTGTTCCAGTTTTCATACATTTTTATTACCGTAGACCCTGCGGTAATCTATAGTTGCAAACTCATGGTAGAGGTACAGATCAAGACGATGACGCACTCGGCCAGATTAAGCTTTGCAAAGTAAGCGAAATTTACTAACGCTTCCGTTTACGATGAAATCTTTGTATGTGTGTGTGTGAGTCACTTGCGCGAAACGGCGCGGCCGTTTCGCCGGAGCTAAATGGACAAATATAGTGATTTTAACACTTAAAATATCGTCTAAGTATTGTTAGTTACATCAAAAATATTACGCTTTTACGGGCAAGCACTTTTACTTCCTAAAAATTTGTTCTATTTTGGTGAAAAAAAATAAAAACGCTTTATCAGGACATTAACGCCATCTAGTGGCGCGGCAGTGCCTAGCTGACCGTAACGTTCCACCTTAAACATTTCGTGACATTTTTTCGCATGAGTCTTTCAAATGTCTACGTTGACCTCCAGATTCCATCTAACTAAAATTCTATTGACATAGCTCTATATATCCTTACCACTCATTAAAGCATTTTGTTTCTTTATTTTATTTTTTAATGAGCACTGACGCGCCCATAATGCTGTAATTTCAGTTGTAATTTGCATGCTCACACACTTTGCATTCAACACTTCTGTAGTAATAGTAAGTGAAGTGGCTCTATGTAAGTAATACTGCCACAATTTAGGAGATGATAGAACTGCCTGTTTATGTTTTAAATGGATCTCGTGCACTTGTGCGATTTTCATCACGCAATTTGCAAACAAAATTAACAATACGTCACAATCAGGAAAATTGTAATATAAATTGCATTACTTTATAGAAAAGTGCGCGTTGAAGTTTTTTGTTCGCTACGAAAGCACCGTAGCACCCTCTACGCTGAGTTCTACGAAAAAATTTTACAATATCGATAATGTTTCATATTTTAAAATATGAAACAGTCAACTACCTACCTACTTGATGCTGAGTGCCGGTTCAAAGTTATCGCTACTTTTGAAACTAATACGATTCGGCTTCGCGCGCGATCAGAGGGCGAGTGAGGCTATAGCTAAGTAAATTTTAACAGAAAGTTCAAATTATTCTTTAAAAATGAATAAATTACAAGCACGTTTGAAGTAAAAGTTCCTTGTTTACAGATAAAATAAGAACTAAAGAAGCTTTAGCGAGAAAATAACCAGAGTATCACAACAAAAAGGTTTAAGTTAACAGGATCCCCAGATACTGTTACACAACCCATTAACTTTAGGGATGTTGAAAGTAATTCGAGGTGAGGCTGAATTCCCTAATTAGATACCGCCGCCGACGCCGGTTGTAGAGCTCGAATTAATCCTCTGAGCTCTAATGTTACAAGTGTTTTATTTTGTAGGCAGGAAGGTAGGTAACCTACTACTAGCCTACTAGCACGTTAAAGTTTCACCAATACAAAAGGTACCTAACTACCTACTTAGTAGATGCGTTTTTTTCATCATCTATACTTTTGTTTGTTTTTCTGTTTGTAGGGGATCTCCGATTTCAAAAGCTCTTTCACCTATACATAGGAAAGTACAAATGGACTTTTCGGATGAACATAGGCTATATTTTATCCCTGGTTTTAATAGTGTGTACTAACGGGTGTACTGTACACACGGGTTTCCGTGAAAAGCCGGGAAGGGCTGCTAGTAAATTATAAAATTATCGTAAATTTGCAATTTGTGGCTTGGCGGACAACAACTCTCACTTTCTAATAAAACATGCGTGTAATGTGCTGATATTATGTTCCCTTTTAAAATAAGAATTTTAGCATCTTTTAATTTTTAATTCTTATAGCAGATAAAAAAAATATGTTTTTTTTTTCATTTATTTACCGTTTAAACAACAATACATCTTAAAAGGTAAATTAGTATCTAAAAACCACTAAGGTTTAACCTGACACTAATGAAAGTTTACGCCAAAGTTTATTTATTTATTCATAAACAATTACATTGTATTTGAATTTAAACTTAAAATTACTTAATCTAAATACACATGAAATTTAAAAACGAAATAAAAGATAATCATGTCAAAGAAAACACGAAAATTAAATTATTAAATGTCTACAATGCTAATATTAATATGCGTCTGACCTAAATTCGTCTATGCTATAGAAGCACCCTTCCAGCAAGAGGTTTTAAGATAATTTTTAAAAAAGCTTGGACTTTCAATCGTTTTCATTGCCACAGGTAAAGAGTTATATAATGTTACCTTACATTTATTTTTTTGTTCTTAATAATAATATATTACTTAGGGATTTGTTTTTTATAGCAAGTTGAGTCCAAGATACTTTAATTGCATCGAAATATAGGGCTGATAGATAATCTCAGCGTGAATTGAATGGGTCACGAAACTAACACACGTAACGCACGACATTACCTACATGTAGAGCTCGTAACCAAAGTAAAAAAAAAACTGTGAAACCTTTATTTAATACTCGTACTAGGCTGACTTGGATGGGTTCTTGTAGAAGTTAAATATTTTTCTAAAAGAGAAAGTAGACATTAATTACAAAAGAAAACAAAGGCAAACATTATGAACAGTCCAGCGCTTGGTCACAAAAGCAACAAAGGGAAATTTGCAGTACAGGGGTTGCACACTTGGATAGCCTAATCAAATGTTTTTATGGAAATTTATTTCAGAGTGGGAGATACGACGAGTTGTTTTATATTTATCCGATGTCATTAAATTTTGTCTGCCTAACAAAGTAACAACTGACTATAGCTAGGCATTACATCCAACATAAGTAGGTATGTTCGTTAGAATAATTTCATGTTTCTTGGTCAAGGTAATCGACCTCACAATCAAGTCCAATTTATTACAGATATTTATTATTATTATTTATATATTTACTTATTATTAAATATAATTTTAATAATTTTAAATTTTTTTTTTGTTTTTAAGTACTTATGTAGATATCTAGTGAAGGTATTTTTTGTTTCTGTCTGTTTTGTGAAGAATCAATGAACTATTATTATTATTTGTATTATTATTATTATTTATTCATTTTATTATTTAATCTTTACCCTCAGTCACCTCAATTAATATTTTACTCCGAAATGGCCTAAATAGGCCTGATTTGGTCTCATTCAACTGTCCTTTTCTACGGCAAACCCCTGGAGACTTGGGATAATGGATACCAAATCATATTATTGGCTAGTGGCCAATAACTCGGGGATCGACTATTGTGCGTAATCTACGCACTTCTCCAATGTTAGGTTCAAGGGCGAAATGGGCGTTCCAGATTTAATTATCTAGACAACAAATACAAAAAATGTTTTAGCATGTCATCGAATGAAACGATTTTTTATACTACGGTATAATCCGTAGCATTTATAACATTTCGTTTCATTTAGATGAATCATATAAAATTATTTTGTACGATAAATTTTGAATGCAACTGCAGGTAAATGTTATTTAATAACTTAGTATTTCAGTTATTGATTAATTTCCTCTTGTTTTAGAAAGTGACTCATAGAACGTGGGGCACTGATCTCGAACTCTGGGGAGATAAAGTCAAGCAAGGTAAAACATAAGGAACAAACTACAAAAGGATCTGGGAAAGTTTGTTCATACGACAGGCGAAGAGGCTGACAGACGGTCATGCATGTGTGGTGATGCGAGGAGCGACGCACAAGCCACCGAGACACCCTCGCGCCTGCCACGCGTCCGTCGCCACCGAAGTGCGATAACCGACCTCCTCTAGCCATCCAATCAACTGCCAAGTTTCGATTTCAACGCGGCTCTCACTCCGTAGTCGCACGTGCGCTGCACCTGACGCGAGTTCGGCGCCGCGCCGTGCGAGACAACTCCACTGATGCAACCGTTTTAAACCACTCAAGCTGCCAGTTCCCACTTGACAAGTGCTTCAAAGTTTAAATTATCTGTCATAAAACCAGGGTGCGCCACAGATTTGTGTAAATAAATAAATCAAGTGAAAGTTACAAGGAAAGTTGAGTGTTTATAAAATAGTGCAACATGACGTCGAGATCTAGGGAAAAGGTTGCGGCGGCGTTCAGGAAGCTGTTCCGGTCTCCGGAGAAAATCGACAATGAGGGAGCCGGGCCCAGCGGCTCGCCGGCTCGAAGGGGCCTACTTCGGAGACACAGGTAAGCCTCTAAAAAATTCTGCATTCTTGTTTGCAGATATTCTAAAGTGATACACATTTCAAGGACTTCGACTTGGGACTCGTAAACAACTATCATGCAACCGCAGTGCATGCACTTCGTATAAGATAATCGTTTCCATTTCTTAGGTTGCATAAACTTGCACCATTCATGCAAGAAAAAAAAACACAGGAATATACCTAGCTTAGAATCCACATCAAAAGGAACTCAGTTTGAACCACATCTTAAAAACCTTTTTTGTATTTTTAAAAATCCTGTCCCATTGCTGAGTTTCTTTAATCTTAAATGAGTCTTATTTTTACTACCTCCAAAATCTGAAAGGATTGACGTGCTTGACTACAATCGACTTTCAAGAACTCAGAGCAATTATCTTCCTTTGCATCCTCAATGTTCAAGAAGCGACACAATGATCATTGATGACTGCAACGGATGAACCGGACAGGCCATTGTAACAACATCCCATGTTTAATAATATGAGTGTCAATCAGTTACGTAATCAACTCACTCTTGCCATCGAAGATCATACAAAACCTCTACCTCGGTTGAAATATCGGGAAACTCAAATCTACGAATCATGGTAAATATCCCGTTTCGGTTGAATATTCTGATAAGTAGCGTTTAGGAGCAAAAAGTAGCATTTGGAGTCGAAAATGCCTTAAAATATTTTTAATTAAGTACTTACTAATTTTTTTCAATATTATTTGTCTTAGTAAATTAAAATGTTTTTAAGCTATTGCATAGCTTTTATCGCGGGCTTTGAGTGTGGAGACCGAATCCAGAAATTCCGTAACGAAAAATCCTAACGCTTGTCACTTTAGTTCCGCAATTCGCCTCTAGGTGGCATGCAATAGCTTTACCGCGGCAGTCCCCGAGTGCCACACTCCTTTTTTTATATAATAACAATAATGTACAATCTACTCTCATAGATGTAATAGAAAAACAATATTATTATATTTCTCAGACAACTAGGTACCTAGAGTAAATAAAATCATCTACTTACTCAGGATATTTACTAAGGAAACCGTCGATATTAATTTACATAATTACATTGATGATAATAACATGATATCTTCCTAATGAATTCCTTATAACTGGGTACATGTTTAATTTATTTAATGAATTACCAACAATTTACCTAACAGTGAATATGTACAACTGAAACACATCTTTTCATTAAGTACGGATTTTGTAATTTATCTGAACTTTCAATCTTATTATTAAGAAAATACCTAAATTTGGCATACCTACATAATGTAGTTTTTATGAAAAAAATTAGTCATACGTGAATAACGAAACGTTTCGAAAGAGTTACGCAGGATTTAGGAGAATACCAATATTAGTCATCAAAATGTTAAACCGAAATATATAATCTTTCCTGAGTTTCTTAAAACTCAAGGTATCTCTATTATTAAGCCTTGTACTATTATTTATTCTGTGCCTAAACTAAATGCCCTTCTACTTTGAATAGGTACTAATCTTGATAAGTTTAGTAATTCTACGTTTGAAAAAATAAATAGAGTCCAACATTAAGAACAAGGGCTTATGCACAACACGCACACCTGGCTTATTTAATTAGTGTAAGGTCAAAAATGTACTTTGAGTAAATACAGTCAGCAAAACATTACAAAAATGTTTTATTTTAGACAGCATTTTTCAAATACAGTTTGAAAGTTTTTCATCAATTTTCAGCCAAAATTTTAATGAAAACTCTACTAAGTTATTTGAGTTACTATTCTTAGAACTTAAAATGTATCTACATTATTTAGTTAATTTACTACATATCGTTAATGGGTGTACATGACTCGTGAATTGGTAGTAGTACCATAGGCGCTATGTCCAATTGCTAAAACAAACTACTGGTCAATGCCACAGTCAGTACCTACTTGGCACGCTACGCTTATTCGATAAATATTTATAAAAGTACTAGAGATAATAATTGGGCAGCATAAAACACAGTCTAGTTAAGTAAATGACATCATTATTGAACAGCATGTTAATAGCAGTTCCTTATCTGGTACTTTACTAACGCTAGCCATGTAGAATCTTAACAAGCTTTATTAAAGCTTCCCTTTAATGGCTCTACCTCAGATCTTTTGTCTCTGGTAATGAGTCCTATTGACTCCATGGCTATTTCATAAATGTCTTCCATAAAGACGTCGGTTAGCGCATTTCCTCATTGTCTCTCCGCTTTCGAATTAAGCCTCGCAACATGGACAATGTGTTTATTATGCCGTAATTCAAGGAAGCGTGGAACCGATTCTGCGTCATTCTCGCCAGATCAGTCACAAAGACGTTGTTTACATTGTATTGTAGATCATGGGCGCAGCTCTACCTCATTGTTAATCTACAGCAATGCGCACTATGCCTTCCAACGGTAATGCTATATAGTACCTAAAGCGTCCTTCGGTCAACAAAGAACTAAAATAACAACGAACAATTATAAATCGTGTGAGTTATCTATAAAGTCCAGTTATGGTTAGTCCAATCAAAAGGAAACTAAAAAAGGGAACGGGGATTCTGAGTACTTAGGGCATCCTTCTACTTAGAATCCTCTGTACAAATAATTCAAATTGACAATGAGGCCAATAGTAGATTGCTATACAAGGGGACAAAGGCATTTTTTCTATGCACGAGATGGTTTATTATGATAATAGTTCGAGTGCATCGAAAAGCCTTTTCCCCGAGGTAAGCACTCTACTTTTCATTACGAATATGAGGAAATTACCAAAAAATTGATGTAAAATTTAAATTTCACACACGAAAATTAGCTGTCTCGCTTTTTTTTTTAAATCGACTAGTTTAATATTGACTAAAAGCAGCTAACGATGGCATGGCATAGCTGCGTTGCAGATTTTAAAAAAAATACTGACTGGTAGAATGGCTATAAAAGTAGTAGGCATTCTACCAGTAGTTTTTTTTTGATGATGAAAAAATTTAAATAAATAAAATAAAATAAATAAATATAATATAATTAGTGCTAGAGAAGCACAAATTCGTGCAAGAGAGACATAATATCTAGCATCTGATTGAGTTAGAAGAACTTGAACTCTTAGCATGCATCGACATGCCACAAAAGAAATGTCAAAAATGAAGTTGACATTTGACAGTTATTTACTTTCCTGCCCTAGGGCAGGAAAGTTCTTGTTTTCCCTAGGGACGGAAAATGCTACTTTGAACCCTATGATCAGGCAACTTCGTGCGTACTTTCCGTGTATGAGTAATGAAAAAGTATTTTTTTCTTTTTAACTTCAATAACGAAGGTATTTACGTATGCCGTAATAATATAATTATTTGGATAGCGCTGGTTTGAGTGAAACTACAAAGTTTGATTATTTGTAATACCATCACTACATAGTATAAAACAAAATCGTCCCTATTTCTCTGTCCCTATATCCCTTTGTCCCTAAGTATGCTTAAATCTTTAAAACTACGCAACGGATTTTGATGGGTTTTTTTTAAATAAATAGAGTGATTCTAGAGGTAGGTTTATAATGGACCCGTGCGAAGCCTGGGGCGGGTCGCTAGTGAAAGTATGAAATAAGCATAGAAAAGTGGGTTCGATTAGACTGCATTGTCAATTTCCAGGTATGTATCTTTAAATGTCACCATGCGCTGTATTGATCCAGAATCACTTCTCATGCCAATGCTCAATGATATAACAAAGCTCGCCGCAACGAGCTCACAACCTATCAAGATATCGACCGATAGAGTGTGATGTAGAATTGTAGACCATTTGTGTACGATATGTAGAGTTTTGCTCTTACTTAGTTGAGTGAAGCAGTATACTATAACCGATTTAAACAGATTTATTTAGCATAGTTTTTGACAGTTTTTAGTCGCTTAAAAACAGTATAAGAATCATTGCAAATCCTACTTTATCCTTTGATAAATTACACGCAATTACACTACAGTCGGTTGTCTTTGTCTATGACTATGAAAGCATGTATAATAAAAGCGTAAACAAAGCATTAGCGATCCATTACGACCATCAACAGATTAGATAAAGCTGTTAACCTAGGCAATGACTGACTGTATCGTGCGTGATAAGCTAAGTTTTAACTAACTTCAAAAAACAATAAAGATAAGAAAATAGTGAGATCTAAAGGAATTTAAAGGATATGTATGACCCGCTTCCTGGGATACAGTCGTGATCATGTTTAATTTTCTTTTTTTTTTTTCAAAACAGAAAGAGGTCCTCAATGTTCCACTGTATTTTTTATGACCCGACTGCAACTCGCATCGACATTGAGAACAGAAGCATTATAGGTAAATCATTCTGAGACTTTCTTCTGTCGATGAAATAGTTTAGTAAACAGTTGAAACCTGCATTTTTTATTCTGTTGTATGTGCTGTAGTGTAAATGAATCGTAAGCAGTATTATAAAAGCATCTAAATGCAGTGAACAAGAATAACTGAGCTTTATTTAACCCGGTGATTAAGGTTAAATAAGTACCTACACTTGAAACTATATTTAGTTGGCGGTTGCTTAGTGCGGCGAGCTGTTAGTTTGCGAGTTTGAATATCACCTCATCACATCAAAAATTATTACTTTGTGTGATTCAGGAAGGCTCACCTTTGCACATACATACATTAGAAATAATGTCAGACAAAAGTTAATGATAAAAAATCTTACTTTTTACAAAACTAATTTTTTAATGCAGGTCTTATTAGGTAGGTACTTATTTAGCTACCGATATACCGATAGCTAGCTAGTAAGAACTAATCGCAAACTCGTACCAGTCAGTGTGAGGACTCAACCACTTTCACTAACCCTAGCTTTTATGGCTTCTACAACTTTTTGATTGATTTATAATAAACTCAACGTAGGCTACACCAGTACCTATAGGATAGTGTAGCCTTTGTGGTTTTCAGCATTTATTACTATGTCCGGTTTACTAATTCCCACTCATATTACCGATGCCCTTCATGCCAACCGGAATAAGTACTGTTGTTAATTTTGCAACATCTTCTGCGACTGGTTCCGGTTTCTGTATTCGAACATTAACACTTACGGCTTCGTTAATTTAAGATTTAATTGGCGTTTCATTTCAATGATTAACTTTGTTGTGATGCGTTGTTTCTTGATATACAATGAAGTGTTCATTAATTACTTTTAAAGAAAGACTAGAAAAACAAGTTTCAAAATAACAGTGCTATTGGTGCTGCTACAAAAAATATTGTCAAATTGCAAATGGCTTTCGCGATTTGAAATGGCTAGCTCATCCATTTCATCGTAATAAATGATAGAGCCTATAAAGAATAGAGATTGATATCGGATTATCCGATCTAACCCATTTGGAGGTCAGGGCCAGCCTGTCAAGTCACCAGGGAGCTTATTGCTCTCGTGCGATGCCAATGTGTTTACGTAAGCGATATTGTATGCACCGCTTATCTTATTTCTTGAGAGTACGTCAGTTTCTATTGTAATATGGAGGAAATAATAAATAAGTAACAAAAAGCTAATTCGGTACTACACCTTAGGAACTTACCTAAGTAGTGTTTATTACTAGATACAAAAAATATGAATGTAAATAGAACATAGAATTAGGTAGAATGATCCTGTAATGTAAAAATTGAACTCTAATTGTAGTTTTCTGTGTCGAGATGACTTAAAAATTAATTTACGTTAGGTAATTTACTTCCTATAGGATTTCTTAAGTCATGCGTCATTTTATCACTGCAAAAAAATGCAATATAGGTACTTATACTTTGACTGACAGCCTAACGCTACGTTATATATTATGCTATGTTCAGATGCACGCCGTTCAGCCCGGCGGGCTGCCTGGCGGGCTGCGCGGCATGCAGCCCGTCCCCGGCCGGCGAAAATTCAAACTGTTCACACGCACGCAGGCGTGTCAGTCAGTGCTAGCATGGCGGGCAGCGAGGATCTCGGTGTTGTTGCTGCCATATCCTTTGGCTTAACTTATTTTTAGTGACGACCTCTGTGGCGCAGTTGTGTTAACGCCCGGCTGAGATGCGGAGGTCGCGGGTTCGATCCCCGCTACGGGACAAATGTTTGCATGTTCTGCAGATATTTGTTTCGTGTCTGGGTGTTTTCTATCTATAATATGTATGTATTTACAAAAAAAAAAAAAAATGTATCTAAGTATTCTATCAGTCATCTGGTTACCATAACACAAGCATTAAGTTGCTTAGCTTGGGACTAGATGACGCTGTGTGGAATGTCCAAGGATATTTATTTATTTATTTTTATTGGAAAAATAAACAAAATGATAAACGATTCGTCTGACCATTCGACCATGTTAGCAACGGACGTCCACTCGTCACGAAAGTGCGAGAGAGACTGACTGCACGCGCGCGTGTGAACAGTCACCGGGCGCCCGCACATTCATCCTTTGAACTTTGCCAAAAAACCGCCACTCGCCCGGTTCGCGACATTCACGTTCACGGGCGCATTCACGGGCTCGGGCGCACCGTTTACACGCGCGTGAATGTGAATGTGCACGTTGAATGTCGAGTTGTTCGCGCGCGTGTGAACGTACTATAATACCTATAAGTACCTACCTACATAAATCTCCAGGAAGTCATTGACCGACCCTCCGCGGAGCGACTTGTAAAGCATGTGCCTTACACATTACAACCGCTTGGATGCTATCCAAACCCAAGGTTCTGAATTTTAAAGATTAACTGTTTACAGTCATAATAATGATGCATAATTTATGAATAGACTCACGTTTATTGTTTTATTTGAGTCCAAACAAACAGATTCAAAAAATAATGTCGTTTGGTGTTTTATTTTTATTAAATTAATAAACCTTGTATCTAAAGTACTTACCATTTACTGATCTAATGGTAATAATTAGTTTTGACCCCATGTTTCAAAACAAACCATTAAAGTTCTTTCTAAAAGTTTTGAATTCTTTTTCAGTTTGATGTAGGATTAGCACTATGTAGGTATTTCATTTCAATTCTATTCTAAGAATTAAAATAATTATCGTCTATCCTCCTGATCAAATATAGAGAAGTAATAATACTTCCAATACGGCCGATGAGACCATCTGAATGTAGATAATTATAATACAAATGACTCAGCTCGAAGTATTGTAGGTACCTACATAAAGATATCCGCCGTGGGAAATTTGTTGACTGCATTCCGCAAAACGAAACCGCTCCGAAAATACCAGACCATATGCATGCGATGATGCCCCGATGCGTATGTTAGTAACCTACCTATAACAGCTTGTGTACAATAAGAAATCTACATATTCATTGAATCATGTAAATACCGCCATGTATCTTGTCTTGGTAAAGCGTTTTCTTTGTTGTGATAAATAAACATTTCACAAATCGTGAAGGGCTTCCTTCCATCAAGTATTCACAATGCTTATTCAACGCGATTAAGGACGTTTAGTCTGAGTAATCAAATTGTAAATATCACTGTATTAGATAAATATGCATTATCTACTTATTTACCCACCTAACTATTAATAACATATTTATGAGAACGTCGCGCGCTATAAATAATGGATATTTAACTCAGATTGGATTAAAGGCTTAGATACTTATCCTAAAATATCTCTGCTTGAATTATGCTGATGAATGAACGTAATAAACGAGTACATTAGGTAGGGCCATAAACGCTGACTATTTGAAAGTAGTTATGCAAATTTTTGTGTTCGCTTAAGCAAAATAGTGTTAACAGGTGTGATTCATGTACCTACGTTTACTTAACGTAATATAAGTACATACACATAAGGAATATTCTGAAAAATACATAATTAAGTACGCAACTTATTAAAAAAACAAAGCTTTTGTAATAGAAATAATTTGGTAAATATTTTTTTCTAACATGTTTTATGTTTAGGTACTACTATACCTCATCCGACAATAATTATTGAAATAATCAATAGCTCTACAACCATTCCAATGTGTTTCATAACTTTCTATCTCTGGACTACTATTAGGTACACAGGTACACTACTATCCTTCGCCGTTTTAGTCTAATCAAAGGCTATAAGTTCTCAGGTACCTAATCAGAAACATGACCAAGTTTTACATTAACTTTCAGAGACGGCGTCAGTCCTGCAGAAGCAGCTGCCAGTCTTCCCGTGAGCCCCGCAGCCTCTTCCCTGGTGAAGAAGAAGGCTGCGGGGGTCACCGAGGTGCGGGAGAGGGCTGCTGCTGTGCGCACGCGCAGACTCATGAAGGAGTTGAAGGAAATACAGCGAATTCAAAACAGCAAACCAGAGCCAGTTTTCACGGTGAGTAATTAAAAATGAATGGAAGTACGCTGAATAGGTATTATTATTAAATTAACCTCAAACTTAGCTGCGGTTATGGTTACGGTTTTGGAATTACGTCAGTCTGTCCTATCCTATGACGGTTTATATCTACATATAGAAACTTGTTTAGAGGTATGACAATATCAAACTCATTTGTATTATTAAATACCTATTTATGTATATTTTTTTATAAACGTAATTCCTGTGAATACGTCACAAAACAACTTCTTTAAACGTGTTTACATTTTCCTCAACTTTGTTTTGATATAATTTATGAGTTCGTAACAGCAGTTACATGCAAGGTGTAGTAGGTAGGTACCAACTTTGCCCACTGACCGTTTCGAAATACGTTTACCTATTACACCTATCCTATTGTATAATGTTACTCAATCGCATGCTTTGTTTGTTATTTACAGCATTTCAGCAAGTGATGCTGTTTTCACACACAACAATGCATGACCAAAACGATTGTTTAGCCAACTATATAATTTTTAGTACATATACACAATTCAATGTCTTAATGTTCACATGAATTTTTATCAAACAAATCACACCCTGATAGATACAATGGACTGCTTCGTAGCAGGATCTCGTAGCACGTGCTACGACCCTGACATTAATATTCAATGACATAACGAACTTCTAAAACATAGTTTGTCCATTTAAAGGTGGAGCTAGTCAACGACAACTTGTACGAATGGCACGTGCGACTGCACCAGATTGACCCGGAGAGTGACCTGGCAGGCGACCTGCGCGAACTTCACATCGCAAATATCCTGCTGCACCTGGTGTTTCCCGAGAACTTCCCGTTCGCGCCGCCCTTCATGAGGGTCATCGAGCCCCGGATAGAGAAGGGCTTTGTTATGGAAGGTAGGTAACCTTATCACTAAGTTATATACTTTAGTTTGTTTTTCTTTGTTAACAACCTACTCGCTACATTAGCTGGCTAGGCAATATAATAGTCAGAATTTTTTTTACGCGTTTCTCGTTCGAACTAGCAATATGTTTAAAAAAAATTTTTGAGAGCCTGTTACCCGCGTATGATGTGTCTCTATACCTACCATCACGTTTAGTGAGAGACACAGCTGGTAATATTATGCACACCAACACAACCCAGTGAATATAATGCTGGTATTGTTACTCATAAGTTCCCTCGTCTTTCAGGTGGTGCAATATGTATGGAACTGCTGACTCCCCGAGGATGGGCGTCTGCTTACACAGTGGAAGCTGTAGTGATGCAGTTTGCAGCCTCCGTGGTGAAGGGGCAGGGGAGGGTAGCCCGAGCGCCGCCGCGGCCGTCCTGCGAATTCTCGCGGCGTCGCGCCGAGGAGGCATTCCGCTCCGTGGTTAAAACGCACGACAAATATGGCTGGGTCACGCCGGCGCTGTCCGACGGTTGAAAAGCAGGTAATTTAAATTTTGATAGAAGACGAACAAATTTTGAGTGGTAGGACGGTGCGTTGCATTCATGCTTTCGTATTCATACACGAAAAAATGACGTACGAAACTAAGATTTAAATGTTGGCTATCTAGACATCTTCGAATAATCTAGAGATTAAATGAGTGGATCTGAGCGGCTGTCTAATGTGCTCTAGTTCAATACATTGATTACCAAACAAGGAATGACGATTGCACTACAAATCATAATCCGACGCATCGTTGGCTTTCCTAAGACACTAAATATACCTTTGTACGCGTTGCATGTCTGATGAGTGAGTAGGTAGTAACATTGACCTAAATATGCGAGTAGATGCCCTGTAATAGGTGGAACAGATTGCGCTGCCTCGACATTTCGTAACTGCACCATTAATCAATTGAGTTAGACGATCGAGCGACAACAGCGCCCCTGAATTGGTGTACAATAACCATCGCAAAATGGGGTCAATAGTGGCGGCAATGTACCTATACTATATGCATATTTTTTTAACCCTGATCGTAAGGTGCAAATTAGAAATAATATTATACCAATAAGACAAAGGGTAACAACTTGCTGAGTAAGACTTCTAGTCATTGAAATTGATAGGTATTAAGGTACCTGCGGCAAATAAGGGCCACTTAATTTCAATTCAAAATATTTTCAAAATCAGACGGATATGAATGAAAAACAGGACATTTTAAGAATGTTGACTTCATAAGCAGTCTGAAAAAGTATGATTTATTTGGTTTTAATTGAAATTTATCATCAATATTGAGGTTTTTCAAAACCCTTCCTTTGGTCCTTATTAGCCGACGGTAGTTTAATATGGGCCACTTAACAAAAACATTCATTTTGTCTTTTATCATTGTAAACTCTAGCTATACTATCTCTCGCAGACTTTTAGATTGATTTTCTAGTGAGTTACGCTTGACGATTTATTTTAATCACGGAAAAAAACAGTGATGGCCCTTATTAAACTAATGAAACGAAAAGTTTGAAAAAAAAGCATTATTTGACTAAATTTGTTCAAAATTATCATATTCTTGAAAAAGTTATTAGTTTCACTACATAAAACTCAAAAAAAAATCAAAAATAGCATAATATTTTCTTGAAAATTTTCTTGAATTGGTGGCTCTTATTAAACTTATGAAAGTTTACGTTTTGGAACTTTGCTCTATTATGTTTCCTAAAAGTTTCTAGGAGTCCTGTGAAGTATTATGTACTTATATTGGGCATACTCACTCAAACGCAAGATATACCTAATCTTTTGTGTTGTGTGTGTGTGAATGTGTGAAGTATGTGTGAAGGCCGGTTTCGATCCCACAAGCTTCAGAACTAAAGTCAAAGTAACAAAAAAAAAATTTCTTTTCGTTCTTATTGTTCTTTTTGTTTTTATTTGTTCTTTTTGTTCTTTTTGTTCATTTTGTTCTTTTTGTTCATTTTGTTATTTTTGTTATTTTTGTTATTTTTGTTATTTTTGTTCTTTTTGTTCTTTTTGTTCTTTTTGTTCTTTTTGTTCTTTTTGTTCTTTTTGTTCTTTTTGTTCTTTTTGTTCTTTTTGTTCTTTTTGTTCTTTTTGTTCTTTTTGTTCTTTTTGTTCTTTTTGTTCTTTTTGTTCATTTTGTTCATTTTGTTATTTTTGTTCTTTTTGTTCTTTTTGTTATTTTTGTTATTTTTGTTCTTTTTGTTATTTTTGTTCTTTTTGTTCTTTTTGTTCTTTTTGTTCTTTTTGTTCTTTTTGTTCTTTTTGTTCTTTTTGTTCTTTTTGTTCTTTTTGTTCTTTTTGTTCTTTTTGTTCTTTTTGTTCTTTTTGTTCTTTTTGTTCTTTTTGTTCTTTTTGTTCTTTTTGTTCTTTTTGTTCTTTTTGTTCTTTTTGTTCTTTTTGTTCTTTTTGTTATTTTTGTTCTTTTTGTTCTTTTTGTTCTTTTTGTTCTTTTTGTTCTTTTTGTTCTTTTTGTTCTTTTTGTTCTTTTTGTTCTTTTTGTTCTTTTTGTTCTTCTTGTTCGTTTTGTTCTTTTTGTTCATCAGTCGTCAGTCGTCAGTCGTCAGTCGTCAGTCTTCAGTCGTCAGTCGTCAGTCGTCAGTCGTCAGTCGTCAGTCGTCAGTCGTCAGTCGTCAGTCGTCAGTCATCAGTCGTCAGTCGTCAGTCGTCAGTCGTCAGTCGTTAGTCACCAGTCACCTTGCCCTTTGCATCTGTTTTTGTGTACCAGTATTGCTAATAACCAGTCTTTGTCCTTCATTATTATCAATCGCTTCTAACTGAAATAGCAAAAAAAAGAAAGAAAATACATTCATATTTTAACCTCAGAACACGTATACACAATAAAAACAGATACAATAGAACAAGACTTCGAAAGAAGACCTGAAAGCCTTGTAATTGACGGCCCTTACTACCCGCCTTGGGGGTGGCCCTTATTAGCCGCCTGCGTCAAGTTCGACAAAATTCACTGTAAAATCATGAAAAATTTATATTTATATTTAAACTTAACTTAATCAGGAAACATGATAAATTTATGTTATATTAATAACAGCAGATTAAAAAAAAAAAGTCTATGGTACTCACAATTAATCAGTTTTCGTGGAGATTTTTTTCTAGTAGAGCGATTTTTACAAACATCGTTTAAATAAATGTGTCTACTGACATGAAGGCGAATAGGAAGGCGATACCACCGCGGATATTAGCCTTCCTAATGGTCCTCTATAATGTAGGCTTGGTTTGAGTCTAATAATAATATTGGAAGTATGTTAAAATAGAAGTGGCCCTTATTACCCGCCGGCCCATATTTGACGCACCTACCCTATATGTATTATTATGTTAAGTTATCGAATCTAATTGATGTTTTCTTTATTTTTTCAGGGCTAACTCATCAGCCGTAATGCAGAATGGATCTCTTTAGTTATTCTTTGTGAATAATTTTACTTGTAATTAGTGCAAATTTTAATAATGCTCGCTCTGTGTAATTAGTTATTAACATTTAGATAAGGACAGGCGGACAGTCCATAAAGTATCGTGGAACTTACACTATTTGAATGTTAGAAATATTGTATTTACAGATTACGACTATCCCAACTTACTAACTAAACTATCAATGTTGCTTTGTGAAACAAATCGTGTTTAGTAGAATGTGTAAAAGTATTACAGTTGTATCTTTCTACTGTGCAATATAGTGTCTGGAGACAACTAATGATTGCAGTTTTTAAAGTTTTAAACTTTTTCTTCTTCTCTTCTGTAGAACTTGTGCCAAAGCTCAGCTCAATGTCATCTGCATAAAGCTCAATTTTCCTCTCTAATTTAACATTTTAACTTCCTAGAATCTTTCAGATCAAAGTCTTAAAAATATAAGAGGAAATGTTTCCGTCCCAAAGTCATTTAAATAATTTTGTATAGTAAAATGGACACATTTTGTAGTATGTATCTAAAATTCCATGTAACATTCTATTTGACTTTGTCATTTTAAAGCATTATTTGTGTATGTGATAACTTGATAAGTAATTACTTGTATTGTATTGACTACTATTGCATGCTATACATACATCATAGTCTGCATGCTTCTGTGTACTAAGATTGTAGTAATTTATAAGTCAAATTATTACTACAATTATTACAAATTCTTGAGTGGTTATATGCTCAAAATAGCAGTAGTTAGATATAAATGTGAATTGTGAAATGAAAGGCTTGTGGTTATTATAAATTTTACAGTTTTAAATAAGGAAAATACTAGAAAATTGATGTTGTTTATTTGTGTGATCAACCAAAGATGTTTTATTTTTATGTGAACCCTTTCCATGCAAATTAGGTATGTAAAGAACTATTATATTAATTATATTATGTGTACAACTTATTAGATGTAATAAATTACTTACCTGCTCAAATGTCTCTTTTATTTATTTTTAACCCTCAACCGAAAAAGTGGTGCTATAAGTTTCAGGTGTATCATTGTCTGTTTTGTGGCATCATTTATTATTGTACAACATGAAGGGTACAACTAAGCTAAGGTACATTTGGTGTGAATCTAACTAAAGTAACATTAGGTCACTTACCTTCCCAGAACATGGTCACCAGGCAACATGACAAGTGATGCTAAACAGGGATGTTGATGCCACATCAATGGAATTCCCATGAAAACAATGAGGCGGCCAGTGAACTGTTTTACAAAATTTTCCCTTTCATTCTTCAGTCAAACATATTGCTGCTGTACCTTTTGTTATATCACCTGCCTTTACTTGTTTGTTCATTTAACCATAGTCTTACTGCAGAACAAAGGCCTCATTTACTTTTCCTTTTCCTGCATGTTCTAATATCTCATTTCTCATTACATAAAAAAAAAAAGCTACATTCCTCAATATATCCTGAATAAAAGCCAGATGTTTCACATATTACTTTATACAAGAAATGAAATAAAATTAAGCATTATAAATAAATGTTGATTATCACAAGCCAGATCACTCCCCGCCTCTCAACGCCAAAACCAAATGCAATACGGAACCTCCTTGAACTTTGTAGTCCTGTGCAGTTTTCTCATCATTCCTGAAAACAAGTTAAAACAATATTGTACACCAGAATAAGATACAAAGTCCTACTTTTGCTTTTATAAATGTGTAAAGAAAAGGAAGATGGTTGCAGCCCACAGTTGCAAGCAGTAATTACTGCTTGCAACTGTGCTTGCAACAAAAACAACATAATTCTTATCATATTAATATGAAATAAAAACAACATAATTATTTTCATATTTATGATAAGAATTTTGTTGTTTTTGACAATTAAGGATGTACAGAATCTTAGGGTGGTATTACACTTATCAAATATCTTTGTCCAATGTACATTTGATAAGTGTAATACCACCCTTACATAGGCCTAAAACAGTTTAATACTTTGTATCACTGAGTAGGTGTATGTACTGAGTAGGTAAGTACAGAAATGTTATTCCCCTATAATTATGAATAAGACATGTACGTATAGGGTGATAAACAGATGTAAATCAACAATGACTCGTATGAGATATTCAGAATACTTACATCTGTTTGCCTGAAAATATAAGGCGCTGTTGTTGTGGGGGAATGCCTTCTTTTTCTTCTACCCTTTCCTTGATTCTTTCTACTTTATCCGTAGGTTCTATATCAATTTCAATTTCTTTGCCTGTTAGCGTCTGTAAAGAAACGTAAGAGGTTAGGATGAGTCTGTACCTTAGTAAATACTATGAACTCTAGAATTTATAATCGTTTTACATACCTTGACCTTAATCAGCATGATGGAGAATTACTTTTACCTCAGCTAAATCAGACACTTTCTACTACTTTTTAGCATTTACACAAAATTCAGGATGAAATGTAGAAACTGTAGAAAGCTGACTGATCAACGCAACGATTTATTTTTTGTCATTCAATTCACCACCCACTCATGATCACTCATCATTCTTTCATTACTGTGTGACATTGACATTGATTGATTACGGACTTTACTGACTGACATTGACATTGACTTGACTTGACTGCTGACACTGTGGCAATCTGTGTCAAAGCAATCTGCCTCTTTCTTTTCTGCGCCCCCCACCCCTCCCTCTCTCTCTCTCTCTTCAAAAAATTAAAGTAAACAAAAACAACCGCACACAAAAACATTATTCTCCGACGAATTAAAAAATGGAGAAAATATCTCATATCTTTTGTCGTTTGGAAAACTTAACTCAAAGAGGTAAGTTATTTAGTTTTCAGTAAGTAAGTGTCCGTCTAGCCTAGTTTCAAAAAACTAAACTTTTTGATTATGTATTGTAAGTTTAGATTGTTGACTTTATTTCCAGAAGGCCAGTCAGAATTTGTTGGAGCTCTGATTAGTGACCTTGTGAGAGAAGAAAACCACAACAAAGATAAGACAAGCTCATATCAACTGCTCCGGACATTCCTGATAAAGTTATTCAATGCGATCGACGAGATAAGTACTGAAATTCTAAACAACAGCTCCATACTCATTAGTGTCAAGAATCAAAAAACACTCAGAACATGTTTCCAGCTTGTTACATCTTTAGGAATTTCCAACTGCTTGATCCCTGGACTTGGAATATCTTTGACGAAGAGATGTTCTACTTCCAATATATTAACAAAATTGACTTTTAATGATGAAGAAAAATATGAATTGTTGGTTGACTGTGTGAATTTTTTCACTAGAAGCTATAAGGTGCCTGTGATGAAAAATATTATAATTACTTTACACTTATCTGACTACCTAGCTGCCTTAATACAGCTGGCTTTTGCTCCATTAAAGAAACCGGGAACTTATGCCCACTTTGTCATGTCTCAAGAAAGGTATGATAAGCTTAATGAAGACAGAAAACAGTTCGTAATGATTTATGAACATTTGGTGGCCAATTGTTTTCAACCAACACTTATGAAGGAGCTTCTTGTTCTTCAAAGTGTTAAAGAGCCAACACCTCTGCCATTTGTCAAAAGAGTCATTGCTAAAGAAATGAGCCGAAGACTTCTTGCTCCTGGCGGGCTACTCAGTCTCATAAGATGTTTCATAGAGAGTTATGATATTGACACCGGGTTTGAATGGAAGAAAATTGATATGATCTGTAGACTGGTATCAACAAAGCATGGAAATATATTAGAAATTGATTACATAGCCAATATAGCTTCGCAGTTGGAACAAATATTGTCATTGAACAACACTCACTATTTAGCAACAGCAGTAGCATGTGTATTGAGCCTCAAAGAAAAGTATCCAGAATCTAGTGTTATTAACAACATGGTTAAAGATAATTTTCTGGTCTTTGATTGTAAGTCATTGAAGTTGAAAGCAAATTTACCAGGAACAGTGATCTTGTCACCACAAGAATCGAATCATAAAGTGAATATTCTACATAGCTGTGTTTGCTCGGCAAAATTAGACTGGCCTGCGACTCTATTGTCTCCAAACTTACATGTCTTGTTCATGATTGGATCAAAATGTACTAGACATGAAGAACTTCAAATCAAATTAAAGGATATCCTTCTGAAATGTCTGAGTAAACTAAGCAAAATTGAAGTTGAAAAGTTTATTGACAACACACTATTTGAAAAAGAAACACTAGCTTCATCAGGCATCACAATAGAAGAATATGAAGCTGGTATAGCTATAAAATCTGGATCATCCAAAGAAAATAAGGATGAGAATAAAGAACTTAGCTATTTTATTACTTTGTTCAATGCATCAAGTGAAAGTAGTTTTATCAAGGCTGTTTTTGAGGCATCACTAGATATACTAATCAATCTTAGTATCAAAAGAAAGAAAGCAGAAAATAAAGATTTGTTGGTTTTAGAAGATGAGCCTGTACTATCAGATATTGACGAACATTACGCAATTTTACTTCAATTACTATCAGAGATTTCTATGTCTCCGAAAATTGTTGCAGCTCTGAAAGATGATTCAACTATTGTTTTCTCCTTTATTGAACACTTCCTATCCAAAGAAAACTCTCAGTCTAATGAAGAGTGCACTACAGTAGCGCTAGTTTTGCTTAACACAGTTTTGGAAAATGGAAAAAAAAATATTGATGTTGGAAAAAGGTTTGTTACCTTAATTCCTATAGTGAAAAAATTATCTAAAGATGAGTCCAGTCTTAACCATATTTTGTGTAAGGAGGCATTGTCATTAATGACATCTGATGTGCCTGAACAAAAGGAGAGTTCATTTGGGAAGGCTCTGGCTGATGTATTTGACAACCTACTACCTGTAAGGGCTCATGGAATTATGGAGCTTACGAAGCTTATTGATGCCAAGGATCCTGAGACAATATCCAAGAAACATTATATATTTTGTTTGTTCCAGGTATGAATTTGATAAATTTATAGTAGCTTCTTGTAATATATATTCATGTTTTATAACTAAAATTAACTTTAATTCTATGAAAACCAGACCAATGAAAATGAAAAATGAAAATATTGCTTTTTTTTATCTTTTTAGGAGCAACTAAAAGACCCTGACTCATACATTTACCTGTCGGCTGTGAATGGCCTAGCCGCCCTCGGCACGCATTGCACGGAAGATGTCTTACAGGTCCTTTGTAATGAGTTCCTACAACAATCATCAGAACAAGTCGAGTCACATGCAGAAAAGAAAGCCGCTGAAACGAGAATGAAGATCGGCGATGTTATTGTCAAAATTACTAAACGATTAGGTGAGTCTTCTCGTAGTGATTAAATTATCTTTGAGTCTTCTTTCGTGCCGTTGTTATCTATAAATAAGATCTTTGATCAGAAGGTGGCTACATCATTACGACATTGTCAGAGCAGGACATTATATAGTACATATATATATAGTGCATGAGTTAACTCAATGAGTTTTCATATCTAGTAATAAAAGTAATAGTAATAAAGTAAGTAGTAGTAGTAGTTATAGTTCAAATACATCATAGACAATCTAATATAGATTTTAAGCTAAGTGCTTCTGAGGTTTTCGGAATGTTTCATGTCAATGAAAACAGACAGATTTAATAGACGTTTTATACAAAGTAATACCAATAAGTACTAGACCACAGAACACTATTACTCCTAGTACTAGACCCACTAGACCAATAAAAATAAGACCGTAACTTTTTACAGGAGAAATGGCGGTAGTTCACAAAACAGTATTATTAAACACTATGCTTTGCGCGTGCCGCGACGACGACCCTCTCATCAGGGCTTCCGCGCTCTCGAACCTGGCTGAGGTGGCTCTCGTGCTTCATTACAAGATTGGGAATATTATCTATGAGGTAAATATACGTACGCTGAACCGAGTTGTAAAAATCGGCCATAGAAATCGTAGTATACCTAGCAAATGCGAAATTCACTGCATTCAAGATATGGCGATCTCCACATAGATCTGGTATATGGTTAAGCTACTAATAGCATGAAAATACGATATAGAAGTATAGAAGGACTTACACTGTTTAAAGACGAAACATAAAATAATTATGTTTATATTTTTTATTCAGTAACTGCTAAACAAGTACGGTATGTAACCATGTTTGATGGACCATCCACACTAATTCTAAACTCTATTCTACGTAATTCTCAAAATTTGGTTAATGCTCATCTTACCGAAACATTCCCTATATTACAGCTACTGCTATGCATCTGGGGTATAATAGAAACCGACAAAGCAGTGGAATGCCGCAGGGCGGCTGTCATGGTCATATCTAGCCTACTAAAGGGTCTCGGCAAGGAAACCTTACTACAACTGAAAGAAAACCTTCTACCAATATACAGATCCCTTAAAAATCTATATAGAGATGACAATGAAGATTCTATTGTAAGACTCCATGCACAATTAGCTTTAGAAGAACTCAACGACATTGTGAATCAATTCTTGTTCCCTGAAGTGAAAATTGAGAATCGACTATTTGTACTGGATAAGCCTGAAGAAGCTTTCAAATAAAATCAAGTATGTATGTAAATTGTTTTAATCACTCATCAAGTTCCTATAGCTAGTGTTACTAGTAGCATAAAATTAGTTTGTAGTAGTAATTGATCAATTATCACCTTGCATTTTTATAAAAATAAAATAATTAAGTACAAATTATTTACAAATTAAACCTCAAACTTGTATTAATTTTTCAAGTAAATATCACAATAGACAGTAAATAAAACACGTGATCAAAATAGTGCACAGAACACGCATATTTGAAAAGGTGAAACTAACACACTTTTGATATCACTCCAATTGGATTCTAGAAATCCATAACAGTACTTAGTTTACATAACTATGTCGTGAATTAGCATTATATGACTTTGATCCCTTAAGCCGGCTTGCACAACGATTGCTAATTGTATTTAATATAATTAAATGCATTTATACTTGACAGTTCCAAGGCTTTGACAGTTCGATAAACGTATTTAGCGACAAATTTTGTGTTGTACAAGACGCCCTTAGCAGCATATGCAGTTGTTTTCAGCCAATCAGGCTTCAGAAGTGTTGTCTCCTTCACTCGGCTTTTTCACTATATCTTCATCCTTCTCTGACAAAGTAATGGAGTACACTGAGTAAACAGAACTCTGATCCGAAAACCGGTCTCTATTCCGTCTGCTGAAGATACCGCTTCGGTTAAGAGTGGAAATGGTTGAGATAGATATGTTGTCTCTGTCAACTTGAGGCACCATCTTCCAAATTAAAAAGGCGATGCCTCCAAAAGCGGCGACTACTAGAAACATCACCAAGGTCACTTCTCCGAAGGCAGCTGAAAAAAAACAATCTCTGTTTATTGTTTCATTTTTATTGGCCTCTACAACGAAATATCAAAAGGTTTTTAAAGGAAACAACTGCTGATCACAGCACAGAAAACTAGTGTTTTGTATTGCTTTGCTGGATAGGATTAAAAATATTTCAAGGAAGTTACAACTTCTAGCTCTTCTACAGAATCCCCATTACGTCTTCAAAAAATATTAATTCTTCCGTATTTGCGTAAAAATACTTGTTAAAATTCGGCAACATTTTTTGCGACTAAACATTATCATAATTAATTACTTTACATGTGAAAAACGGAAGCCACACGCTAGGTCAGCCAAAGGAAGTCATTCATATTTTTAACTCCATATTGCTGAATCATGATATACCATTTGCGAACCGATAAATACTTACTTTGTGATACCTCCTCCTTCCTTGCCTCGAGTCTCGCAGGCTGCAATTCATTGTAGTCCATGTCTTCTTCGTAGGGTTCTACGGAACCGAGGTGTGGTCTTGTATGGAGAAGGACATCGCCGGGGTGTGCTTTAGGTAGGTTGATGCCGGCACGGACTGTCAGGGTCTCTGGTTTGTAGGTGCAAAGCACTAGAAACCTGCAATGAGGAGTATATTTATCTCTACACTTGCTGTAGGTACTCTACCATAGAATACAGAGAGGAACCGACTCTACTCCGCTGCAACTTGTTCAAGAAAAATTGTTATTCCATATTCATTCAATACATTTTACTAATACTTTTTACACTATCTTGTTTGCGTGAAATTAGTGACAATTCCTATAAGGAGCTTGAATGGCAGAAATTGAATGATCACATACCTCCGCGTACTATGCGTGAGTATCGGCAGATTCTCCTGCACGATAACGTATGTGGCGACAGTGGTGTCGTTCACTTCTGAGCCGCACTCGTCATGGTGTATGCGCAGGATGTACGCGTCTTGAGCACTGTTCGGGTTGCCTTGGACGGAGCAGCGCTCCGGCCCTCCGTCCGCGGCCTCCACTGCGATCCGACCGCCAAAGTAAGGGCCTGTGGATACTTCGACCTCGCTCGCGTGTGGTAGGCATTGGGTAGCGCGAGCTGAAACTGTTACGAAAACATAACTAAATTAAAAATGATAGGTGAAACTTTACTAAATTATTTTTTATGCAGCATCCTCGTTGACGTTGTACGCTGTCATTTAAAGGGACGATGTCTTTACTGCCTCGGATATAGTTGAGATGGGGACTAGCCGCGGATTTGCAAGTGATAACTAAACTGTATATTATGTAACATGTTGGGCCGACCCCACCTTTTTTTTTTAACCTATGCTTTCCCACTGCTGGGCAAAGGTCTCTCCCAATTGTTTCCATCTCTCTCGACCCCACCTAGTGTGGGATAAGGGCAGGGAAATGATGATGATGAACTAAACTGTATTATGTGTAATTAACAACTGTAATTAACATTGACATCAAAAACATTGATGTCAAAATTAACGATTTCCCAAATAAATTTCTCCTTTAATAAGCTGTTGGATCGATTTGCGCACCTGATGATTTATTAGATACTTATCATGGCTCATTATGCATTAATTCGAATAGACCTTGCTCTCTCTCAACAAAATGAGCAAATAGGTAATTGACCGCGGACAATACTATCAACTCTGTCAATCGCTTGTTATATCATCGTTAGGTTTAAACATACATAGGTAGATGCAGTACACCCCTTTGAAATGGCAGGCCTATTGAATTTGAATTGGCGAGGTCGTAAGCGAGGCGTGACGGATCAAAGGATCATTCGAACGTATTAGGCCAATTAAGAGTACTGGAACTTTTACAAAACCATGTCGTGGAGAACTTTTGTGGTTGGATTACAAAAATAAATGGTATTTAAGAGGGTAAACTATAAGATTTCATAACTCAGGCGAAGTCAAGTTGTTACTCTACAATCTAGATAATACGTACATCCCTTCGTAGGCACTATGATGAATTTAGATCCGATTGAATGTGGATCGGCGAGGTCGCGCGCGTTTCTCGTGACTGGCCGCACTTCGAAGGAGTAGGTGGTGGCCATACGAAGGCCGGTGATGCGAGTGTTGTACGCACGGCGGACACCGGGAGCTTGGGTGGTCGTGGATGGAGATTCTGTGGTTTTGGTCGCATCATCCTCTATGTTATCCACTACCTGGAAACAAACAGACTTTTAAACCCAGTACCTAGAGAAAGAACTGACAGCATTCAGTAACCTGTCGGAAAAGGACGTAAAGAAATCGGTAGGTACTCTTCAGGATTCAGTTCAAACTCAAACGACTGTTGCCCCATGAAAATATATTTCGTAAGAATGTCTTTGACTTGGCCAAATTATTACCTCAAAAAGAACAAAACACAATCGCCAATCATACATGGTTTCGTAAAACTAATAGAAAAATGTAGTGTTCATTTTATCAATTTTCTTTATAAAACGAGCGAAATAGCGGTACCTACATTAACACTTAAGTAAGTACGGTAATGACGGCTGCCTTGTCGCGCTAAGCAGTCACGCTCGCGAACCTTGCCCTATTATCTCCCGTTTCTGAGCTAAACCTAAACCCGGGCAGTTTCCTGTCATGTGGTGATGTTATCAAAATAATTTATTTGTGAGCTTATCTGATATAACTGTACCAATTAGGTACTTGCAAGGTGTCATTATGTTCCGGAAAGCTAGGAAGCAGAGTGATGAAAGACTTATGCTACGATACGAGCGAACTAAACGATAACTAGGTGGCAAAATTAAAAAAAAACACTTTTGCATGATGATCTTGAATTATGAATAATTGAACACAAAAAGTAATTACGGTCGCATTGAGAAACCTTCTTTTCCATAAAATCGGTTAAAAAGATACCTACCTAAGCCCCGCCGCACGAGACCGCACTTGCACTCGCACTCGCGTCGCATTGACAGTGGTTGCATTGCGCCGACACGTGAGAGCAAATGCGGAGTCTGCGAGTGGCAGTGCGAGTGTGGTCTGGTGCGGCGGGGCTAACCCATAAATCATTTCTAAAATAGTTATAATCCAAATATTACCTACCTGAACGGAGATTGCGGGACGAACAACCAGTTTTAGCCAGATAATTTTATTAATATAGCTTCCAAAACATTAAAAAAATGCGATCACCTTCGTCCTACAGCGGTACTGTCCCCAAGCCTGCAACTCGCAGTAATGCACTTGGAACGCGAGGACTTTAGGCATGCTCTCATCATTGCCGTACTCCCATCGCAGCTGGACGTCTCTGAAGTCTGGCTCTCCGATTAAATGAAGCACTTCTGTAATAAAAGATTATAGCTTTGAATCATAAAAACCTACTAAATAAACAGTACTTACGCGTCAAGTAATTTTTATTTGTTTTGATGTGGTATTACAGTAAGGTCTTATAGTGTTTTGCACTTGCGGTTAAAACTAGTGACCTGGGAAAACTTGATAATTTCAACCTCAAACTTTTTATTACTTGTACTGATCTTTTCGTCTTTTAAAACATACTACCTATCTATTCCATCTAAGGAGAGTTCAATGTTCGTTGTTTTTTACCGAAATCTCAATGGCATTTGACCTAAATAACCCCATAACTTGATACTGGCACAACGCTCGGATGCACAGGCGAATGCAACAAACTGCCGGCCGTACCATTAACCCAATAACTTGCTCACTCAGCCGTTCCTGCTTCTGAATATAGACCAGGAGCCGGTATTCCCTTTCTTGCATCACTGTACCGACTCGCAATACAAAACCGGCACTTCAAGTTTATCACTGGTAAACGTTAAAACATTATTAAAATAGATATCAATTATATTGCATTGTCACATTTCTCATCGAGAATCTATGTGTGTCGAACTAGCTTGTAAAACGTAGGAACTTAGATTGTAATCTGTTCTGAAAATTGCAAACGTATTTCTGTCCTTTATTACCATGAACTTGGAGTTAGTCTCAAAAGTTAAGAGAATGAGACAATCTTGCGATCACTCTACTGGACTGAATCAATTTCAGGCCCGAAGCGAGACGAGACGACCTAATAACTCATAGCAATTCTAAAAACGGCTTTATATAATCCATGATATAATATTTGATTGTGGTAAGTATGCTAGAAATAATAGTAGTCATACAAATCAATAAAACATTAAAAGATCGATATCGATACATTATTGGCGAATAGCCTTACGGTATACATAAACGCTCAGTGAATGCTAAACTGATGATCAACTACAATGTTTACGTTTGCATTTGAATTTCCTAGTAACGGCGGCATCTGATACGAAAAATGAGTGGTTCAGTTTACGAGCCGGGTATAGGTCTATTGCAGCCTCTGGCTATGGCTCCAATCCGCGAGATTGTAGGTGCTAGTAAAGCTTCAGTAATGAGAAACTTATCTAACTAGCACGATGAAGTGCCCCGCAACTAAATTAAACCATACATTTTATCTAGAAAGTATCCAGCTAGCTTACACCTTAATCACGGCTGGTAAAAGTTTACTTATAACCAGTTCTTGGTTAAATTAATCTATTTGTCGTACAGTAGGTTAGGTGAGTAATTTTATGAATAAAAAACTTGCATAGGTCACCTAAACACCAGCGGATAAGATTCTCACGCAAAAAAACGAGCTTCTAACTCTCTATGAACTACGTTTAATCCAACTTTTATTATGATGCACGTTCGACTTACATAAAAGTCACAAATTTTGCAAAGTGGAGCACATACAATAGGAAAAAATACAATGATGACGCTGCATGTCTGCATTTTCTCAAAAACTAGAAAGTATTTTTTGTTCGGATCGGCACGGCAATTTAAAATATTGTTTTGGTCAACTAACCTTGAATAAAATGACTGTTTTCGTCAATCAGCATGCGTGACTCACACATCTCTATTATTATGCACAAATCACTAATGTGTGTTCTAAACCTATTGCCTCCATAGAACTCTCTCGGTCCCGTTTTACCGATATGATTTGTATGAAAAATTTTATGCTCAGGAAATGCGATCCTTTTAATTTCCAAAAGTTGTGATGTAGCCGCATGAAATATGTATTGAAATGTTAGCAGTTTCCATTAACCGAATGCCCTCGATAAGAGAAACGGAACCAGAAATCGGTAAAGACTCAAAATAAAATTGTAGTAAGTAACATTAGCATTTTTACCGACACTTTGCTACATCCACCGCAAAATAAACTGCGTGTTTGTTTACTGAGTTTATTTATTTAGCTTGACTGTACGTAGCGTCAAGCATCCACGCCACGTTTGAATGGTTATTTTGTTTAAATAGGTACATTTGAGCTGACTTACAATGAACACGGACACAGGATGCGACTTCTCTGCGTAAAGATAGGAATCATCGCTAAGATTAAGTAATTGAAAGTTCAAAAACGCTAATTAATTTAAACACACTCTATTAGTCAGAAGCCGTTGGCCTAGTTTTTGATATTCGAAGAAACCCAGTAGTTTCTTTTTCTAATGTATACTGACAGTGTGTTAAGTCAAATAAGTAGGTGTAACATAATTCATATTTTTATGCCTACGTAAAGAACAATCAGAATAGTTGTTTGAACCAAATAAATTAAATGTGCACTCTTCAAAGTTGTTGACATAATTACCGAAATCCCGGCTTAGTATTTTAGCTACATGTTAATCATGTTATATTCCCACTGTTTGATGTATTACAGCAGATTATACCGGTATGACAGATGCGCAGGCATGACCCGCCGACTGGACCGTAACGCCTGTTGTGTCCTCGCCAACAATGCGCACCACATACCTTCGAGCTAACTGGGTATCCCACTAAACACTCGATTTACCTTTACCTAGGTCTGCCAGCACAATATACATTAGCCGATTAGCCGAGAATTGACGTGCTCTGCCTACGACCTATCCACAGAGAGCATGCTAGATATTTATAATACCTATTTTGGAATAATACGAATACATCTTAGTTCCACATTAGATACATCATTTTTATTATCTTTTAATTACTTCTCCATGAGAACATGTAATTAAATAAAGTAAAATAATAATTACTTTAGAATTTTAGATAGATCGTTGATTGCAAATACCATAATATTAACGACTAAAGCTATCATAAAACGTCAATTTCAAATTTACAGTAAGCTTCAAAACAATACCTGTATGCATGCATTTGTAATAAATAATGCATAAATGAGCATTCGGCGGTGTTATTGTGTCGAGTGAGCGGCGCGAAACGGCAAACAATGAACGTTTCACGCTCTTCCTGCCGAGCTTTATGGGGCCATCTGATTTCATGGTGTCATCGCCGGCGCCGCGCACCTCTCTGCCATAACGAGTACCTAGGTTGAGATACATCCTCATAACTCCGTGGCTCAGTTGGTCTTATAGCCCGTTGAGACTGAGACTCATGATGCCCGATTGGATTCCCGCCGAGGGACACATTTAGCGCAGTTTATTGTATGTTCCGTAGATAGCACACCTTAAATACCTACTTACTAATACAATAAGAAGATCTACTTTTCAAAAGTGGTTTATTGTTATGCAACAATGCCCTCACGTAAGTACAACAACGAAATTCAAATTGTTTCGAGACCTTTAATGACCGGAAAACAACAAATAAAGGCAGCGTAAATAAAAGACAAATAATTTATCACCATTGTTTTCTGCTACAGTTATTTAATTCGTTACGTTTGTGAATTGAAAACGTGATTGGAAAGGGCTTTCTTTTCTGTCGGTTTCACGAATACTTGCTGTTTACTGAAACTAAAACCTAACTGAGTTACACAAAATACAAATACTTAAATGCGTTAGGAAATATAAAAAATACATTTAGAAATAAGAGAATGATGACTACTGTTTTACCAAAGAGCATAAGACAAATTCTTTCGGATCTTTATGACAGGACTCTAATAACTTATACGGTGTAGTTTATTTATGGTAGGTACCTTACCTATCCATAGCGAGATAGTTAATTTGCCTTTCACGAAATAAAAATAATAGTTAATGATAATATCTAAATATTATTTTAATTCTTACTAATTAGCCAAAAAAAAAACATAGGATGAATGAGAAAGTCGATTTTATAAATAGCCAATTAAAATGTCAGACTAATAACTCTCTTCTACTAGGTAAATACTGATTTTCATCAGCTATCTGTTTATCGGTGGAAATCGAAAACATACTAGGTCGATAAATTTAACAATATCAAAAGATAGCTAGAGGAATTTAGTTTTAGGACGTGCGTGTAAAATTGACTTTTACCGAATTCAATTAAAACTGACCTACTGGGCGAGACGCGTGCAGAAAGAACAAAACATATCCATGATAAGTTTATCACAGGAGTGTCTTTGTTACTTTAAATCTAGTATACCGATAGCTTAAAATTGAGAAATATTAATAAACAATAAACGAAACATAAATTTCATTTTATCAAAATAAAATTGTCAGATGTTCGTAGCACCCGGAGCGCGTTGATGTCTTTTTCACTGCGATAATGTTGCCTTAGAATAATTTAACAGAAAGTGGTAGTGATTTAGTTCTGTTGCAATATTATATATATTCTAGGCTAAGTCTCATAACATGTGTAGGTAATGATAGGAATACAACCTCCAATGTCAATACCATACTTCTTTAATGTACCTATTGTGGTACACCACAAAGACAGTAGACAACCAGGGACGAAAGAAACGGTAATGATTTGCTTCTGTTAGAATAATACTGTATGAAATAGTATCACGATACCGTTGTTGACATAAGAGATTATAAAATAAAATCACCAGCGTACTAAACATTAAAAACCATAGAACAATTGCAAAGTCGTAAACACGAACATTATTTTGTTCACACAATATCTTGACAAGGTTTATAATGTGCCCTAGCTGCTATGTCGGTAAATCTTTGCACCATACCAATACAACCGAGAAATAGCTATAGATAACGGCAACGTCAATGGCTAATAAAATGAATAACCGTTCCTGGTTCCAACTCCAAGCCTTCGAGCGGTTAACGTTCCCAAGATCTGGTAGCTTAGCTGGGACAGCGTCGCGCCCAAGGCTCTGTGGTGTCGGCTAGCCGCAACCAACTTCGTGCAATCTCTTATATTCAATGTGATGTGAACATCTAGACTGGCGCGAACGAGGACCCAATAAAACCACATGACACTTTATAATAAAGACAAAAAAGGAATTTATGCGTCTACTCGAGAAAACATTTCGCGTGGGCTCTCGTGTCGGATCCATAAATAGAAATGGCACAGACTTTTAAGGGCAGGGCCGTTATTGAAACTTTAAACTGCACGATTCGATGGCAAACATGTAGGCAGTCGGAGAGGGTGAAAGAATTTGATCTCAGAGGTGGCCGTTGACCTTCTTAGCCAGGACTCTAGCTAGCGACCCACTTCGTTCGTCGACCATGTTATGTGACAGACACCCACTGGATTTACGATGTTAGAGGCATCCGTGTACAACGGTGCCTACTATAAACAGAAGATTCTCATACCTATCACAGATTTCAGCCGTAGCTCGGTGCTTAAAAAAATGATATAAGTCTAAAGGTCAATTGATCAATATCGAATGGTGTTATTCATTGAAGTCTGAATTTATGCACTTCGCTATTTTATAGGCTCATCTTGTAAGCATCTATTAAATTCCAGGCAATTAATTAAGATACGGCTATTCATTGCTTATTCACAGCGTGTAATTATAGTGTCGTCAATGAACCGTATTAAGTATAGGTTTGTAATTTCTAGATAATTAACGTAACTACGGTATTCTTTACTTAAGTACCTAAATTATTATAAGTAGGTAAGCGGGTAGGAAAATAAAACAGTTTATATTATAGGTGACATTTCTATCTGCTAAAAAACCTATGAAAAATCGATCTAAATTGGAAATACGATATCCTAGTTTATATTTCAGATCTGATTGCAAAAAATTCCCAGCATCCATATGAACGCATTGAAATGTTTCCTCACATTCTTACATTTTCCAGTTTCGGGAATGAATCATTCATTTCTAATCTAACTACAAATAAGTAAAATGTAGGTATTTACCTAGCCATCAGTTAGAAAGACCACTCCTGCCTGACGCCATTTACTCAGATAAAATAATACCTATACACTATAGCATTTATAAAAATAATGATCTCCTAATTATCGCGATTGCGTCGTTTCAAAGGCACTTAGTGAAAGTTCATGTGTTATGTGTGCCATTTGGAGCACACACAAAAAGCAAAACAAGTGTTTTGACGCGACATTTCACTCATTAACCCGCGCACCGTCTCGTCGGTCGCCAATAGGTAACTTCATGACATTTCTTTTAAGCTATTACAACGAGGCTCTCTAGACCAAGTAATAGATATTAGTTCGTCTTAACTAATTGAAAGATCTTTCATAAGTAAGAGCAAATATTTTTGGTTCTGAAACACTTGCACTGCCAACCAAATGTTACATTTATAGGTCCCGCTTAGAGGAGTGAAAGATAGGTCGTGGTTTCCTAACCATCTCTACGTATATCAAGCCACAAAAAGCTAGGTCTTGAGCGCGGTGGAGGTTATTAGAGCGGTTTGCCTGTCTTTGCCGGGTCGGGGTTGGCTTGGCTACCGTTAGCATGCTAATGTCGACCGCGAAATGCTCCACTGATGTAATGACATGCGCACTATGGATATACTACTTTAAAATATTGTCACGTATGTTTTTGGAGGAAGGGACTGCTTTTTGTCTAGGCTTTGTCTATGTCTATGCTACAAGCAAACCAACATCACTTTATCAGTCATTTATAAGTACTTTAATAACTTTTCGACTAATGCTTAACTGAACGAGTATGTATTTACAGATAAGTGTGTTGTCTATTTAGAGATCGGCCCATGATAAAGCACCTCAGTAACGTCGACGTTGCAAATAGCATCGTTTTTGGTATAGTTTGCACTGGACACGGGTAATCTATCACAGCGCAAGTAAGCGAGCATTAGGTAGGTAGGTACTCGAGCCCAACGAGCCGTCGATCTTCAAGCCTGGAGGCCGGGGGCAAATTACCCTTATTTCATGTTCACGTTTGTGGTAGCCGAGTTTCTGACATTGTCACACACTTGCAAAAATTCAAAACAGGTACAACACTACATATAAACCCAAACGGTACATGAGTAAAAGAAGTCGATTCGTTACGAGTCTTTAGATATTGTCCGCGACCCAGATGCGATTGGGTCGATTCGGTAACGATCTAACGAATCGATCTATGTCATGTAAACAATGAAAATAATGAAGATGGCCGATAGCGGGGACATCAGCGATTGTACCGTAATATTGTTGTGGAACCGATTGTTCGTGCAGTTAATTTGTGCGGTTATGTCGATAAAAGGGGTAGATGGCGAGATAAGCCTGCAGATGGGCCCGCGCGCCGGCGTCTGCGATCTGTGACAGAGATAACATTTAGATAAACGTTTCCTGTCAGCATTTCATCACGGTAGTGCAGAAGGAAGGACCCGTGCCAGGCCAGATACGATCTCTGTTAGTTAAACTTCTAATAGGTGAGATCATTAGAATAAACTCTACCGAGTATTCCTTGGCGCTTAGTGTTCCTAATTAGCTTATCTTTGATTCTACGTTCTAGTTAAAACATTCATAAATGTAGTTTATTTCTTTTCCACATGTCGTCTGGGGAAATGGTTTCAAAATGATTCTAACGAGCAATTATCACATGACTCGAGTACATGTACCTACATGTCGTGTTCCGTAAAGAAAAATTACTGAGAGAAGTCACGTAATCTTTGAGGCTGATATGGATTACGGGTTCCGTTATTATGGCTTCTATGGGAAAAGTGTGAAACACCCGGTGGTAATTTGCGGTGTAAAATTTATGTGACATGGTCCGTCACGGTGTGGTGAGGTTTTATGTAGTAGCGGATGGGTCTACAAAGGAAGATGATTGCTCTGAGGGTCTACATGTCGCGGTGATTTATTTCATCCATCTAAACCATTAAAAATAACAAAAGATGAGAAAAAACCTACAAAGATAGAGATTCTTTTTTTTTGTTTTAAACATGTTAAAATATTTAGTTTGGTAAATCAACATTTTAAGTTAACTTATAATCTTCCTGATATTATTTTTTATGGCAATCATAAAAAAGTCAAAAGTCAAAAGTAAATTACTTAAACACAATCTCGGTTAGAAACGAAGTAGGTATCTCAGACAAAATTCCAATTAAAAATTGGCAGTAGGTGGTTCAGAAACACGCATACTCACTTTTTAAAGCGTTTAGTCAGCATTTACCGAAATATTCCAATTTTATGCTATGCTATACAACCGTTAGGTCAAAGATATTAGGTATTCATGTAGGAGGCTCGTGCTGAGCAAATCTAGCATGCTCATTGTTTTGTTGGAAACGCTTTTCTGTCCTTTTGTCTGGTGGCCCCAGCCATATTAGATTAACTAAGGTAGGGAAGGTAAGGAAACATAAAATTATTTTAAATAAATAGGTATATTAAATTGTCTAATTTCCTAGGATAAACCCTAAGCTGGAAGTAGAATTACTTTAAGTCTTTCCATATCGAATTTTATATCTTTTCACGAAAGACACCTTTAAACAATATCTTTAATTAGGTAGCTGAGCTTATAACTTAATTTATAAGCTCACCTTGGTAAGCTTTACCTCTACATTCCGGGAGGTACCAAGGAACTACAAAAATGTAAACGTCAAAGTCTCACATATAATAATAATAAATATTCAAGAGACATGTTAAAATTATAAGGTTTGCATAATTATGCCCATTTCCCAGTTTTTGGAATGAGTACCTACACATCACTTTTCTCTTTTTACTGAAATCTTGTCAATTGTACGTAAAAGTAAATTTTAAATTAAATTCCTTTAATTTTAATTTGGATTACCTACATATTTATATAGCGGCGTAGAACCTTCTGCCCTCGCCAGAGTTTGGTAAAGTTACAAAGGAATTTCCAAAAAAAACCCACTGAAGTAAGTATAATTTTTATTTTTGCCGAGACGCCCCGCGAAGATATATTAGCTAGATAATAAGATAGATTATTTTCTTTAGATTTTCTATAGTACATTTATTAAGATGTAATGGGCGTACCAAACACCTTGGCCATCATCTCAGCTTAGTTGACCTCCACACAGCCACAGGGGATACATGGGGTGACCTGGCGCAAGGAACCATGCTCTTTTTCGTGTCTTCTCCAGCTCATGTGAATGAATGCCCTAATAAGTTTCATTACTTACATACATGGAAATACATACATAACCGGTGGGTATTTGAATTGACAACCAGCGGACCCAAATTAATTTGGTAGGTACTAATGTTTATAATTATTATGCCGTTGATTTTGATAAATTCATAAATACTTAGATAATTAGCTAAAACTTGTGCTATAGGACAACAATTTGTGTCAGCCAATACAAAGCTTACCTTCGTTTGCGTCAATTTCAGCGACCGGGGATACGGATGTAATTCGGAAAATTAGTCCAATCACGAACAAATTTGTTCGGAAAATCATCGTGTTCCTTTTCAATTCACATTAGCTGTGTTTGTTTTATAAAATCACTAAAATAAATTTAAGTGATGTCTTAGTTTTGAGTTTATTTTATTCGTTTGTCAAAAAAAATCGTAGCGCGTAACGTTTTCAATTTCGAGAGCGACAGACATGCGCGCGCGCAGCTATTCGGTTCGGAACTAACCAGCCGCACTTTATTACATACAGCACACCGGCAAAAGGTTGATCCGCAACGTATTGTCAACTAGGGCGATCTAAGGGATTTTACAATCCACTCTGTTAACTATTACTTAGTTAAACAATGGAATTTATTGGAGATGAAAATCCTTAGGTCTGTTTGGTTTTTGATTTCGACTTAATTAATAATGGTAAGTTACCTACTTATTTTACTATCGAGTAGCAAAAGCGCACTTGTGTTTTATATTTTTATTTTTAAACTAGCCTTAATGTAAAGTTTTCCAATGTTAAAACTATACTCCTTGGCCTAATTTTTATTTTTGAAATCTAGGTCCCATAGCTTTCTGCTTCCAGATAAAATTAAATTAACTATCACGTAAAAAAGGTTTATTTATTTATTATTACTAAAGCTACAGATACACATGCTACTAAAAAGCATGCTTATTTGGTACTAGATAGTATGCTCATGTCAAAATAATTTCATTTCATATATTCACAAGCATGCTCTTTTCGTATACACGTGCTCTAGTCCGTTGAAATGTTACATTTGCTTTGCATTTGTTAGAGGACGCAATTTTATTATTGGGACATGTGTGGGGGTTCAATAGAAGCTTAACTTCAAGTTTGTGGGGTCGCCACCCTTGTTTCCCGGCCGCCATCTTGAAAATAGGGGTGAACACGATATCTCAGAAACTATGCGTCTTACAAAAAAATTGACAAGCTATAATTTGTAGTAAATTGTTTTGCCTACAAATATGTTTCTATAACTTTTTGCCCTAAATCAAATATTTAAGAAGTTATAAGCAAAAAAGTGAGTTTTTTTTTCTATTTTGCTCTATAACTTCATGCAAAAACGGCTAAACCGATTTGGTTGAAATTTGGTATGTAGATAGGTGATACCCTGGATAAACACATAGGCTACTTTTTATTCGGTTTAAGTTGTTGTGCCCCGCGGTTTTACCTGCGTAAATCCCGTTCCCGCGGGAAAATTGGGATAAAAAGTAGCCTTTGTGTTAATCCAGGGTATCACCTATCTACATACCAAATTTCAACCAAATCGGTCCAGCCGTTTTTGCGTCAAGTTATAGAGCGAAATAGAAAAAAAATCTCACTTTTTTGCTTACAACTTCTTAAATATTTGATTTAGGGCAAAAAGTTATAGAAAAATATTTGTAGGCAAAACAATTTACTACAAATTATAGCTTGACAATTTTTTTGTAAGACGCATAGTTTCTGAGATATCGTGTTCGCCCTTATTTTCAAGATGGCGGCCGGGAAACAAGGGTTGCGACCCCACAAACTTGAGGTTAAGCTTCTATTGACCCCCCACACATGTCCCAATAATAAAATTGCGTCCTCTAACAAATGCAATACTCGGCCCTCAAATTGTAACATTTCAATGGACTACTCATTGTATGCTACTAAGTAGCATCTGCTCAAAAATAGCATGCTTTCGTGCTACTTTCGAGCATGTGTATCTGTAGCTTAACTCTTAGTGGAAAACTAAGAGTTAATGTGCAAACTTCAAAATTGTCACGTCAAGGATACATTCAGTAACCTAGCCCTGGGGTAACGCAGACACTCCTATTTACAAACAAATAAGCTGGGGCACCGATTTATTCGCGCATGCGCTGTTTCGCTACCAAGCAATTCAGAAAGTCCCAGTGCCAGTGACTCCCCGGAGCCAAAACTATCAACATTTTTGCAAGAAAATATGTGAATTTAAGTAATCCAGCACATTTTGTCGAAATGGGGAACCAATTCAAGAATGTAGCGGTGATAGCCTGCCTGAAAACTCTGCTCTTCATATTCAACATCGTGTTTTGGGTATGAATTGCAAAGTAGTGTTATTGCGCCCTAAGATATCAACAGATGTTTTGGATTTAGAGGTCAAATTTACCTACTTTTGCTGTTTTGAATACGTTTCTTCAGATTTGATTGAATTCTTTGACGTTTCACATTAAGTATCTGGTTTAGCCAATCACAAACATAGGTAATGTCGTAATGAGAACCAGTTGCCTGCTAGCATGTAATAAGAATTGTCCATTGTCATACAAACGTGCAATAATGCTTTCCACTTTCCGATGTTCGATTTTCACAGTCAGCTCAATGTAGACTCTACATAAAGCTACATTGTAGAGGAAACACTCGACTGAAAGACACGTTTAATGAAAAAATCTGTGTTTAATAGTCTAGCTAGAATCAAAAACCTTTAGCTTAAACTGTTAGCACTGTAACGGGCTGACTGAACGCTAGAAATACCTACTTACTTTTCTTATATACATTTTTGTTTAAATCATATTTAAACACTGAATGATAATTGTAAGTAAGTACCTACTCACATCCAATAAGTTATATTAGAGACCTTTATATGTGTAAACTGAAAAAAAAATGCATAATTGATCTACCATTACAGCTGACTGGGCTATTCCTGTTGCTAGTCGGGCTATGGGCAGAACTAGATCTATATAAATACCTGGAGCTCTCTCCGGAGTTTTCGGGTACGGCGCCGCACGTCATCATCGGCATAGCGGGCCTCATCATCCTGATCAGCTCGATCGCGTTCTCCTGCATCATCAAGGGACAACCTGTGCTGCTCTACATTGTAAGTTCAACGCATAATTTTGGCACTTGTAGCACAAGTGGCAAAATTGTTCGTCCTTCAATCACGAGAACATACAAACGTTTAAAGGAAACGACAAAAAATAAATAATGGAGGCTTTATCTATAGGTACCTTGCAGTAGGATGCTACAAGATCAGCAGATCAAAGGTTGAACCCTCCATATAGTCCAGAGATATTTAACTTTGATACAAGTACTGTTTCAATGTTTTAGTATGGCGGGTTCTTAGCGTGCATTTTCATGATGGACGCGGGAGTGGGCGCGTCAGTGGCCTGCTACCGCGACACCTTCGCTAAGGGACTGCACGACGGACTCAAGCAAACCATCGAGACTTACAACCCAAAGAAGGCCAACTTTGACTTCGCGCAAACTACTGTAAGTATAAATGAAAAACCCAATAAAAATTTGACTTCGTCTGCTTCGAGGGGATGCTAGCTCGCTAGATACAAATGATCGCTTACTTCTACTCTACTGTTAGTATAGCCGTGTTAGCTGAGTGTGCTTCGACTTTCGATCTGAAAGTTGTGAGTTCAAATCCCTGCATAGTGTTGAACGAAGGACAACATTATTGTTTGGCTTGGAACTAAGTACTGTCAGATTTAGTAATGCTTTACTATTTTGGCTAGGAATAAGTAGATTTATATCTATAGGATATTTAAAGACGCCATGTTCTTCCTAATGTGCTGTAGGTACCTATCATGTCCATTGATAAAACAAGGTGAAGTTAATTTTATTTCATCGATTTGCATCGCAGTACCTTCTAACTTCCTGAAATTCGTCGGCTAGGCTGAGCCGGCACTATGCCCAAACCATTACTAATTTTGTGCTTTTATAGCTTATAATGAAATTGTGTTTTACGCAGTTGACCTTAGAAAACACGACGTTGACCCCAGATAGAATAACTTTAAAAATAAAAGGCCTCTTTCAAATACGAGTATAACCAAATTAACGTAGAAGCCTACACTACAATGCATCATAAAATATGCCCTTATAACATTAAGCCAACTGCTTTAAGAATTATGCCTGCATATCATATAATCTCACAGAACGGCACGTAGGTAAGTAAGTACCTATACTTAACACAAAATAATCTAATAATCCCGCTTTTGCTAGTTGGGTATGCATAATTGCTACTTAATTACCTACATGTAGGTACTTACCCACTCACCTACAGTATGTTCATTACACGAGTCACGCACGATAGGTAGGAACTATTCAGGTTTTTATAAACTTTTCAATATTTTTTTGAATTTTAGTTTATGCCCATACCTACATTATTTGTGTAGTGCAAACGAGGCTACAATCTACACGATACATTAATATCCGCTGTCAGAACTCTAATTATGAAAGCCTAGCAGAAAAACATGAATCAAATATCAATTTAACGACGCAATAGAGGTGTAGGTCTGCCTATCCCTATAGGAAAGAGGCACGCTTATACCACGAGTGCTCGCTCACCTAGAACATTGATTTCACTCCTATTTTTGTAATCTGTGGTTACCTATACTCGTATATAGCTACAACTGTAATTATTTATTGTGCTAACTAGTTGTTCTAACAAGAGTTCTATTAAGTTTGTCCTTCCAGCTGGCATGCTGCGGCGTCTCCAACTATACTGACTGGATCCTGCTGTCTCCGAACCACGTGATCCCGACCTCATGCTGCATCGACCCGACAGAATGCGTCACCGCTAACTATAGCCACGTCTACCAACACGTTAGTATGGCCCTATCACCAGTTTAGCGTAGCATTCAATACTATCCTCGATACCGAGTCAAGTATTACAAATGTATGGACAATCCAGTGCCCCCGGTAACTTTCATAAACTAAAAGTTACAGCCATTTTATAATCGCCTCGTCTCGTGTCAACTGTATCGCGACGGTTTTTTTTTTCTCCTGTCATTAGGTAATTTGCATGGCAGGGCAATAAGAATAAAATTTACCTTTTTAGCAATGTTACTCGTAATATCGTCGCGATGAAATCGCCGTGTTAAGACAAGTTTAATTATATTTTAGTAACATTTAATTGTACCTAACACAGGGCTGCTACGAAGTGATAACGGAGTACCTCAAGAGCAACATGGATGTACTGATCGGGATTGCAATTGGAACAGCCCTGCTGCCTCTACTTGGCACTATACTCTCATGCTCCCTGGCAAGCTACATCAAGAAATCTAAATATGATGTCATGAACTAACTGTTCTACAGCTGTCCTCAGCTACAACCATAACAATGTACTTAACAACATTATTGATCCGCCAAAATGATTGACTCAGCAATCTCTACTCAAGTAGCCGTAAGAATTATATCAATTACCTATGTACTCAATTTTAATATAGATTTTCTTCCAATCAATTGACTGATTGTTATAGTAACTTATTTCAAGTATTATTTACAAATTGATGTAAGTAGATAATGATTATTGTCTTCAAATTATAATTAATGTTATCTCAATTATACTATGTCTTAGCTGTGGCAATATTTTAAAACTTTGATGTTTTTGAGAATGTTATTAAACTTGAAGCAAGATAGAACAGCTGTTTCATTCATAATTTATTTTACTGGAAGTAGGTAATTAAATATTTTTGTAATTTTACTAATTTTCAGAATTTAGAGTAGGTAGGTACAGTCTTGTAATAAGTTTACAAATCACATTAATTACATTAATTCCAATTAAAATATTCAGTAACATCACTTACAAACACTTGAGCTAAATTAAATGTTACTGGTAACAGGTTACCTGCATAGCCAGAGTTTAAACGATTTAAGGTTCCATTTTTGTCAAACTGGCCGTCAGTTGTTTTAATCCAACCTCAACCAAGTGAATTCTATTCACTGTCTGAACTATTTTTATCCTCCTTGGTCTCAATGGGTGTGTCTTGTTTATAATGTCTGTACTCAGGCTTCAATTCCCACATGCTCTTGTGTGGATTCTTCTGGTTATAATTGCAAACCTCTTTCAAAATCTCTTTTAAGTACACTATTGGTTGTCTTGTTATCTTTTGTAAATCCTTAATGTTGTAGTACTGATGTTTCTCAAATGCTGCAAAGAGAACATTGAGGACAGAGTCCTTGTCATCACGAGACTTCTTGCCTTCAGCCTTCTTCCTCTCTTGATATTCAATATTATGCTTGTGGTCAGAAACTGGTTTGAAGTTCTGTACTATTCTATCTAACTGCTGTACTTGCCGCTGAGGCATGGAAGCCTTCCTGATTGATTCAGACTTCAGCTTGTAGTATGTGTTGTCAGCATAAGGTCTGCATTCCAGTTTCTGTACTATCCTTCCTTCCATGAAAAGCTTTTCCGACTCTGTTATAATAGCATTATGGTCGTTTGTTGCTGAAAACAAAAATAGACACTATTAAAAAAAATGTATGAAGATGAGCATAATAATATTATAAACTTTTGCTATTCAATGAGGGATATGGAATAAAAAAACATGAAAGTACTCACGAATGGCATGAGAGAATACCCCCAAAGACTGTCTAGTAACAGTGGACACGTCAAGACGATGTTCCTTTGGTATGGACTGCTCCCCGGGGTCTTTAAGGCACAGAACTGCTTCTGACAGTGATAACTGCACCTGGGCGCGCTGTCCCGGGGCACGAGATATTTTAAGCTTCCCCACTTCAATATTTCCTTGTGCTTTTTCCCATTTATTTGCTATATACTTTGGTACCTTCACAAGCCACACTCCTCTGCCAGTATTTGATAGGTCCAATTCGCGATCAATCTGAGGAACCGTCGGAGTTGGAGTAGTCATTGTCTAAGTTATGATCGTCTTTCCTACTACTTATAAATTACAGATTTACCAAGGAATCACTCTAAAGTAAAAACAAATTAGAATCTCTTCGAGTTCGATTTGACTGGTTGGTTACGTTGTTGTTTGATTTGCTTCACAGAACACTAATACCCTAGTCGGGATTTGCTTGCTCTTGGTCAGTCAGTCAGTGTCCATCACCATCAGTCAAAATTTGACAACTTTGTGACATGACGTACCTAAAGGCGGCGATACACATGCCCGTAGCTTGCACACTAGCATACCAGCTCCATGCAAGTGCCAGCTACAGTCATGTGTATTCACTTACTGGCATGCCTGTAACTGGAAGCTAGCTAGTTGCAAGTAGCTAGCACAACATTTGATTTTCTTGCATGCCCGTTGGAGAGGGGACGCGGGGGGCTGCTAACTTGGCACGTGTGAACAGACGCGATAGCTACGGGCATGCCAGTAGCGACCGTAGGCGCATGTTTTTTGTTTTGATTTCGCAGTATGCATGCCAGTATTACTTGCAAATGTATCCGCAGTGTGCCAGTTACTCGTACATGCCTGTAACTTTCATGCCACCTACTTTCCCGATTTACTGGCATGTGTATCGCCGCCTTTATGTTTGACTATTTTTTACTTTTCTTCATTCATTTCTTATAGTACGTTCACACGCGCGCGTGCAACTAGACATTCAACGGGCACATTCACGTGCACGCGCGTGTAAACGGTACGCCCGAGCCCGTGAACGCGCCCGTGAACGTGAATGTCGCGAACCGGGCGAGTGGCGGTTTTTGGGCAAAGTTCAAAGGATGAATGCGCGGGCGCCCGGTGACTGTTCACATGCGCGCGTGCAGTCAGTCTCTCTCGCGCTTTCGTGACGAGTGGACGTCCGTTGCTAACATGGTCGAATGGTCAAACGAATCGTTTATCATTTTGTTTCTTTTTCCAATAAAAATAAGTTAAGCCAAAGGTTAAGGCAGCAACAACATCGAGATCCTCGCTGCCCGACATGCTAGCACTGACTGACACGCCTGCGTGCATGTGAACAGTTTGAATTTTCGCCGGCCGGGCACGGGCTGCATGCCGCGCAGCTCGCCAGGCAGCCCGCCGGGCTGCACGCCGTACATCTGAACATAGCATTAAACTTTTAATACATCCATCCATGGAGATGGAGAGAAATTGCTTAGGGTTCCTTTTTCTGAGAGAAATTGTTTTGGTTGCTTTGCTTGTTTTGTAGGTGTTGCCGTTCCGTTCTATCATGTGTCATGTCAGTCGGTCGCTCGTTGATTAATTTGATTGCTTGCTGGCACTTGGCACGGCAGACAAGACATGCATGAAGACAGACAGATTAGATTTTCCGTTTACACAAAGTACTCTGTGGATTAGATTTTCGTGAATTTTGTGCATGACACGGTTTCAGTTTAGTAGGTACGTTTAATTTATTGCTTTCTTGAATGTAGAGTACGCGTTAGAATAATTTAACGCAGTTCCTTCTTAATTAATTATCTATACATTTACGTAGAAAGTAATGTAGAATCATGTTCGGTTATAGTAAAGAAGCAGTGAGAGTGAAAGTCAAGGTATGTACCTACTGCCTATCTATTCTAATTGCAGGAAATAACTGTCTTTCAGGATTAAAGGCTGGTTATTGGTGCTTTTCTGTTATTTTTAAAAGACAATCTACATTGAAGATTACCTACAATTCTTGTCAGCCTCTGCTAGAACTTCCAATATATCTTACTAATTTGAAATGTAGCCAAGAAGGTACCAAGTACCTACTTAGATCAAATTGAGATATTGACTTCGTAATAAATATGAATAAATGATGATTTATATCACATTTTGTAAGTGATTTAAGTAATTTATTTATTAGGTAACTTTAAGCAAATATACAAGCTACAAGTAAAACTAATATTCTCTTTGTGTTTTGTTCCAATGACCTACTTGAGCTAACTCTTACAGAAATGTGAAGGTAAACTGCAGCCTGAATGGAGGAAGTTCTCAGTTGACCCTCAAATTACGTCATTGGAGGTTCTACAGAGCATCTTGGTGAAGGCATTTGATATAAAATCAGATTTCACACTCTGCTACAGAAGCACTGATGATTATGGTCAGGAGAACCACCTGCCTCTTCTCTCTGATTGGGACTTGGATGCTGCTTTTCTCAAGTAATTTTTTAATCCAATTTTATCATTTTTTCTTTAATTTAGCAGTGTCAATGAAACTAAACTAAGTACTTTAAACTTTTTTCACAAACTTTTTACTGGCTGACCTTATTTTCCTATCTATAGTAATCATCAGTGTTATTTGGGTGTTAAAACTGCCTAACTTTATCTTTAAAATATTCAAGTCAATATCACTACAATCTGTGACAGTGTTTATGTTTCTTTATTTATTTTTGTAGCTATCTAGCTATCTACAAAAAAAATACAAACCACAACCATCTGTTAAGATAAAGAAACAATTTTTTTCTTTCCAGGGCACATAATATAGCTCTGACACAAAAATCAGAACCATGTGTCCAGTTGAAGGTAGACATGAGGCCCTTTGCGGAGGCATCAGAAGACTGGGAGCCACCGAGTGTCACCCAGAGTACCCCCACAGTGATGCAGGCGCAAGGCAAGGAACAGCCCACTGTGGCACTAGCTCCTCACCAGATGGAGAAACAGGAGACACAGACGGGATTCCAGGGAATGATATTAAATCAGGTAACATGCCGAGATCAAGAAGCAGGTAGAAAATGCCTTCGGCATTATGCTCGCCAATTGTACATTTTAGTTTTACTTTGTGTGCAATAAAGAATTTATAAATAAAAAATAAAAGAAGCACTCACCTCATCTGGTCATTTATAGTCAAGGTGACAAAGATCCAACATTTTCTATACCATATCATGTACTCTTGGTGGGGCAATTGATTATCATGATAAGCTAAACTATTTAATACATATTTTAATCACCAAATAATTGCATGCCTGTTAACTATTGATTGCACTTTCACAGAGATCATTAAAATTTTAGGGAGGATCTTACAGATAAAAACAATAGAATACTGCATAGTTTAATCTCATAGAAAGTACTAATTAAATGAAAAATATGTGTGAATGTAGTGAAATGAAATTATAACCAACTTGACTTTCAATTCACATTTGAACATAAAACAGACATCTATTTAATTCTAAACTTTGAGGTAGATTGTTGAGATATAATTGTTGTGATTAAGTCCCGATAATATTTATAAATAAACATCCATTTGTTTCTCACAGGTGGAGAAGACATTCAACATGGTATCAAGGGCATTGAACTTATATGAGGATCCTAACACGGCGCCGCGGCCTCCCCTGAGCGACACCGAGTTCAGAGCCTTTCTGGACACGGTCGGACAAATCACCAACACCACCAAGCTGAGAGAAGTTATATACTGTGGGGGGATCGATCCAAGTCTGAGGTATGCTACCAACAGTTTAACGGCCGGTCTCAATAACCTACATATTTCTGGTTTTGCTTACTGTCTATAGGTAGTTGACACATTTTGTATGGAAGTAATGTCAAATATCTACCCACATTAAGCGAAATCAAAGATACATAGGTTATTGAGACTAGAGCGATATTCCCGCGGGAACGGGACTTACGCCGGTGAAACCGCGGGGCGCAGCTAGTACCTATATAATAATCAGTTCACATCCTAAATGTTGAAATTTTTTTTTTTTTTTTTTTTTTTTTTTTTTCTTTGTAAATCTGCGATCAGTCCTGTGACTATAAGCAAATGTGTTTTAGGAGAGTCTCAAGTTGGGTTTGTGATCCACAGCTGGATACAATTCCTTGTGTTTGCTGCTAGCGTCTCTGGTCTAGCGTTTGGATGTCAAGTCGTTTTAGCCTTTTCCAGTAGCTGGTTTGAGCGAGCTGCGCTGCTAGCTGGTTAGGATGGTGTTCTAAGCGTTGTTTGTACTTGGCAGCAGTTAATTGTATTTCTTCCTTAACTGTGCTCATCTGTAGGTGCTCATGTACTTCAGTGTTGGTTATGAACCAGGGGACATTAGCTATTGATTTCAGTATCATGTTCTGAGCTCTCTGTAAAACAGCTATATTGGAGTTGCTGGCACATCCCCAGAGTTGGATTCCATACATCCAGATTGGTTTTATTATGGCTTTGTATATAAGCAGCTTATTGTCTATAGCCAGCTTGGAGTTCCTTCCCAGTATCCAAGCGAGGTTCCTGAATTTCATGTTCATGTGTTCTCTCTTAGTTTTTATGTGTGTTTGCCAAGTCATGCGTCTGTCTAGGTGTAGACCCAAGTATTTAACAGAGTTACTGTGTGGTAAGTAATTTTGACCCAGTTTCACTGGTGGAGCGTTTTGTCTTCTCAGAGTGAATGTCACCTGTACTGATTTCGTGGAGCTGGCCTTTATCCTCCATTTGCTTAGCCATTCTGCTATCTTGTCTAAGCCTCTTTGTAAGGTCTCAGATGCTAGTTGTGGGTTGCTGTTTCTGGCCATTATAGCGGTGTCGTCAGCAAAGGTAGCTGTAGTGACATCGTCGATTTCTGGGAGGTCTGAAGTGAAGAGTGAGTATAAGATTGGTCCAAGTACAGAGCCTTGTGGAACTCCGGCTTTGAGCTCATAGAATTTAGAGGTAGCCCCATTCTCCTTTACCTGGAATATTCTTTCGGCAAGGTATGACTCGAAAATAGGGTAGTAGGTGTGTGAAAGGCTTTGAATGTTGAAATTTAAATAGTTTTTAATGTAATCATTTCAGAAAAGTAGTATGGAAGCATATTCTGAATGTGTACCCTGATGGCATGACAGGCAAGGAAAGGATGGACTACATCAAGAGAAAAGCAAACGAATATTACGCTCTACGAACAAAATGGAAGGACTGCATACAAAGGGGAATGGTAAGTTATTGTTCGTGTAGATAATTCTTTATCGCGCGTCGTGAGTTAAGTTAGAAAAACGTGAACTACATTTTAAAATCATTGTTAAATCTGGCAGATGAGAAATTATTGAATGATTATAATTATTTATTTATCCATGGTGCAAATGATTCCAGAAGGAATGCATTCTGCTGGACAGTCACAAAGTTCTCATTCCCCAAATAAGACACATGTATTGTTATTCAAAACCACACACTGCTAGTTGTTGTGTGCCAGGATACCAAACATTGCAAACAAAGACATTATTATTCAAACTTACACATTGAAAGGAGTTTAAGGATCTGTCTTAACGGTCGTTGGCAAAAAAAAACGATTTAGGATACCCTATAATACAAGCTTTAACTCGCACGTCACGCCGCCTAGGTCATCGCGTCTCGAAGGTTACTGATAAAACAATATTAGAGCAGTGAAATGTTATGAAGTTCTTTAACTAATTTTGTGCAGGTAAACCCTGACCTCGCCTACGTGACGGGCATGGTTAGGAAGGACGTGTTGCGCACCGATAGGCATCACAACTTCTATGCGGGCAGCGACGATAACCAGAACATTGCGTCGCTGTTCAACATATTGACTACGTAAGTACGCTTTTTTTAAGTTGACGCTTTTAAATTTTCGCTATATTATCTAAAATATACATACTAGATCAGTCACGTAGCGTGAAAAGCTATCGAAATGAAAGAATGAGTTTACTCGTATTAGTTATGTGTTTCTATCGAGGTCCATCTCACGACCATCTTTGAGCTTAGCATTTTAGGTAACAAATGTTTTATTTTGAAATTTTTATTTTAAGGACAACTACCTACCTATAGCATATTTTTGGTCCATTTTAATGCCATAACTTTTTTTCATTATTTCCAATTTACGGATGTTTCTATTTGGTTTCAGGTATGCACTGAACCACCCAACGGTAAGCTACTGCCAAGGCATGTCGGACCTCGCCTCTCCGCTGCTGGTGACGATGGGCGACGAGGCTCACGCGTACATTTGCCTCTGCGCTCTCATGACAAGACTCTACCCCAACTTCCTCCTCGACGGAGAAGCTATGACCATCAAATTCTCCCATTTAACCGAATCTCTTCAAGTGTACGATCCAGATTTCTACAACTACCTTAAATCGCAACAAGCGGATGATCTGCTCTTCTGTTACCGATGGCTGTTGCTGGAAATGAAAAGAGAGTTTGCTTTCGAAGATGCTCTCAGAATGCTTGAAGTGCTTTGGGCGTCGCTGCCTCAGAAAACGCCTACCGTAGAATTATCATTAAAAGAGAAAGAGTTCGATCCTACGATAGAGGTCGACGACGACCCTCCCCCCCTCAGTCCACTCGTTAAAGCCCCGCGAGAGAACGCTTACACGAAAGTTTGCGCAATAAGACGACAGAGCTCCAGCTTCAGCCTGGCGAACGTTAAAGCTGCCAAACAAACATCTTGCAAACAGATCAACTACAGCTTAGATGAAACCCGCAAAGACCACCCAAACTTATCTTTGAAACATTCCAAACAATTCCAAAGCCTAGACGATGCAGCATTGCAGACGCAGAAGTCTAGCTTAGAAAGAAGTGATAATGATAAAAATGAAGAGATCCAACTGAACAAATCACCGAACAGAAGATGTATGAATAGCGTGCCCGAGCACGGCAAGACGCCGAACGCAGAGGACGCGCTCACCAACTCCTGGAGCAGTACTGGAGACCTCGCCAACGGCACTGAACATACCGAACCGAAGGAAACACCGCTCGGCAATCAAGTCAGACTGCTCAGAGATAGAATATCCGTACACAACAACAAATTCCTCTTCTCCTCCTTAGATAAACTTGACGATGCGATAAACTCAGATAAAGACAAAAGCAAACCAAAAGTTAAAATGATCAAGAACTTAAATGAGTTCCTAAATTTTGCCACGGGAAGCAAAGTGAGCGCATCTCATGAGAAACTGCAGAGGGCCAATTCCGCAAAAGAAAACGCGTCGCCGAAGGAATGTCCTCGGATAACACTGACGAAGACGTCTTCCAATCTGGGCAGATCTCACGCCGCGAAGGACGATAGACTGGCGAACCGGCTGAACAAAAACATCTACGACACGAACGACGGCAGCAGTCCCGACGATTCCCAAGAGTATTATCCGATGACGACATCCATGACTCGAGAGCTTAGACTGGAGCTGGAGCACCTGGACCGGCAAGTGTTCGGGGCGCAGTACGTGAGCCGCTGCAGCATGGCGGCCTGCGAGTCGCACTCGGACTCCACCAGCACGGACGACAAGCCCACGCACAACTGCACGCAGATCAAACAAGCCTGCACCGACACCTTAGAGACGCGGACGGAAACCATACAATTACTAGAGAACATGAAAAGATCTCCGTTACTCGATAACATGAAGTGTAATGCGAGGAGTGCAGAGGACATTTACCTGTGGGAGAATCCTCTGCACCGCAACACTCCGACCACGCGCACCACGGCCAGCTGCCCGCAGACGCCGGACGAGCAGGCTGACCTCGACTACGACGACACCGGAGAGATATTCGAGGAACATTCCGGAAAGAAATCCATCACCCCGATACGTTTGCTTAGAAAGAACCAATCTATCGATCATCAAGAGCTCATCGAGGAAGCGAAGAATGTTGTCATACATTCCAGCGAATCGGACTCATCGGAGAAGGAAACTACGAACAGAGAGATTGTGAAGAACAGTAGCGATCCTGACGTCACGAACTCTTCGAGATCGCAGAAGTTCTTCTCCAGTATGTCACAGGAGTTAGAGAACGCGAAAAAGAATTGCGAAACGCTTTTGAATGCGAAGCAGACAAACTTGCACAGCGTGGCTTCTACAATAAACAATTTTCAGAAAAAGTATGAGGTTTTCAAGCCGCCATTGCAGAAGGCGGTGTCTGTGAGCTCGGCTAGCGGAGACGGCTCGACGAAGTACACGGTCAGCGGCCTGCCGCCGCCAGCCGTGTTCGGAGGAGGAAATCCCTTCCTTATGTTCTTATGTCTGACTGTACTACTACAACATAGAGATTACATTATGAGAAACCGGATGGACTACAATGAACTAGCTATGCATTTCGACAAGATGGTTCGGAAACACAATGTGAACAGGGTACTGAATCAAGCTCGGCAGATGTACGCCATGTATTTAAAACAACAAGCGCATAAGACTGGCGACGTAACTATGTAATGTTAAATTTAAGTATAGGAAACGAGATCTCTTGTATTTTTTGCTCATAAGTACTCTAGATTAACTTTATATGGGATACAAATAGACATTATTAAGTCTTATTATGTTATAATAACGGTAGCATTTATCTTTATATTCCTCAAGGGTTCTATTATTCCAATAATGGCTGCACGCGTAAACACTGACCTTGTTCAGAGAGTCGTGGGGCGTCAAACGTTTTCTCCTTTCATAGACAAGCACCGTAAAGTATATGCGTGTCGTTCCACTGCGCATTTTACGCGCAAAGACAAACCTTATTAGTGGTTTTGTTTATGAAGGAGCGGGGCATACCGGAATCCCGGCGCTGTGCAACCTCAGCTTGTGCCCTTTTTCTTCACGCGGAGATAGTTATCGCATCACCCGCCACATCAAAAAAAAGCGCTATGCATCGTAACAATTCAAACAAACACGTGGAAAAATACTTCATAATAAACTTGTGTAACTACACATCGCCGTATGTATGTGTTTCCGACAGCCAGCCCCGCGTCTCCCTGAACCTGCTTGATGCAAACGGTACTTAACTTTTCCTACGATCAAATCGTATGAGTACTGATAAAATAGGTAATCTTTAAACTTTACATTATTTGGAGCCACTATCACGAGCTCTCTAAAGTGCAATAAAAAATGCAACGCGACTGTGAAATAACGTTGAGACAGCATGTTGTAAGATTATTTTTTCCACATAGAAGGTGCTATTATTAGAGCAGTGAGTTATCTAGTGATATAATTTATTAACTTGTGTCGAAATTGAACTTTTATATTCCAAAGAGCTTTTTTAGCAATTTGATTGTGATATTTTCTGTTATTCTTATTTTGTGTATTTTATTTTGTATTGATATTAGACGTAAATGAGCACAATAATATATTGATGTACGGCATACATAATATTATGAAGCGCAGTATTTTTAGGGTAAAGCGTGTAACTATTAACTATCTAGTCTTAAATTCATAATATCATATAAGTAATGACAAAAATAAATGAATACTTATCAAATATTTTTCCATAATAATTATGATAAAAAAGACAATGTATTTTAAAAACAGCTTGTTGGCCTAAATCAGCTATGTTTTAATACAACAGTTAAAATTATATTTAGATTGCAATAAAATATGATATTTAATTGCCTATACTCCTGTTTCATCAATGCAACTCAATCAGTTTTGATGAAGTGTCTTACCTACACTAAATTTGTAATTAATTCAAGTGGTTTGCGAGATGAAACAGGTCGAAATAATGAATGATTTTACTTTTAGCCTGTAAATAAAATATGTAAGTCCAAATATAAACTCTTATTATTTTATTAACCGAGGCTACGGGGTCAAGTTAGGTATATTTTATTTAATTTTTTTGATAACAAATGAATGTACTAAAAATAAAAACAAATGTAAAGGAATACTTGATAATTTAATTACTTCGAAATCGTACGTCACAACACATCATAAAATGCCTAGAATAATATCACAAAGCCCCACTAAAGTTGTTAAAAGTTAAATTTTACAAATAACTTCGTGAGATTTACGTCGGACCTAGATTACAACCAAAAAAACATTGAGGATTTTTCACTTGTGCTAATCTATTTGGTTAGATTACTTCCTCTTGTTGCCGCCGCCTCCAGCCAGGATCATTGCGATGCGCATGAAGATATTGAGAACGTCGAGGTACACTGAGATCGCGCTGCAACAAAACACGTAATGAACAAGCATTGAATAACGCAACGTCTCATCGTATTTATATTTAAGAGACCTAATTACACCTGCTAGCAAAATGTCTATTAAAATGTTAGATCTTCTCCATGGGCCATGTCGGGGACATGATAAAAACATGCTCCACAGCTTTACTAATTCAACATACAAACATCTACATTTTGGCATACTGACTTTACAAGCTTAACAACGATGTACTTACGAGTTGATAGGATCATAGGGCTGGTATCCGTAGGCGGGGGTGACCTCAGCGCGCTTCACGATCGCCTGAGTATCGTATAGCAGGAAACCGCTGAACACTATCAGACCACCGTACATACTCAATGAGTACAAACCTGGAACATTCGTAATGTTCACGTTCATTATAACCAGTAGGACGAGAATGATATACCCTTGATTTTGTAAAACTGCTATATAAAAGATTATTGATGGTTTTTCGCATTCTAGGCCTGCAGTTTTGATTTTATTATACCGCAAAAATAAACATGTGAATTACTACTTATATAGGCACCTATATATTTGTTTATTATTCACAGTATCTTGAAGATAATTTAAATACACCTTGCTTGCAAGATAAGTTATGGGCAAGATGTGGGTGAATAGCTTCAAAAAAAAAAAAAAATCTTTTATTAATTTTAACCGTTTTAGAATTCGATACATTCGTCGCTGATATAGTTTGCAAAGTGAAAGTAGTCATGTCTGAATTAAGTTACCAGCGCCTAGGGCCGAGGTGGGCGGCAGGAACATGCCGGCGATAGAGGCGGCGAAGACGGCGCCGAGACCCATCGCCAGCGGCGCGCGCATGTTCAAGAACTCGCCAGACGGAGCGCACACTGCGATGGTGCTCAAACCTCCAACCACACCCGCGGTGTACCTGCAAACGACATGCCATCACTTACTAACCTATTCAAAGTTCAAAGTTCAAAACGTTTATTGCATTCATGTATGGTAGGTACTTAAAGGTCTTAAAATTAGTTCCTTGTGAAACATCTGCCTGTAAGGACATTGCAAGTAGATGTATTTTTTTTAATTTAAACAGTATTAATATTATGCTATGTTATACATTTATTATTAGGTATATTTTTACGAGTATTATTTAGTTAGATGAATGTGATTTTTTTAAGACTTTATACCTTTAACAGATTATCATGAAACTAGCTGCGCCCCGCGATTTTACCTGCGTAAGTCCCGTTCCCGCGGGAATATCGGGATGAAAAGTAGCCTATGTGTTAATCCAGGGTATCACCTATCTACATACCAAATTTCAACTAAATCGGTCCAGCCGTTTTTGCGTGAAAGAATAACAAACATTCTCACAAACTTTTACATTTATAATACCTATTATATATTATATATTAGTAGGATAGTAGGATAGGATAGGAAGGATAGTAGGATAGGAAGGAAGTAGGATAGGATAGGATAGTAGAATTAGTAGGAAGGATAGTAGGATTTAGCACTCATGCCTGAATACTGATGCCCAAATACTCAAACAATAATTCAATATTTAAGGCCTTATTAGTGTATGTATAACACATTGAAGGCCCAGCTCCCCGCGGTCGTCTCTGTAGGAGAGGACCGTGGCCGCGCTGCTGGTACTAGAGGGAGTGCGTCCAGGGCACCCAACAAGTTAACTGTTACGAAATTATTTTTTGACAGATTTGTAAAGACAAATGTCATATTCACTATTTGGGAGTAAAACGCTAATTAATGTTAGTCGTGCTTATCTACCATATTTGACTGGACAAAGAAATTTATTTTTTATAAAGACTCGTGGACGTCGACGAAAAAACTGCCACTCATAAATGGAACTGGGCGGGCCATGTGAGTCGTATGGATGGTGACAGGTGGGCGGGGATCGTCACGCCATGGGTGCCTGCAGATGGGCAACGAAGACCGGGCAGGCCGAGAAAACGGTGGGGAGATGACCTCGACACCTTTCAAGAGGGTTGGTGGGACCTAGGAAAAGACCGAGAGAGATGGAAACAATTGGGGGAGACCTTTGCCCAGCAGTGGGAAAGTATAGGTTAAAAATAAAAAACAAAAAAAGACTTACCATGCAGCTCTGGTCAGTATCGGTCCTCCGAGGAAGCACAATGGTGCAATGACAGCACCCATAATTCCAGTATGAACCATCCAAGCAAGCTGTTTGGCTCCAAAACCAGGAGTGTACTCCATGCCTCTCACCACCATTCCGGATCCAATCATAAGACCCATGGTAACAATCATAGACTAGAACAATAGTTTTTATGAGCTTTTATTTTATTTTTTTAGTTGCAAATTTTCCTTTGACCTTGAATAAATCATAGAAATCATATATATCAGAAACATGCAGTCCATGCCTGGCAAAGGCTTCTCACATACAATCAATTGTGGGTAAGATGAGTCAAGTTTTTTAACATATATTTCTTAGTGATAATGTTCATTTTAGCTTGAAAATCAAAAACTTACCACCCAGCCACTTCTAGCCACCATATTGAGTAAAGCAGGAGTTCGGAAGACTGTCATAGCACTACCAGCTGTCAGCACAAGGGAACCAGCAATGTACCCGTAAGTTGCCTTGATGCGGTCCTTTACATGTTGAGGCCAGAGGCTGGAAAAAATGAAAATTTTAGCACAATAACTCATTATGAACAATTTTTTATCATAGGTAGGTAAGTATATAAATATGTACCACATTGAGTACATAAAAAGCCAATATCTTGAATGATTAGTAACAGCGTTGTATTTTGAGGCAGCCTATCAATCAAGAGGCTAATCTCGTGTTTATACAAACAATACTCACTGAGCTTCCTGCAGTGTTCCAGGCTTAACCCCAGAGCCATAGTAACAAAGCGCCACCAGACCTACAGCAGATGCACCCGCCAACGCACCTTTTCCCAAGCTGAAAGCTATTGAAAAAGGATGTTAACATATTATTATATCCCAATGATACCCAAAGTCTTATAGTAAGAGGACAAAAATAAAATAAAATAACTTTACCATTAGGTCCAGCAGGTGCCATTAACTTCTCCCAGAGTGTAGGTTGTGACCTAACAGGAGTTGCAACCCTAGAGCGGGGTTCGCGAGCATAATTTCGAATTACGTAGTTTTTAGGTACAAATTTTTGCGGTACCGGGGTTTTTAAACTCTGTACGGAGTTTAATGCAAATGTGGAACGGGCAACGCACATACGGGATAGCATGGTGATCTGTAAGAAAATATAATGTTTCACAACAAATTTAATTATTACCAACAACATTGCTTTCTGCGTATAATGTTCTACTTACTTCTATAAACGAAGAGTTGCTAAATAAATGTGAAATAGCTTGATGAAATATTCAACAGTAGTAAAACAACACGAAATTTCAGGAAAGATTTAGTTTTGTGTGAATTCGTTTTCGTTTTTCTACGATTTTCTGGAAATCTGTCTGTACCTTTACGGGGAATTCTGACAGTGACAATTGACTGACAAGCAGGCATCAGCTGTGTCCACAGAACTGTGTCGGTGAATGAAAAAGTCCGAACAACACTGACAAATTTAGAACTCACTGACAGTGTCAAAGCCAATCATTGGCATTTTTTAAAGAAAAACAAAAAGACAAAAAAAGTCAAATTGAAATTAAGGCACATTCTATTCCATGATGATTGCTCTGAGTTCTATTCACATTATTCTATACACACAGTAAATACCTATGTCAGTATCGGACAGCGAACAGTGTTCGATCCACACCTCCGCTCACAGAAAAACAATTTTGTTCGCGTTCATTCCTCGTGGCGTCTGGCGTGGGATTAAAGTTCAAAGTTCAAAATGTTCTAATGCATTCATTTATGGTAGGTACAATAGGTCTTAAGCGCGTCACACACGGTGAAGATACTATAATATTTTATCTTAAGATGCCCTAATATAAAATATTATAGTATCTTAGGTTATCACACACGGCTAAGATACGATAATATTAAAAAACCTGTTCATTTCCTTACGAGTCTGCGTTGGTGCCACACGTATTCCTTGTTAGAGTTCTATATACAGGGTGATTGACTATGAGTGATACTGCTTTACTTCTTGATTTGTTAGACAGCTCCTCAGACGATGATTCTGATATAGAATGTGAAATGCAGATTGCAATAGCACATTCCAAAAGGAGAAAAATTTGGATAGAGCCTCACATAAAAAAGAGAAAAACCTGCGGCGAATTTAACCTTGATGAAGATCTGTCAACGAAGAAATTTCAAGAGTATTTTAGAAAGTCAAGAGAAACATTCATTTCAATTCATGATTTGATTAGGGAAGATATAAAAAAGCAAAATACGAACAAAACAAAACACCATGTATTTATATTAAGATGTGTATATTTCGTATCTTAAGATAACATATTAAGATACGAAATATATATTTCCATATTTGCGTATTCGCTCGGTATCTTAAGATACTGAAGATAAAATATATATTAACTTCGTCGTGTGTGATGGTTCATAGGATTTCTATGGTGAGCGATATTCTAAAATATGCTCTAAGATAATATATATTTTATAGTATCTTCACCGTGTGTGACGCGCTTTAAAACTAGTTCCATGTGAAAACATGAGTCCTGTAAGGACATTGCAAATATATGTTAATTTTTTAAATTACTACTACTGTTTCAATTTAAAAAATTTAAACTACCCATGTGCCAAAATTTATGGACTACCTACACATTTACTTGGTTTATTTTTTATCGTCTCGGTGAACAGAATATAGTATAACTAGCTGCGCCCCGCGGTTTCCCCCCGCGTAAGTCCCGTTCCCGCGGGAATATCGGGATAAAAAGTAGCCTGGTGTAGGGAATCGCGTTGGAACAGGCAATAGAATCCCCTAGTTTTAAGAACGTGACGTGGTGTCTATTGAATAAATATACCTATTTTGACTTTTGACTTGACTTTTGCCTATTTTTTACCTACCAAATTTCAACCAAATCGGTTCAGCCGTTTTTGAGTAAAAGAATAACAAACATACGTTCTCACCAACTTTCACATTTATAATATTAGTAGGTATGATAGGTTTCCTAATAGGTATGTAGGTACATAAAATGACTTTATTCCTCTTTAGACTTTTAGAGTATTATGTTCTGTGCTTTATTCCCATGGGGATAGGCAGAGAGAGACCACGGATCTCCACTCTCCCAAATGATAGCTATTTAAAAATTAGTAAATGAAAGTGATTCATCAAAATAAATAAAACGAATGCAACTCTGCGGAATCCATGTCGTACGAGTGTATAACAGGTTCCTACCTACCACAATAATAATATTTTTTTAATTTAACCAACTCCAGTAGACTTTCCATAATAATGTTGTATATAACTAGATACCTACCTATCCTGGTTCTACGAGCACAGTGAACCAGGTCTCATTATTTTAAAATGCTCTTAGCATTTATTAAAAATAATATAATACATAAAATAATATAATACCCAGATAAATGCAAATTTAACTATTTTACAATAAACATACATGGACAACAAGAAAAACTCTTAGGTAAACACATTACAAATGTAGGTACCTATCCGGTACCACTTCGTAAGTACCATCACCATGCAGAAGAGCAAAATGTTACTTCCTAATTTCCTATAGACTTGATTTGGGAGCAGCATGGACACTGTCAGTTTTAATTAAACTATTTATTGATTCATTACTGTATCCCAAGTCTTTCAAAATTTCATATGTATGCTGGCCATGAATCGGTAAAGGTTTACGACCTACAGACACTCCTGGAGTGCGAGATAGCTTGGGCGCTGTTTCAGGCACTATCATACCCTCAACGTCTCTATAAAATGTTTTACCATCTGAATAGTATTTATATTTATCGATAGAGTCTAATTCGAGCACTGGAGTAACACATGCATCTGCATTATCAAATATTTCACACCACTCTTCTTGAGATCTGGTTAAAAATATTTTTTCAAACTTTGCTCGACTCATTTCGTAAGATTCGAACTGGCTGTATTCATCAGGAGATAAATTAAGAGCCCTAAGAAAATTAGCATAAAATTGAGGCTCCAAAGCTCCTACTGCCATAAATTTGCCATCTTTAGTTTTGTATGTTCCATACGAAGAAAGGCCACCATCTAATGCATTTTCTCCAGGATTACCTGACCAAATGGGTAATTTTCTGCTTTTGAATAACCAAGTCGAAAGATATGCAAGCCCTTCAGTCATACTACAATCTACAATTTGACCTTTACCAGATTTTGATCTTTCAAACAGGGCCAACAATATGCCGAAAACACTCATTAGGCTCCCTCCAGCGAAATCTGCTAGTAAATTCACAGGCGGTATGGGTGGCTCACTATTTCTGGATAATAAAGATAGTATTCCAGACATGGCCACATAATTAATATCGTGGCCAGCTTTGGTTTTCATGCTTCCATCTTGTCCATAACCCGTAAGTCTGGCACAAATTAACCGTGGATTTTCTTTTAGAAGAAATTGCGGACATAGCCCCAGGTTTTCCAAAACTCCAGGTCGAAATGTATCTAGTAAAATATCTGAATTAGCGCACAGCTTCCGCATAACTTCCACACCTCCCTTAGTTTTCAAATTGATTGACAGTATTTTCTTTCCATTCGACATCACATCGAAGGGTGCAGGTTGTATCTGTAATGAAAGAAAAGGGGCAAAATTAAAATTGTTAGGAAACCGACCTTAGGAAAAAAGCTATTTCTGCACTTTCGAGGTGCGAGATATCACTCTTAAACAAAAACAATATTTAAATCGCTCCACTATTGACCGAATAATCGGTGAAAATACATACAGAGGAAAATAGAACATCCTTCTTTTTAGAAATCAGTTAAAATAATTAACACTGACCACATAGGTACCTACTACTATCGTTATTAATTATTTATATTATTTATTTATTTATTATTATTTATTTATTCAGCCTGCTGGATCCCACTGCTGGGCAAAGGCCTCCCTTCCCTTTTTCCATTCGCCGCGGTGTAGGGCTTCTGTCGGCCAGCTAGAGGAGTAGCTATCGAGTTCGTCCCGCCATCTCCGCATTTCATCCATTTATATTATTTAAATTTTAAAAGCATCGTTGGTATCGGTGGACTGTATTCATTTCGTTACCCTTTGCACAGCTGTGACAGTCGCTCCAAAATCAGCTAATATTGTACCGCAAAGAGGGCCCGGCGCTAGACCCATAATTTCAACCACTTTCAGACCTTTGAGAGCCATTGTAAATGTGCTGTTAAAATAAAAAAATACAGGTAAGTACTTAAATGTTATTAATTCCAAACAAAACGATATCAATACCACAATCAGAAAATCCAAAGATAGATAAGCTTTAAGACTGGCCGTTAGTAGGTAGGTAGTTCTAGGCTCTGCGCCTGGACAACGCTGGCCATGACATCGTTATGGCTAGACATAAAAGCGTCTCATCACTCGCCCGCAGATCGCGTGCGATTCACGCCTTGTGCCCGTTTTTTCGGTAGTATAGTAGCACATAATACTAGTAGGCCTAACCACCTAACCACCTTAGGTACCCCCTAAATATTGGACCCGTGCGAAGCCGGGGCGGGTTGCTAGTACATAATTAGATAAAGATAAGATAAGATTTTTGTGGGCGATGTGGTAGCTCAGCGACAAAGCCCTTTTAATTTACCTACTTAAATAAAACAAAAGGCAATAACAGTTTTTTTTTAGTTTACGTCTATCAAGTTACAATATTGTAGTTTGTTTTGACCAGCACAAATGAACGAGAAAAATAAAGCACCTATGTATAGTATGTATGTATTGAATGTGAATTGTTGGTTGCCAGCTTCACTCACGTCACGCACGAATCGCGGATACCTACCTACTGCGCGCCCCGCGCCCCGCGCCACCTGACACGAGTGTGGATGGGATTGAGGAGGTCACAGGAGGTGTGGTTGGGATAGGTATAAATACAAGTACCTACAAGTTGTACTAGGTATTTGAATTTGAAGCATGATTTTATAATTTCATATGGTACGTACCTCAGACCAAATAATTTTCAAAATAATCATTTATTTTTTATTTGGTCTGAGTATGGTACCTATTCTGTGAGGAGTTTGTAATGTGAAGTTACCTACCTAGTAGATATAGATAGCAGATATCTTGGTAGGTAGGTGTAAGTCTAAGGTGTAAGTAGGTAGGTACTTAGGTACCTACCTACTTATTTACCTATAGGTAGGTAAGGTACTTCATTTAATGAAACGAGCAAATAGGAAGAGAAATAAACACACGTGATTGGTCGTCGAAAATAATTTTCATTCTCGTGATTGGCTAGATTGTCAAATCAATTGTCAATTGTCAAATCTAGCCAATCAATTATTTTCGACGACCAATCACGTGTGTTTATTTCTCTTCCTATTTGCTCGTTTCAATAAATGAAGTGTAGTATAGCTACCTACCTAATTCTTCCATTAAAAAAATATTACCTTAAATTTTCTTACAATACCATACCAGGTACCATTTTATTTAGATAGGTAGGTACCTAATCACTTGTAAATATTTATTCCGTCGAATCCCAACGTAAAAGTTCTAAGTAGGTACTAGTCACTCTAAGACGGCTAAAAATGCAGTTTAAATTATTTAAGGTTCCAACTTACTTAAAAACTCACCTTAGTGCCCTTTATCACTGATGGACAAAGGTCGAAAACAAAATGAAAGTCCTAGCAAAAGTATATTTACACTATATAGACAGCCTTCTTCTAAAACAACAACAACACAATGATTAGTGAATTAGTGAATGATAATTTGATTGACACCTTATGAATGAATGAATGCCTTGGATTGGCTATTTTTATTTTGGATTGTTTAAAGCTTTTTTAATCTGTGCACAAGAGCCAGTGCAGTGATGCCAACTAAATGGTCTAAATGTGTTTACGTTTAGTTTAGCGCCGAAACTAGCACGTTGGACATTGGTAATTCATTTACTCAAGGTGTTTTAAATCGCATTAATAAACAAGGCTCGCTACATAAAAGTTATATGTAGCGAGCACTGAATATGTCGAATACGATGCTTCTGTAGCTAAACTTTAATAAAATTAGATAGATCACTTTACCCAATTTGTTATTATAATCTGTAAATGGAGTCTGTTTCGAAAATTAACTAGTTATCTCAATAGGCTAGTTGACTCTATTTTTATGTAGCTCTTATAAGATAAATAATTGTTCTTTTAGACCAAAAAAAATACTACCATATTTTTTTGGACCTAAGAAACCGCAAAATTTTATTTTAAAAGTTCTACTTTTCAAAAACAGGTGAAAACGCTACCGCCATATTGGTCTATGGATTTATCTGTGCTGTGACGTCATTCGTATTCAAAACAATAATTTTCGTGATTTACGTCTAGGGAACATGCACATTTTGAAAAGTTGGCATTACTGTAAATTGGTTTTAGTTATGTGACATTTGTATAATTCCGATAATAATGACGTCACCAAAATGGCCGTAGCGTTTTCAGCGTTCCAATGAAAAAAAAAAAGAAACCGTTTTTTAAATTGAAATTATGCAAGCATCATGGACTTTGATTAACTGAAATTATTATATTTTGGTTTTGCAAGGAAAGTACTTCAGGAAATACTAATTTATTGGGTCAAATTTGATATGAGTCAAGTAGCCTATTCTCAATTCTTTATTAAACTAAATCATCATTATATTATTAGTTATCATTAAGTCTAATAAAATTGTATTAAATGATAACAACTTGTTATATCAAATTATTGGTTTCTGGCGTGGTTAGTGAAGCTGGTTTTTTCTAATTGGAGTTGGCATCACACTGTGAGAGTGAAATGAAATTAATGTGAATGAAACAAAGACTAGACTGTGCACGGGAAATTTTTGTTTAGCCAAAATGAGATTTATTATTGATGAACTAGAGTAGCTTTTTCCTTGCAAGCTGTAGCTAACCAAAAACGGTCCTGATGAGAGGACTCCCGGTGGTAGTGTGTCCTTGTCTGACATGTTGCCAGCTCAACTAATCTTTGAGTGTGTTCGTAATGGTAGAAAAAATAAATCTTTTTCTTTTCATTGATTTACCAAACAAATGATTTATAAATATTGAAAAGTATTTAAATATTTATACACTATTTAATCAATTCGTTATATTTTAAAGATAAGTCATTAGTGATGAGTAACACGTAAGTATGGTAAGAAGTAAGAGTTAGGACCTGGTAATACTAAATCTAAGATGGCGATTTGCTCACTTGAATGAAACGGGTTTGCCGAATTGTTATTTGGTTTATTCTAGCGCTTCTCTTTGTGATTGTGTTAATTTTTTTATGAATAATGGTAAATTCTTGTTGTGTGACAGGGTGCAAAAATGAATCCTATCCCGGTAGCCCTTTTTCTTTCCACAGGTAAGTAAAAACAACAATCATATTCCATAGTGTAACCATGAATTTTGTTGATGCAGGAATTTTAACAAGCTCGTAGTAGTGGGTAGGTAGAATTTCCGTTATTTTTTATTGTTGTCGTGTCCTTAACTTTGCACCGATAACGTATGTTGTTATCTATACTCTATACTAATATTATAAAGAGAAAATATTTGTATGTAAGTATGTTTGTAACGAATTGGCTCAAAAAGTATAGGACCGATTTTAATAATTATTTTATCAATTGAGTGCTACATTATCACTGATTAATATAGGCTATTTAATAAAAATAAAAAAATGTCCACCCGTACGAAGCTGGGACCGGCCACTAGTTAATTATAATTCCTATGTTGTAGATTGCCGAATAATGAAAACCAGAAATTAAAGTGGAAAAATGCAGCGCCTGGAAATATATCAAAGTCGTCTGTTGTCTGCAGCGCGCATTTTAAAAGTGATGACTTTAGCACTCAAGCACGCAGGAGATAAGGCTACATTACGTCAAAAATTGCATAAAACTGTGTTGTTCAGTAATGTATAGGTAAAATCATCTCAATAAAATTGTATTCAAATATAAGTTTTTTTTTTCTACTCCACCCCACCCATTTATAAAATGGTTTGTTTGGTTAGGTTATTTGGTAGGTACCTACACTATGTTTAAGTTTTTTTTCTTACGACGAATTAGGCGTAGGTAGCGTAGATAAGTAGGTAACACAATTATATCAAGATGCTTGTACAATAATTTTTATAAGCAATTTGTCCCATATTTTGTTTGGTCATGGTTACCTCATTAGAACGGGACACACTACCAACGGAAGCCCTCTCACGCGGACCGGTTTTTGCGCCATACTGCACAGTCTAGTATTTAGTATAAGGTCTTTGGAATGAAATGAGTGATCGAAGGGATCTGTCTGTCTGACGTCTGTCTCTGTCTCTTTCTCTCCCTTTAGTACTATTATTTTTCTATCGTTCGACATTCATACAAACAAATGTACTCTGTGGACATTCGACAACAAGGTGTCTCTCGCACGTGGGTATTCTAAAATATTATTGTAAACGTGACTGAAAGTGAGGAAAAAACATGATCAGAAGAGCTAAAAAGTTTAATAAAAAACCAGATCCACAAGAAGAGTCATCTGATGGTTCAGGTAAGTTGGTGAACTTACTAAAGAGCATACAAACCTCTAAGTTATAGTCGCGTGCCGCTCTAACTTCAGGCTGAAACAAAGCTCTAAGTAGGAACCTAGATACATTAGAAACCCTCGGAAAGTTTTCTTTTGTAGTGTTTCTACCATTCCTTGATTCTGATTCCGAGTCTAGAAGATAACCAACCAAGTTCTATCTATAGAAAATCATCGTTGTATGAAGTCCATAATAATATTTTTTTTGGGGGGTTCTGTTTTGCTGTTTTCCACTTGGTGACTGATACCTTTGGTCCTGCTACGCTAACAAGTTTTCTTTGCATGTCAAATTCTGGTGAAGATAAACCCCAATCGAAGACTAGACATAATTTAACTTTTATTAAGATTTTTTAATTTTTGTCCATAAGATTGCGTTTTTATTGTTACCAAGTTTTTGAATGTACCTACTAGGTAATTCGCATTTTACTTACCTATTATTTACCTATGTCTAGGATATTTTATTCGAAAAAAATTATTGTAATATTATTTGTTACGAATAAAATATTTCTGATTCTGATTCTGAAGAAAGTAAAAGTGAAAAGGACAAATAAAATGAGTACAGATTTACATGATTTTTTAGAAACTGATCCTTACAGCTTCTACATTTGATTTAAGTTATTATTGTGCAACATAATAGTCAAGCCTCTTAACAACTTCAACACATTGAATTCAAGGGTAGTCTATTAAAATGTTGTATTCAGCTATAAACTGCCTTAAAAAAAAACCTGCAGCTTTTAAAAAAAAAAGCTATAAACGGCCCATATTGTTGAGGTGGTTATGACTAGCCCAGCAATACATCCGGCCCCCAGCAGCTTGCTGTAACTATTTAATTATTTACTGACAGTGTCCCATCTGCCATCATGTACCTGGGCCCTTCCATCTGTCTCTGTACCAAGTATCTGATGAATAATGTTTTGCCAATAAGCCAGAAGCATATGTATTGTAGGTTTTCACTTGATTTAATGAAACATACACCATTATATTAAGATCCAAGTTCATGCTACTAGACTAGACCATTCCTGACCCAGTTATCATGGTTGTCTCTTCACTAGATGATGGTGACCAGCTGCTCTACCCTATTAGTGTCATAGGCAGTGAACACAATGTATATAGTCCATTGAAATGTTACAATTTGAGGGCCGAGTATTGCATTTGTTAGAGGACGCAATTTTATTATTGGGACATGTGGGGGAGGTCAATAGAAGCTTAACCTCAAGTTTGTGGGGTCGCAACCCTTGTTTCCCGGCCGCCATCTTGAAAATAGGGGTGAACATGATATCTCAGAAACTATGCGTCTTACAAAAAAGTTGTTAAGCTATAATTTGTAGTAAATTGTTTTACCTACAAATATGTTTCTACAACTTTTTGCCCTAAATCAAATATTTAAGAAGTTATAAGCAAAAAAGTGAGAAAATCTTTCTATTTTGCTCTATAACTTCACGCAAAAACCGTTGGACCGATTTGGTTGAAATTTGGTATGTAGATAGGTGATACCCTGGATTAACACATAGGCTACTTTTTATCCGGTTTAAGTTGTTGGGCCCCGCGGTTTCACCCGCGTAAGTCCCGTTCCCGCGGGAAAATCGGGATAAAAAGTAGCCTTTATGTTAATCCAGGGTATCACCTATCTACATACCAAATTTCAACTAAATCAGTCCAGCCGTTTTTGCGTGAAGCTATAGAGCAAAATAGAAAGATTATCTCACTTTTTTGCTTATAACTTCTTAAATATTTGATTTAGGGCAAAAAGTTATAGAAACATATTTGTAGGCAAAACAATTTACTACAAATTATAGCTTGACAATTTTTTTGTAAGACGCATAGTTTCGGAGATATCGTGTTCACCCCTATTTTCAAGATGGCGGCCGGGAAACAAGGGTGGCGACCCCACAAACTTGAGGTTAAGCTTCTATTGACCCCCCCCACATGTCCCAATAATAAAATTGCGTCCTCTAACAAATGCAAAGCAAATGTAACATTTCAACGGACTAATAAGGATATTAATTATATTATTTTTACAACACAGATTCTGAAAATGTTCCAACATCTCCTGTAAAAAAGGGCAAGGACAAAATGAAGAAATCACCTAGCCCAGAAGAAATGGGTCAGTTAACTTAAGTCCAATTAAGGTGTAACATGTACTGAAAATGTATTAAACCTTATTTTAAATAATTTAAAAGATATGATTGACAATGTTTCAGATGAAGAGGTTACGGAGAAACCCAAACAAATTATGAAGAAGATCAAAGGCAAGAAGGCATCCATGTCTATTGAAACTGAAGAAGAAGCTTCTAATAGTTCAGGTATACAGGTCAATCTCACTACCTTTTAAAAGTGTAACAAAGAACTTGATTTTTGAAGAATTTATATTATTCTATCTAGATGATGATGTGTGAAATGTCCAAGGATTATCTATATTTAAATATTAACGGGACTTAATCTACACTAATATTATAAAGAGGAAAACTTTGTTTGTTTGTTTGTTTGGTTGTAATGAATAGGCTCAAAAACTACCGGACCGATTTTAAAAATTCTTTCACCATTCGAAAGCTACATTATCCACGAGTAACATAGGCTACTTTTTATCCCGATATTCCCGCGGGAACGGGACTTACGCGGGTGAAACCGCGGGGAGCAGCTAGTCATATTATAAATATGTTTCCAAGTTGTGATACTTTAAAAATCAATTCCACCGAATATATAATAAAAAATAATAAACTATGAATTAACTGCCCCATTTGGTTTGTTACCTACAAAACTTTTTTTAAAGAACAAAAAATAGAAATTCATCATGCTATTTCTACTTGTTTTTTCTATTCTGTGTGATTGACAATCATTATTTTGCTTGAAGATGAAGAGAATACGGAGAAGCCCAAACAAATAGTGAAAAAAACCAAAGACAAGAAGGCATCCAAGTCTGTTGAACCTGAAGAAGATGCTTCTAATAGTTCAGGTAATGTCAATCTCACTACCTTTTAAAAGTGTACTAAAGAACATCATTATTTGAATCACTACATAGTATAAAACAAAGTCGCTTTCTCAGTCCCTATATCCCTATGTATGCTTAAATCTTTAAAACTACAGATTTGATGCGTGTTTTTTAAAAGATAGAGTGGTTCAAGAGGTAGGTTTATAATGTTTAATTATTGGACCCGTGCGAAGCCGGGGCGGGTCGCTAGTAAGTTATATTATTCAGTTAAGTACATAATTTTCTTACACTATCAATTCCACTGAGTATATACTTTTTGTTTTTTTTTTTTTTATTAACTCATTCAAGGCCCACCTGCTGGTCCTCGTAGAGGAGCTGTGCCGCCGCGGCGGCGCAGCTCCTCTACGAGGTAGTGCGTCCGGGGCACCCAACGTGATAGTGTATAACCTATTTCGTCCCACTGCTGGGCAAAGGAAAGAGTATATACTTAATAAAAAATAATAAACGACTTGTATTAACTGCTTCATTTGATTTTTATAGTTTTATCATGTTACCTAAACATTTTATTTAAAAAACAAAAAATAGAAGTTCATCATGCTAGTTCTACTTACTTGTTTTTTCTGTTCTGTGTGATTGACAATCAGTATTGGTTGTAGATGAAGAGATTACAGAAATGCCCAAACAAATGGTGAAGAAGACCAAAAGCAAGAAGGCAGCCAAGTCTATTGAACCTGAAGACGAAGCTTTTAATAGTTCAGGTAAATATAAATGAAAAAATATTTATATTTTTAGGTATGTCAATATAATCTTTTAAAAGTGTACCAAAGAACATAATTTTTGAAGAAGTAATATTATTTAGTAGAGTACCTACATCATTTTCTTGTTTCATCAACTCCACTGAATATATAATAAACTACACCAATTAACTAACTAAATGACGCTAAGGATATTTATCTATTTATAATCACATTAACACAGACACAGAGTCTACAGAAAAGCCCAAGCAAGCCATCAAAAAAAGGGGGAAAAAGGCTATCAAGTCTGAACAACGGAGTTCAACAAACGAGAGTGTAAAAGCGAATTCTGAAGATAGTTCAGGTAAAATTCTGTTACTATTAAACTTATGAATAGGATTAAATCTCATATGAAACCTAAATCCAACTTGACATTGTTTTGTAGATTCGGAAGAGAAACTTTCAAAAACAACAAAGAAAGACAAAAGGAAGAAAGTAATGAAAAAATCAAGTGCTGGTGAATCGTCTGATGAGTCAGGTACTAAAATTAAACACTACTTAAAATTATTACAGTTTAATTAGTCCGTCAAACAAACCAACCAACATTACCTCTTTATAATAACGGTATAGTATGGATGAAAAGGCATTAATCCATACTCCATACTATCCATACTTCCATACTTATACTTATACTTATATATTTATATATTTTATATTTAATATAATAAAAGCGAAAGTGTGTGTGTGTGTCTGTTTGTTTGTCCTTCTTTCACGGCAAAACGGAGCGACGGATTGACGTGATTTTTTGTGTGGTGATAGTTGAAGGAATGGAGTGTGACATAAGGTGCTTTTTATCCCGATATTCCCGCGGGAACGGGACTTAAGCGGGTAAAAGCGCGGGGCGCAGCTAGTAAAAAATAAAGCTTTAAAGGGTCTGGAGATTGTTGGTGCACTCCTGTATGCCTGTGTTGCTCTTATTCATACCATATCATAAATTATCAGTTTGTTAATAGGAACATCTTTTAATTACAGATACTGAAGGAAAAACAAAGAATAAAGATGACTTGTCAGATAGTGAAATATCAAGTGACAGTGGTAAGTTTATTATAAGATAGGTAGATTTATTTTCATACCATCATAAATTATCAGTTTGTTAATAGGGACATCTTTTAATTACAGATACTGAAGGAAAAACAAAGAATAAAGATGACTTGTCAGATAGTGAAATATCAAGTGACAGTGGTAAGTTTATTACAAGATGGGTAGATTTAAAAAAGTAAACCCAGATTTAACTTATCTATACTCTATCTATACTAAGGGTCTTATTCATAAAAACTTGACAATTTAATACAGGTTTTAAGAACGTTTTTTTCTTGTCACCCATATGTCAACGAAAAGAGATAGCAACAGATTTAATATGCGTTTTAGCTAATACAGGTTTTAGGTCGAATATGCATAATGGGGTAATATTATAAAGAGGTAAAATTTGTTTGGTTGTTTGTATGTTTGTTTGTTTGACGGAGGTAATCTCCGAAACTACTGGACCGATTTCAAAAATTCTTTCGCGGGTGTGTAGAATGGACTGTCCGGGAGGTTATAGGCTATATTTTATCCCGGTAGCTCCATTAGTGCACCCGTGCGAAGCCGGGACGTGCTACTAGTGCTCCTATAAAAATACGTACCTTTTATGTAGGGGGGCATAATGGTGTTTTGTAGAGTTGCAGTGTAATAAAAATATTAATTTAATTTTACTAGTTAACAGGCCAAAATATGTGTTAAATTGCAGTATGATAAGTTACCTAAGTTTTGCGATTGTTAATTTTCAATAAATATACATTTTTGATACTTTTAAAACGGTTTCCCTTAACGTCCCCGTTAACGTCCCTTTCCCTAAATATCTCAACTCACAGTTGAAGTTGTTGCTCACTTTTATTAATGTTTTTGTTTTACCACTATTGAGCTAATTTCCCTAAAACCGGTAGATTAACGTATGTTATTTCTTTAGGAACTAACTAACAAATATATAAAGATTAGTCACTCTATAACAGTACTCTCTACGTTTACAGGAATCAAGCACGACATGGATAAATACAAGAATTCAATGAAAAACCTGAAGAGTATAGATCCGGACTTTTATAAGTTCCTTGAGGTGCATGATGCAGAGTTACTTGACATGGACGAGAGCGGCTTGGAGGAGAGGGAAGATGATGATGAAAACGATGTACACATACCGGATGATAAATTGCATGAGGGCAGTGATGAGAGCGACTTTGAGGTACTTTATCCATTCATGTGACATGCTTGTGTTATGGTCATCATTTGATTGATATAATATACCTACTACTACTATACTTTTTTTGAATAGATTTGTAGAAAAATATAGAAAAATATTTATTTTGTAGTTCATACAAACGTTTGTCCCACGTCCCGGCTTTGCACGGGTATATTAATGAAACTACTAGGATAAAATAGCCTATAACCATCCCGAGAATCCATTTTACACATCGGTGAAAGAATTTTTAAAATCAGCTGAGTATTTTCGAAGATTACCTCCGTTAAACTAACATACAAATTAACATTAGGTACCCATTTATAATATTAGGATTATAAACTTTGCTTCCAGGATGACAACGCAGCACCTGTAAAAGGAAAAGTAACGCAACAGATGATAACCGATTTGAACAATGAGTTGATAAAAGAAGATGGCAAGATGAAATTGAGTACGATTGTCCTCGCCACTAAACTGTTCAACGGAGCCGTCAGGCGGGCGACCAGCGACGACGGCAACACCGAAGGGGAATTCAAAGTTTCAGGTACAATAAATAAATAAATAAGTAAGTACTTAAACAATTATCCATTGAAAAGGGGAAGTCAAAGTTTCAGGTACATTACATAAATAGTACTTAAAAAATTATCCATAGACATTCCACACAGCGTAACCTAAACCCAAGCAAAATTACATACAAATTTGATTTCTTTATTTTCATGGGAACAGAATCAATTCACCCTTGGGTACACCGCGGCGCTCTTGTACATTTATAATTGTTCTTAAGTTATGTTTTTTCTTCCAGGATCTGGGGTTTTTAATAACATAATCAACATGTGTGTATTGTACCTGCCTAACGCAATAAAGAAATACCTCGGTATAGAGAATTCAGAGAAAAATCCAACAAAGTGCAAACACTTTGTCAAAATCAAAGGCATCCTAGTACAGTACCTCACTGATCTACTGAAGCTACTTACTGTAGTTACGTCGGAGAATATTCTAGTCGTGATGCTGAAGCATCTCCATCATATGACTTTGTACGCAGCGTGCTTCGCCAGAATAGCCAAGAGGACGGTCAAAACTGTCCTCCCTTTGTGGAGCTCGGGGGAAGAAACTGTCAGAGTTCTCGCATTTGTATGCATCCTCCGCTTAGCTAGGAACCAGTGTTTGGAATTCTTAGAGATAGTACTCAAGGCTATGTACATAATGTATGTGAAGAATAGCAAGTTCGTTAGTCCTAGCACTTGGCCCGGGATCAACTTCATGAGGAGATCTCTCGTGGAAATGTTTCTGCTAAACTTGGATATAACGTACCCGATAGCATTTGTTTACATCAGACAGTTGGGTATTCACTTGAGAAATGCTATAATGGTACCGAAAAGGGAGAACACGCAAGCTGTGTACAACTGGCAGTATTTGAACTCCCTTCATTTGTGGGCTAACGTAATTCCTCAAGCGATGAACAGACCGCAAATGACGACGCTTATTTTCCCTCTCACCATGATCATAAGTAACACCATAAAGATGAAGCCTACTCCTCAATATTATCCATTGAGGTTCCACTTGACGGAGATTCTGATACAAATGTCAAGAGACAGCGGGAAATTCATACCTATACAAGGATATTTGATGGATGTAAGTATAGCAATTCGTAGTTATCACGATATATTTTCATCATCCGATCCTCAATATCAATGAATGACTGACCACTTTTTTTGCATGACTGTGCAATCCACTGTACTGGTACATTCCTTTCATGTACTCGTATATCATATTCCTTTCCGTAACACCACTACCGCCATTTTTACCCTCACCTCTATACACAAGTCCACTGGCACACCTTCGGAAATTCTTCTAGAAACAGTAGATAGTTTAAGACCTTCCATGAATCGTACACCTCAAGTTGTCACTATTTGACATTTTAAAACAAGTTGTTTTCTATCATTAATGTTGTCTTTTGTGTGAAAGTTTCAATTAAATTGTATACTTATGTAATATATTTCAGGTGCTGATGAAATTCGACTTCAATAAGAAGCACAAGAAAGTTTCAATGAAGCCGTTGGACTTCTCGTGTCTGATCCGACTGAACAAGTCTCAGATGAGCGAGAACGGCTTCAAGGACGCCGTCGTGGAGCGATTGTACGCGCTCTTATTAGAGTACGTGACAGATATCTCCTGCGAGCTGTCCTTTCCTGATGTCACCATGATTCTACTGATACACGTGAGTCATTTCATATATGCCAGTCTCGATAACCTATCTTTCGTTTTGCTTACTGTGGCACTACTTCTTTACAAAAAAAAAATATCTTGCTATGAATAAAAATACAAGTTACTCGTTTATTAGCTTGCATATTATGTGTTTGCGTAAAGCTTGCACGAGCAGCATGTAATAAAATAGATTTTGAGAAATGCGACCGACAGGCGTTGTACACTTTGATAATGTGTTAGATTCAATACGTCTAAGTGCACGTACTACATAATGAGATTCATTCCGGTAAATAGTGGTTCCTTTGTATAAATCGAATACCATCATCACAAATACTCGTACAAACGCATTGAAAAATAAAATCTAAGATAATCTACCCATTTGGTATAATTTGTAATAAAGACCGTGTGAAAAAAAGGCCTAAAAATAAAAACTAAACTCGTTGTTGGCGTATAAAGTAATGTTTAAAAAACTATAAGTTGCTTCCTGTTAAAATAAGATAACTAACAAAATAAATACGAACTAAAACATGATTCAAGTATAAAATTAACTTTTTCAGCTAAAAGACGTTGTACACAAGTGCACAGTTGCAAATTATAAACGGAAGTTCAAACAACTACAAGATAAAATAGAAGAGTGCGCAATGTTCATGCGCAAATTACGGTACACCAGTAACATGTCTTTGCGAGACGGTGACGTTGTTCGTGCAGAACAAAAGAGAATAAAAGCAGAAGGAACACCATTGATGGCCTTCTATGAAAACTGGAGTAAGGTAAACAATATACAGAAGCGTAAGGTCGTTGCTAAAAACGACCAATTAGCTGGAGAAATGCCCGTCATTAAACGGACTAAGATATCAGAGGATGCTGATGGAATAGTTATAGAAAAGTCCGATCTTCCCGTGACGCTTTTCCCCTCCGACAGCGAAGATGAAACGAATGACTTCAAAACGCTTGTAGAAAATGATGAACCTCCGAAAGTCGAACCTGCGAAGTCTAAGCAGAAAAAGAAGAGAAATAATGAAGATAAAATAAAACAGGATGAGGTCAAAAGCTCAGATGTAGATGAGACTGAAGATGCGGGAGACGTTGTAAACGAATTCAGTTGGTAAAACGTACAATAGGTACTATAAAACACAGCAGCCATATAAAAAATGTGTCGGACACAATTTAATTTTAAACTCTATTGTGGTGTAGCGAAATTAAAATTATTCCTGTAATCAAGAAAATTATTGAAACGAGCTAATAGGAAGAAAAATAAACACACGTGATTGGTCGTTGAAAATAATTTTCTTTCTCGTGATTGGCTAGATTGTCAAATCAATTTGTCAATTGTCAAATCTAGCCAATACGAGAATTAACAATTATTTTAAACGCCCAATAACGTGCGTTTATTTTTTTTCTTATTAGCTCGCTTCAAGAAATGAAGTATAGTTCAAAAAAATGTGTACCTCCTTTAAAACGAAGTTATTTCAGTTTTTTGTCATTCACCACCACAGATATTTTATCTGTGTCACCACTAAGCTTTTTCGTTATTATGATACCGACACCGACTATATTGATGATTGAAGACGTCGTGTCGACGGCTAGTTTGTAACGTACCTATTACCAGAGACCAGTTTATATCTTGATATAAACTGGTCTCTGCTATTACGTAGGTAATATTTCTTTAGTGTCCATCCAAATCAAATTCCTTACAATTCAATGGATTAAGTTGATTTAATAAAATAAACAAGTCCTATATTAATAATGACTTTTATTTACCACAACTAGAAATAAATGACAAAAACGTATAAATTATAATAAATTCAAATGCCTTGAAGGAAAAATGTCCAGTGAACTTTAGGGTCAGCTGGTTCACAGTTTTCCACGGTGAGGCTTCCTGTCGGCATTTCAGTCCAGCCAGACGAAGGCTTCTCGCTAAGGTACACGACTATTTTCAATTCCTAAAACAAATGAAGTGGGTAGGTTAGTAAACTAAGAGCCTGTCCAGAAAGAGCGATTTACGCGCGTGTCAACTCGCGCGTAAGCACTCGCGCGTGCGTACTCGAGATACTAGAGCTACATACATCCCGTCCAGATGCCCTCGCGCGTTACCTCACACGCGCGTAAAACGGGTCTCTGGACGGGATGTATGTAGCTCTAGTATCTCGAGTACGCGCGAGTGCTTACGCGCGAGTTGACACGCGCGTAAATCGCTCTTTCTGGACAGGCTCTAAGACCCCGTTCACACGGCATTGTCCTGCACGTTTTTTGCATTATACGTCTTAACGTATATATAGTGGCCATACAACGTACATATATCCATTCACACGGCGATTGTACTGCAAAAAAACGTGTACCGCTTATACGTTTAAACGCATACGTCAAAAAATCGAATGAACTTTGACGTATTCGGTTCGCAGTGGCACATGGTATAGGTTTGTTTCCTTCACTTTTCTGCGGCTATTCGTTTTTTACACGAATGATAATTTACCGTGTGAAGACCTGGGTGATTGTACGTTAAAAAACGAATACGAAAAAACGTGCAGGACAATGCCGTGTGAACGGGGTCTCAGTTTGCAATGATAGTACAAACCGGAATAAAGTGATCTATACTTTATACTAATAAAGAGGTAATGTTGTTTATAGGCTACTAGCAGCACGTCCCGGCTTCGCACGGGTGTAGGTACTAATGAAGCTACCGGGATAAAATATAGCCTATAACCACCCGGACAGTCCATTCTACACACCCGTGAAAGAATTTTTGAAATCGGTTAAGTAGTTTCGGAGATTACCTCTGTCAAACAAACAAACAAATTTTACCTCTTTATAATATTAGTATAGATAGTATAGACTAGTATAGATATTTTAACATTCAACGCTCTATGCCTACCTATGACGCATATTTTTCAAAGGATTAGACCGTTGTTGGACCAGTATGAAAACTTACCACAAAAGTGTCTCGAGCGGATAGATTAAAAGTTGTAAAAATGTAAGCTATATCATTAGTGCTTTGTATGATCTCGTACCTTCTTTGCTTTTATCGGTTCATATAATGTCTTCGCGTAGAATTCTTCTCGGTCTACGTATATTTTAAACATTGTTGTTTCGTCAAACACGTTTTTGAATTTTATTGTTGTGGATCCGCCTGCTTTGATTTCGAAGGGCCCTTGCGGCTTAGGTTCTGTACCTATGCCCTTTATATTGTAACTGTAAATAAACATGAAAGTTGAAGTTGCTGAGACACTGCACTTTCTCTCCAAAAGCTAGGTAGCGGCAGCTAGTCATACGTAAATGAGTACATGTATAATTATGTTTGGGGTAGTTCAATTGTCTGGAATACAACTTAACTCTCTTCCGTGAAGATGGTCTATACTTATAGATGTTACGAGGAGATGCTTAATGTGTAATGGTGCTCCCACACTGCTGTTATATAATGTTAAGTAACGTTAGTAAACATTTGTTAGCTAACATTTAATCACAAAAGTTAAAAAATGTTTTCATGTTAGTAAATGTTAATTAACATTTTTGAACAAAATTTTGTTTGTAAACATTTTATACAGGTGACGGCGGGGTAGTAAACAGTAGTAAACACTTTCCATCAGTGTAGGAGCACTTATAACATATAACAGTTCCTAACAAAATGTAACAATTGACAACATTTGTTAGTAAATGTTTTAGTGTTCAAAAATGTTTATAAACATTTTGTAACAGCAGTGTGGGAGCACCATAAGTAATAAAAAAAAATATCCATAATAACATACACAAACTCTCCAGCGACCACTGAATCGAACGAGACTTTGCATTTCTGCACACCAAGTTCTGTTGGTTCGAACCAAACTAAAAATTTGCCTTTTTCGAACGGTCCCAAGGTGTATTCGCTATCGGCTTGTATTGACGTATGAGAGACCTGTAAACACGTAAAATCTAGTGTGTAATTTTTACTTAAAATACATCAAATTTAATGTTAATAAGGCTGGTAGAAGTAGAAGCTGTAAAGTAGCACTCCTTATAAAGTTGAATTCACTACGAAGTTTGTTCGGTAGCATGTCAGAGCGAGGCCGTAAAACTAGTTGCGGGTAACATAGTCTAGGTGCAATTTTTGGTATGATCTTAATTATACTCGTATCTATTTACCGATGTTGTAAAGTCCGTTTTCACATCTGTTTTGTTATGAACTCTCAGTCGAAGTGGTACACAGGTACCAATAGGTGTAGTAGTTTCCAAGTCCTTCTGTTTAGCCGGCAAGCATTTCAATACAACTTTGTAAATGTATGAGCCAGCTAAGTTGTTTGAAACTTCCAAGAAATCTTCGGTCTCTCCAATCACGAGGGGGGAGTACGTCATCATCACTACCGCCTGTTCGGGAAGTAACATTTATTTTATAGTTTGTTATTGTTTTCACTTAGCTACTCTATTATCCATTCCCATTGAGCAATTTATCTACAAAGTAGTTACTTCATTGAAAGCTGGTATAGTAACCTCAGAATTCCTGCCAATAGATATAGCATCTGGACAGAGTAGTTTATTGCATCTGATCTGGAAGTCTGCGTCTGTAGCCAGCGGATTGGTGATGACTAGCTCCTTCTGCATGGATTCGCGCGCTCGAGACACGAACACCAATTTATCGACGATTTTACTGGCCGTTACCGTCGCTATGATGTTGTAGAATTGATACTCTCTGGAGACTTCGTTTATGAACATTATCTAGATTCGTATTGAAAGTATGAATTAGTGGCGAAGAATTTTTATTAGCGCACAGAATAAAAGATGGAATTTACTGAACTATCTATTCTCAGAACTACTGCCTAACCTACTGCTAATAGATATTTGATCAGGGCAGTTAAGGGTAGGCAATAAAGGGCAGTAGGTTTAAAAGGGTCTGGAATAAACATCGTAGCATCATAGCTTTCTTTGTAAATTCCAAGATCCTACTAAATGTTCAGGAAGTTGTGAGAGGCACGTCCATGTAAACATGAAATTACCTCATGTCAAACTTTGTTAAGTTCATTCAAGATTCCAAATAAAATTTACCTTCAAATGCATTTCGCACTCCTCGTAGCAGACGAACACCCACCGGCAAGTTGCAGCCGCTTCGCCCCAAACTTTTACACTATCGGGGTGTTTAATCTCATAGAAACCCTCGAACTTGTCTGGGATTATTCGCACTATTTCTGTGGTTACTATGTAAGATTCGGGCTCCTGGAATTAACAATTTATATTTTTATTTTTGAAGTATAAAACTAATCTCTTATTATATCTACCTATTGGTTTAATGTTTTTTATATTTTTAAAGTCAATATCGGGAATCTAGAAAACTGAACAGATCCAGCGTGCCATAGATTGATCTAATTCATAGTATTCGTCCAACTTGCTATTCGTGTCTATGACTGAGTGAGTTAAATAGGCAACCTCTGTTATATTATGAACGAGTAACTCCTCCGTGTGAAGGTCTTTAGCAGATACTGTTATTTTGATTGTTCCATTAGGATTTGGATGTCCGGCTGATCCCAACAAGCTTACGAACAATGCACTTTCTCCTAGAGGTGAGAATAATACTTGAGCCTGAAAATCAGTTAAGAATCGGTTAATCGACGCCAATAAGTCTATTTTTCCTAGATGAAAATAGAATAGAAGAATATAATTTACACGTTTAATTGACACCGAGGAAAGATTACAATAGAAAAAAAACACTAAAAAGGTTAGAAATAGAAAATATTAGGTACAAATATGAACAGCAAAAATTAGCAACAGCAGCAGCTCTCAGCTTTTATGCCAGTCCCAAGGGAGACAGCGCTGGTTTTTAGATTTCGACACACAGATGGTGGAAAACTTACTTCGTGTTTTCCAATAGATTTCGGCTTGAAGTTTATTGGTATATCGAAGGTAGAGTTAGGTTCAACATTAAACTCTTTCAACGTGTCGAAAGGCCCTCCCGACACTTCAGATAAAACCAGCCACATGTCGTCAGAACTGAAATAAATATTTACATGAAACAGCACTTTTGGAATAATAATAAAAAAAGTTTATTCAATTAAAGTTACGTGGAATAAACTTACGGATTCGTTACCACTACGTAGTCTGTCTGGACTTCCCGTACTGGACATTCTAAATACAATGTTTTATTCTGAATGTTCCCTACATCGACACAGGTTCCATACAGCGCAAGCTCTAAGGGCATGTAGTTTTCGATATTGCAACTTGCCTGAAAAAAAACATGAGCTTAACTTCAAGTTCAAGTGAATATTCAGAAGTATAGTTAATAGTTATATACCCGCACTGGTTTTAGTATTAATTGTCGCGCCGATGCCAATGATAAAGGACCTACTGCAGTTGCCTCTCGGAAGGAAGCGCAGAATCGTACTAAGCTAACCCAGTACTATAACTTACCCAAACTTTGATAAACGGATTGTGATTGCACGGTCTAAAAGTTATGGTAAATGTAACATTTGTATGTGCAGCAATATTCCCCTTCTGCGGAGAGATGGCAAATTCATCCGATATCAAAGGCTGCCACCAAAATCTGCAAAATGTTTAGATGTTATGAGGTACATATTAAAAACCATCGTGGAATAATCGATTATTCGAAATTTTACCTGGCACCAAAGTCGCCTTTATTTAATAGCATAACTTTGAGAATCTTACAGCCGCGTTTACGCACTCGACCGAATTGCAAAGAATTCTGACTAAAGCATAAACTCATCCCCGTGGCACTGCCGCTCAACTTCACGAGTGGTCTTTCGAAGCTCAGAACTTTCATGTTTAACTAGAAAATGAAACCTTATAAAGTTCTGGAAGATGAAGACGCCGACGCCATAGCTCATGTTTTTTTCTTGCCCTTTTGAAAATCTTAATTAGAAAGACTTTACCATTGTAATTATGCAAGTAATTAGCTACGCTTTAGAGATTTTTTTTTGTCACTGATATTTCATTGAAAAAAGATACTCGTAGCAACGGTGTAAGCAGCCGTTTGAGCTCTATGCTCTATTCAGTTTAGAAGTTCGATATGAAAAACAGGGTTAGATTTCAAATTCATTTACCCACCTGCACGTCAAGAGTGCTTATCATACCGACTGGCTTGAATTGTATCCTAAGAGGAGCTTTCCTATAGGGCTTTATTGTGCATTTGTTAGGAACTACTTTCAAAGATGATAATGCGTTTTGTATGTCCATTGCTATCTGTTCTTTGACTTTGTCATCTTTGTAGTTCTGTAACATCTGGACTCTGAAAACAAAAATTATCTATAGAGTTCAGACAAAAAAAACTTGTGGTTATCGAATTCCTTGAACCAGAAAACTTGACATAAATAATTTATTCTTAAATGTAAATGATAACAGCTATTTTTTTCATGTCTTTATTTTGTGTCATTGGCTACATTTTATCATTGGAATAAGTACCTACTAACATAAAAAAAATCTACGCACATATTTCAATAGGATGGGTATTGACCTCCTATAATTTACATTTCTTAAGGAAAAAACTTAAGTAAGTATAAGTACCTAGATGGCCCAGTATCAGCTTGGAGGTTGATTACGCTGGGGCTGAGACAAACGCTAGTTGCCTCGGAGCACGTTGTATCTTCCACTATTGGATACATGTCTCGGAATATGAAAGTAGCGTCGATTGCGATTTTGCTGTGGTTCATCACTTCAATAGTACGAACGATCTTTTCCCCGACTTTCACCGGTCCCAGGTCAAAACTTTTTTGACAACCTTCATAAAGATCGAAAAGGAGTGGGATACCTTAAAAAAATTTAGGTAGTGAGAAATGGGTAAAATAATAATTATAAACAATCATGTTTATAGTAACACCTTCTCCCTTGATAGTGATGATTTCTTCACAAAGTGAATTGACCCAAAACTGTAGCTTGAACTCATACTCTCGGACTTGTTTCGGTCTGAAGTAGATAGGAACCTTCATGCGCCTTAATGGTTGGATGTCCGGGACCTCATGGTAATCAATGAATAGTTCAGGGACGTTTGTGAAATTCAAGTCAAGACTGAAATTAAACAAAACAAAGTTTTTATAAAATTACATCATCATCATTCTCAGTTACACTCACTACAGCCCATAAAATTACATAAGTAACTGTAGGTACTGTAAAAGTATAATGTAAAAATAAATACTAACATAATAGGTACTTTGTCGTCATTTACGAAAGCTATGTTTTTCTTGTACGTAGGATCCGGTGCGTTTATGATACATTTACCAAAATCGTATTCCATACATGAGAAGTGATACAACGGTTTCTCTATTTCTGCGTGTATGAACATTGTGTACTCCGGACCATCGGGAATCTAAAAATAAAAATTCTGTTTTCAAACATACATGAAAAATTTTGAGTTATTAGAGAGAAAAGTTCAAGTTCTTACCGATAGCGTAACAGGATATGCCTGAACCGGCACTTTCTTCAGAGTGAAGTATAAAGTACACTCCACTTCGTTCCCGGGTGTAACATGACCACTTCTAGGTTCGACGCTCAACTGCATGTATTTCTTTACTGGACTGCTCGTGTAGTACCAGTCAAAGAAGAATGTAGCCGAACCATCATTCTTTATTGTGAATGGTATAGTTCTTTCGTAAGTTGAAGCAGTCTACAGAAAGACATTATCAGCAGAATTAATACTTACCATATTTTGACTATCTACATGAATGTGCTCTTATTAGAGACAAATGTAGGATACGTACTTGATCCAGATGAATGTTTGTATCAGCGTCAGCATTTAGCACATGCTCGTTTCCGATCAAGTAATAAGTTACTTTGGGCTTAATTGAAAAACTTAGTGCATTGATGCATAAAGTCAAATACTTCGTCATAAATGTAATGCTACAGAATATTTTGAATGATAGCGGACCGTCTTGAATAGGAGTGTAGATGATTCTGAAAACAATTGTTTTTATCTCATTATTATCTAAACGGTACGTTGTACTCGTATTAGTAGATACTAGTAAAGTAGTAAAAGACTCTGGAAGAACATTATAAATTCTTACTTTATGGGCGTTTCAGATCTTGGTTTCAATACCCCACTTTCAGGCTCAACTAAAACTGGAGTTTTGCCAGATTCGTTACAAAGTGAATTTCCTTTAAACTCGAAATTAAGAGCATCGTTTTCATTATTCTTCAATATAACTACGTTTGTTGTAGTAAAACCCACAAGCGAGTTCCTTATAATCAGAATGGTTGGTAGAAATACAACATCGGGCTCTCTCACTAATCCAACAACTAGTAAATTCATTACCAAGTTGTAAATTGGGATCATAAACTTCCATTGAGACTCGTAAACCTGTATATTGAAAAAAGTTTTTTTGAAAACCTTTTAACAGTTTATTTATTGTAATATATCAGCATGTATATTTACCCCTGGGGCTGTTGGAGAAAATGTAAAAGTGACTTCAGTAGATGTTCCACCTTCGACGTTACCTTTCAGCATGTTACAATGCATTGGTATCAATTCAGGCTTGTCCGACATTACCATTTCGAATATAAACTCGTACGGCTCATTAGTCGGGTTGATTACATTGAAAGATCTGAAATACAGTGTAATATAGTTAGCATTAAGCTGAGTCTGGACCTTTTGACAACTCCCATCCTAGAGTCATAGTTAGAGCCAGTCTTACCTACCACTCACCCACATGTGGTACCCTTCCTACAGTACTCATTTAGACTTAGTTTAGTAAAGGAACTTAGATTTTATAGAAATAGGTAAGTAAATTGTTTTGTTTAGCTCTTTTGTATTTTGTTTTTTACTCTGTGTGTTGTCAATAAACTTTTTCTATTCTATTCTAATATTATAGAAAGATCAAGATTTTTTCATGTAATGATACCAGATCTTACTTTTTGTAACAACCCCAGCCTAAAACGTTGAATTCCAAAACAGTCATGTGCGGAGGTAAAGCTACTCCTGTCACTTTTCTTCTACCCGAAGTCAAATAATCACTCTCGTCTATATCCAAGTGGACATACGGGATCAAAGATTTCGCTACAATCTTACAGGACACATTTTGATCGTAGGGATCCAAGTTGTCTGTGAAAATGCATTAAATTTTATTATTAACCTTGTAAATAATGTTTTGTTGCAACTGCATAATAATAGAGGTACCTACTTTTATGAAGTTATTGTTTTTCTTACCTATAACACTTTTCAATCTGACTTTAAAATCAAATGCTTCTAACGGAGAGAAGGTAACCTTAAAGATTTTACTTTCATTAGGCTTGAGGCATTCTTTGACAGGTTCAATTTTAAATGGTAAATCTATTTCGAACCATGTGTCAACACTGTTTCTGCCTGTGCTGCCACTGAATAGTGTTATATTGCTAGCATCTGCAAACAAATGAATATATATATTTAAACTTCTGCGGGCTTACCATGACCGTTTATAGCGATTCAGTTTAGGTCCAACTACGAACCAGTTTTGACGTAAAGTTAGGCGCTGACGTAAAGTTTTGACAGTAAGGCAGAACCTAAACTGAATCGCTAACACCTCATGGTACGGCTCCTGTTTTTATATTTTCTTTCTTCTATGTACTACAAGGAGAAGACATACCATTTTCGTTTCTATTTTCATTCGGAGGAGGCCCTGTTGTTTGCATGTCTTCGCCGTTAGCGCCATGTTCTCTTGAACTATCAATACTATTAGGTTCTTCCGAAATCTGAAATTGAAATAGAGTCGGAAATCATATAGTTTATTCTGGCTGTAAAGCTCATCTGTATGTTTATCTTATTTTTACCGTTTGAGGAATGTATTTGTCTATCCTTGAGGGATATTCATCGTCGATATGAAACTTCCACACAATTTTCATTGGCACATTTCCAACATTTTCTACTTTGAAATCGAATGTTCTTGTCTGTTTAACATTATAAAGTAGAATATTAGCATCATAAAATGTAACGTGTCTTGTAATTTCATCAATAACCAAATTACCTGATAAATGAATGTATCCCTCAACGTAGTATGTTCTGTCAATGAGCACTTATACTTAGTGTATTCGGTTACAGCTGAATACACTATTATCATGTTTATTGACCCTAAAAATGCTTCTGTCGGAGACACTGCTTGTTCGTCAATAATCATCTCACATCTTTCATTCAAGCTCACTTCTCTGAAAATAAAAGATTTAAATAATAAAACAAAATCTATGCTTTTTAAACTATCATGGTTTTGAACATTATAAACACTTGAAACGAGATATTTACCATGATTTGTGTTTTTCTGATTTTCCCGATATTTCGGCACAGTTGCATGCGCCATGATCACGGTTAAACAAATCATGGTAAATATCTCGTTTCAAGTGTTTATAAATCTATACTTATCATATATTCTATAAAAATATATATTATCTAAAGGATGTTCTCACCGGTTATGATCAAACAATGTTATGATTTGTCGATTGTCCCAAGTAGCCACCTTCAAGTCAATAGTTAGGGAGTCATCACTAACTGCTGATAAATTGCAATTCAAAAGCTCCTGTTCAAAAAAACGAATACAATAATATATTTTAAAGTAAGTTATAGTTCGTTAATAACTTTATAAAAATAATAGTACCTTTTTAATGGATACTGGTTGTCCTGCAAAGAACATTAACTCCAAATCCTTTTCTTCACCTGGTGATATGTAACCCATGACTGGTTTTATTACAATATTTTCCACTTCATCCCAGGTGAACTTATAAACCTTATCAGAGTTGTTGACCATAATAACTGATCTTCGTTGAATTGAACAAAGCTCACAACCACCTTTAAAGATAAAATTATTTAATACTTCGACAATAAATAAAAAATGGAAAAATCACTACTTTCAAATTACGACCTTACCAAAGTCCAAAACGTATTTTAGAACAGACGGTTCTAAAGTCGCCGTGTCGCTGTGTCTCATTGAGCCCACTGATATTCGTTTGCTTTTCTTTGAATCGATACCTTTCGATTTCTTTTTTTCTAGTGGTGCACTCCGACTTTTACTTCTGCTGTCTACAGTAGATCCCGTAGACGCTGTCCTGTAATAAATTAGTAGGAAATTAATCAAAGAAAACATAACAAATTTTATTGTATTCACTTACCCTTCTACAGACTGTTTGTATACATCTAAATCAACGCCCATGGAAAGCATTTCCAATCCTATTAAAATAACGTCTTCCATAAAAGCTTCTGCTTCACACAAAACCTGAAAAAACGTATGTACCCACGTTTTCATCTATATAACTTATTCAAAATCTGTTTTTTCAGGCCAGATTGATGTAAATATCCAAGCTAGTTACTGCATTTGTTGTTGCATTTACTACTTACTGTAAAATACTCGTAAGGATTCTCGAGAATTGCAAGCTTCACATCGCAGCTAGTTTTTCCTTTCTTTATCGGATTGTAGTGAACAAGAATCGTTGCTATTTCTGATGGTCTTATTATTACTTTCAAATCAGTGTTCTCGTATTCTAAAATATAGTAAAACAAAACTAATTATATAGTAGCAGTAGGTAATTAAACGTTTATTTGAATATGCTAGTTGACTTATTTTTAATTTGAGTCTTAAATAATTGATAATTGTTCTATTAGACCAAAATAAACATTATTATGTTTTTTGGAACCATAAAAACAGTAAAATTTTATTTTAAAGTTTAACTTTTCATAATCATACAAAAACGCTGTCGGCCATTTTAGTCTAGCACCGTCATACTTATCGTAATAATCATTTGACGTTTTACAAATGTATGAAAACTGATTGGAAATGACAAAGTGACATTAGTTTGTTTACCAGTTTTATGACATCACATCCGGCTGTAATGGCCGACAATACAAATATAAACAACAATTTTGCAATTGAAAATATGCAACCATCTTGAACTTTAATTAACTGAAATCGATATAGTGTGATTTCGTAAGTCAAAAACCGCAGGAAATACTAACTTATTGTGATAAATTTGTTATGAGTCAAGTAGCCTATTCTAACTGGGTATAAACTAGCTCACCGTTGCTGCCAACCAATATTATATGTTCACAACTTTCAATTACACTCAACCAAAATATAGGCCTCTCCTCACATTTTGACTGTAAAATTTCAAGTTTAACGATACTTTTCACAGAACTTATATTTTTAAATCGAATAGGTTTGGTGCTTATTGAGCCAAGACAGGTTACTGGGAAATTAAGCAGAGCTATCCTGTGCTGCCTTATCTGCGGTTGTACCAATCTTATCCTTGGTATCACTCCTTCACCTATTAGACAAATTCTGAAAGATTGCTCTTGATTATCCAAGAGTTTAAGTTTTATTTCCAACACGGCTCGATACTCCTGTAAAATTTTATCTTTTTTATAAATTTAATCAATAATATCCATTCATTATACCCATTAGGTAAGGTCTTATCGAATTATACCTGTAGAGCTTTAGGACTAAATATTATTCCAAGATTTTTATGCAGCAGTGGTTCTATATGGGTATCGTATTTGTCCAATGAGAATATATCTGGATTCGAGTTAGATTGATAATGTAATTTCATTGTTAGTGCACACGCAACTAGGCCATTGTTGTAGAGATCGATAGCACCCGTAAAACAAGAATGGACATTTACGCAAAAGAAATGTAGAGTCACTGAGTTTTCACAAAATACGCAGTGCGGGGACGACTGAAACAAAAGCAACTGTAAGATCCAGTAATATTTCCAAATATTGTTTATATATCTATGAGATACGAGTAGGTATATACCTCAGGTACTTTGTACTCTGTTAAGTTTTTTACAATAAGATGCTCTCGGAATGTTGTTTCCAAGTTCCAAATATCCAAAGTTGGCATAGCACCAGTGCCGACCAGCCTCAGAGGTACGCCTTGTGCTTCGGCCGGGCAGGTGTCACTTATAATGAAGTTAATTGTTTCTTCGAATTTTCGTGCTGATGTTGCCAGGAATTGAATTTGTATAGTCCGGCTGGTGCCCGGAGCTAGCAGGTTGTCTTCATTCATGATTAAGAAATTACCACACCTCAGTGGTGGATTTTTCAATCTGTTAGTTTTTATTACAAATACAGCATAAGTTACATAGTCATACATAGTCCTTTAACTTTTAAAGCGTCAATTTTCTACAGGACCTATCAAAGTTTACTTACTTGTTGTCCTTTAGTTTCATCACCTGTGGATTGTCTGGATCCGGTTGATATTCTACTGGTAACACAATTTCATACGTTACTGGGCATTTACTTGTGTTGTTCAAGATTACTTCTCTTGTCACTCCACTTCCCACAGCTATGATGTGGAAGTTTAATTCGCCTAATGGAAATAGTGTGAACCTAAAAGTAGATAAAAGTGGGATTTTAGGTACCTATAATTGTCTGTACTCAACACTGTAAAAATGATGTAGAGATAAATGTCTTACGTGTTATAAAATGAAGCTATTGTGACGCAGACTGGAAACTTAGCGACAACCACCTGGTCCTTACTACCGTCTAGCAATGAACAAATGTAGGCTGGAACATTTACAAGATTCATCGATGTGGTCGGAGTGCAGTCAAATTCAATACAAATCAGCTTCAATGTAGGCGGTATAACGCCACATTCTGCACTTGCTTCAAACGAACGTAATAACGATGGCTCCGGAAAATTCTTGACCTTTTTTAATCTGTTAAAAAATTTACAATACAATACTTCAATATTTTATTTTATTTTCACGGTCTTAGGAAAACTAACAGCTATAATAGGTATTAAAATAAACAGTAAAATATGTATTATGTAGTCAGGACTACAGAAAACGCGAAAGCGAAATAACAAAAGAGAATTAATATAACAAAAGAACAAAAAAATAGCGAACTTTGAAAAAACTTACTTGAAATAAATATTATATTTTCCTCTATTCAGTAAGTACATTTCTCTGACAACAGTAGAGTTCACTTTCACGTTGCCGTAGTTTAGGTAAGTTTCAGCAGGATTTTCGTAGGCACATTCGACCATAACGTCGTAACATTCGGCTGACAGGTCGAGATTGTCTATCACCATGGGCTCTCCTCTGCCTTGTTCATCGTAAATCTGTAGAAATATGCTACACATAACAGTCTGTGAAACATTTTGCAGGAATCATTTCAAATGGTTTATAGGTGATAAATTCTTACATCAATAGTCAGCATTTTATGTGATATTACACCAACCCTGCAGGCAATATACGTCACCGGCACAACTTGATTGTCGTGTCTCAATACGATGCCTGATGTTTCAGCTATAATGAAATCTTCTACAAAATCAGAGGCGTTTCGAATTTTCCACATTATGGGTAGTATTGAATCATTTTTCACTATGAATCTGTCATCTTCGCGCCGATAGAGCAGCAACTTCCCGTATTCTAAAATAGTTGGCATGGCATGTTATCTATCTATAATATCTATACTAATATTATAAAGAGGTAAAATTTGTTTGTTTGTTTGACGGAGGTAATCTCCGAACCTACTGAATCGATTTCAAAAATTCTTTCACGGGTGTGTAGAATGGACTGTCCGGGTGGTTATAGGCTATGTTTTATCCCGGTAGCTTCATTAGTACACCCGTGCGAAGCCGGGACGTGCTGCTAGTTTAAAATAAACCAATGATTAGTTTAATGACTTATAATAACACTTACCGATGGTTTTTGTCAAAGGTAGAATTTCTACAATAGGCACAACTCCGCTGCATCCGATTGTAACAGAAACGATTTCTGGATTGTCTTTTACACAAAACAAAAGAACGCTTTTATGTATCCCAACTTCTGCTGGTGCTGCGGATATCATAAGTTTTCCTCGACATCCAGGCTGTAAAAAAATTCGTACGAAAATAAAATATAGGTACCCTTAAATTCAAACTTTCGTATTATCATAACTTACTTCCAATCTAATGAATGTCTTATCTATCTGAAAAACAGATGTATCTTCTAAAAATTCTATTTCAACATCTGCAGTTATGAGTGAAGAATTTTTCAAATCGATTGTGTATTCCTCTTCATAAATTCTGAACTGTCCAACAAAAATCGGCCCAAACTCAAATATTTTGAGGTCATCCAAATACGAGATCTTATAAACATTATCTTCTATTGTCCTCCTGACAAAGTTCTCAAACATTTTTTTAGGCCTACTGTCCAATCTGTAAAAACATAAGCTTATTACTTACTGGAAGCGACAATTTTTTTCTTAAAGGTTTAAAAATGATAAACATTGCGTTTTACTACTTAGTTAGCCTAAGATCTTCTCACAGACTTTTTAAGGTTTTAATTAGTAAAAGTCAGACTTAGTAGTTAATTCTTTATCCGGCATTCGCCTAATTAATACTCTACTAGTTTTAACTACTGCTTTCAAATGTTAACAAATACAATTCAGAATAATCTTTCTTCATTATTCTTTAGAACGATTTGTGTAAACCAGTTCACGTGGCAATACCGTGTATGAAATGAGAGATAGGGATTGTGTCTTATTTCATATCATTATATTTAAGGGCATTATCACCCATCAACTACTAACCTGGGTAGATCGCAAATTCCTGTTACGGTGATGTCAACTCTTGAATCTGGCCATCCACTTACTTCAACAAATCTTTTTACACTAAAGTTGCCTTCTATTTGAGGACTAAAGGAATATTTACACCTTAAAAGATCGCCAGGTTGCAATACCAGACGCCTACCAGAGGCTGTAAAAATGAAACTACTTAGTAACTAGTACCTGGAATAATCAAAAGACAAAAAGTAAACTGCGCATAAATACATTGCATGGATTTCACTTTTCGCAACGGTTCAGGGTAAAAGTAGTCAGTTTCACTTTCCTCAGTCGCTATTTTCTCTATCGATGTAGAAGGAATCTCGCTTGTTGACGTCTGAGAAGACGTTACCTAGAACGAGAACATGCATATATTCATATCAGTATCTAGGTCCAGTCCAGTAAGAAGGAGCCAGTGACGAGCTAGTTAGTATTTTACCTTTTTGCCACAAGTGCAGTGCCATTTTGAAAGAATATTTAAAACGTTGTCCTGGGTCGTATCGTCCAGTAAGTTCAGATCTGTTAGTTGATTGCATTCACATTTTTTTATCTAAAAACAATTGAGTCGTTATCACCTGTTAATTTTTTTTATATTATCACTATGTTCGATATTAGTATTACCGGTGATTCATCCAAGTATAGCCATTTTAATGGATCTTCATGGTGTATCGCTGGAAATATTTTTGGTAATAGCACAGTATATTCTTTTCTATTGACAGGACATGAAAGAATATCAAATTCTTCATCTTCTTTTAGTGCTACTTTAACAATGGGCGCATTCGCAAACATGTTGACGAGAGCTGTTTTGTAGTGCAGGCATGGGCACATGATCATAGTCAATGGAAAGCCTCTCTCTGAGAAACTTACATCGGAAACCTAAAACAATATAAAAATTATTTGAACAATTAACATTCGTTTAAGTGAATTGAAGCTTTGGTTTGGCTCTACTTACTTGTAGTTGAATTTCAGATTTCTTTTTAGTCTTTTTTTGAGCTGCTCCAACAATTTGTCCATTGAATCCATAAATAGGAACACCGACATCGCATTCTTCTAATACCCAGTTATTGGCAATATTTACAAGACTCTCGTAAGTGTTTTTATTATAATCATTGTATTTCGTGTTCATTACCAAATATTCACTGGTTGGTTTCCCTGATTTAGAAGAATTCGTTTGGTAATTGCTGAAGTTCGTGGTTTTATTTTAAAAACAAAATATCAAGGCGTAAGATATATTAGTTAAATAAAATTAACATCTCAGTAATAATCTTTTAAAAGTGAAAACTCTCCTAAATTTAAACTACGAGTATAATAATATAATTATTCATACTATAACAAACAGCTAACCTTTGGCATCATCTTTCTTAATTTTTTTCCTTGATTCGGAAGTGTTTACTGCTAGCAAAGATTTACTGCGCTCTGAAAAGAAACTGAGCATCAACATACGAGTTGTATGAATATGAGTAAAACCTACGTATCTCCTTGCATTGCAAATGCAACCATAGGTAGCGGCAGGTAACGGCTTAGCTTAGCCTATAAAATAGTGTTTCTACTTAGGTAATAACCAAAATACTTACCCCTACCTCCTTTGCCATCTTTCTTGACAATTTGACTAGGGTATCTAAAATATAATAAGTTTCATTAACTTTCAGTTCCAACTTTTATCTAAGTCTATTAGTTAATCAATTTACCCATATTTATCATGGAGCTTTTTCCTTCGAGCTTCCAAACCATAAGTTATATAAATAGCCTTCAATTCAGGGGGAGCCAATGCATACTCCTCTTCATCCATGTCTTCAAAAGACTGAACGATTTCTTCGATTTCTGTTTCATCATAAACTTTGGACACATTTCTAGATGAAAAGAATATAATAGTGAGATACGAATATAATAGTGATCTTTTCAGGCTATTAATAAAAGTTTTAATTAGTTTTATATTTACTCGTCAATTAAATCATTTTCTCTTTGTGTTTCTTCATATTGTTGTGCCCACTTATAAAAATCTGACTGACATAGAACAAGGTGAATGTTCCATATTGTGTGTTTACATTTGAGAACTGTGGTTAGGACCAGCGGAGGGTTCTTCAGCATAATGCTTGTTAGAGAATCAACCACAAAACCTTTATTGAACTTTGGCTGATTGAAGAAATCAGTGAGAAGCTCTTGTACTAAGTCCTGTTAGTAAAAAGTATTATTAATAAATTGTTTACAACATTAAAAAATCTAAAAAAGCTTTGCAATGTTACCATTTGAAACATTGTTGTTGATCCCATTGCGCCTAAGGCAGTATGAGATGCTATAGATGAATTAGGTGACTTTTTTTTCTTTTTATCACTAGCTTTCGAACGTGGAGTTGCTACATTTTTAGCTATAGCTATAAATTCTATCTTCTTAAGAATAACTTCGAACTCGTCTTCAGTTTCGTTAAACATTTCTAAAATAGTAAGGAAATGGTATATGTAGGTATTCAATATTATTATATCTTAATTAAATAACACACTAATTTCTAAATATATTTCACAGTAACATTTGCCCACAATTTAGCTCGCGTTATAAGTACTGCAATAAACAATCAAGACAATATAAATTCTAGGTTTAATATAAATCTATTCTGGATTTTTCGAGTAACAGAAATCCAATCCAACCATCGTCGCAAACTTTTGCAATAATTACAATATGCATACCTTCTGTCTGTTCATCAATATCATCTGAATCGCCTTTTGCATGTCTTTTTGCTATTTCATAGCTCTCATTTATAGCACTGACCAAAATAATTTTAGCTGGACATTCACTAACACATAGCGCTTCGACAATGCAAAGATCAAAATTTACGGTAGGTATATTAAGTTTCATACCAATAGAGTATGCCATTTCTTGACATTGCAATTCTATGGAAAAAAGTGTGATTTAATAATCTTTATTCAGAAAATCTAGTGAGTGATGGATGATTGATTTCAAATGTTTAGGTACTTACCTTCACATGGTGATCCATGAACTAAAACTATTAAACCTTTCATGTATTTTTCTGTGGTACTATCAGTCGTTATGTTATGATCAAAAACGTGCAGACATTCTTTTAAAGGATCTGCATGGTTCTCTTTCATCAATTTGATTTCATCTGAAATTATAGTTTAGGTAAATTGAGAGACACACCATCTGGTGCTTATAATTATGAATCTAAGAAAGAATGGTATTAACAAATATAATGAATAGGCTTATAAATAAAATTACCTGCAATTATCTCAGCTTCGTTTCTGAACTTCCTTGGTGTTGCTTCTTTGGTGGGTGGAGTCTTTGGAGCATTTTTAGGACTCTTTGCTTTTCTGAAATGAATTTGAGAATAAATTTCATTTGCGACGTTACCAGTCTCTGCCGTTTTATCTTCTCTGTGCCTTGGTGCTACATCATCACCAGTATTTAGGTTTGGACATCAAATAATAACATTGTTAAAAGCGATGGCACTGCGACGACGCAGCTACGGTAACATTTTTACAAACCTTTGTAGTTTTTATTCTATTAGGTATAAACATACATCTTACTTTGCTGCTGCAGCAGATTTAGAAGTTGCGCTAGCTTTAGCAGCTGCTGCTTCTTCATCAGTACTCCTGCAATGAAACAGAACACAATATTTATAATTTGAATTAGATAATAAAAATCAGTGGTAAATAAAAAAAACTCCTTTACTTTTTTACCCGTTCAGTGAAAGTTTTAAAGAAATTTGTTATTTCAGGCGGCATCCCCACTCCTGGTCTCATAGCAGGTACTAGCATTTCATCAGGTTTATTGTAATACTTATTCAATAACTGATATATTTCATCCTCTTCTTTCCATTTTCTAAAACAAACATAAATAAATAAGTAATAAATAAACAAATATTCTTGGACATTTGACACAGCATCATCTAGTCCCAAGCAACCTCCGCGTCTCAGCCGGGCTTTCGCCCACTGCGCCACAGAGGTCGTCATAGAAATAACATAGTCATCGCGAGCCGTATTGCATAGTAGGAACCATAAACAATTATTTTAATCATTTCTTACTCATCGCTATGCGCTATGATCAGTTCTATCGGAAAAGGACACGGGTTCGTCAAACCAAAGTATATATCTGTAGTCTCCGCCCATGGAAGCGTTGGTGGGAAGTTAACATTAGGCCCAATTAAATGCACATGTGGTATGATTCCCTGACCAGATACGGGAATGGTCATTCTATTCGGATTCATATGGAATCTAAATATTAATAATCCTTCATAGGCCATCTGTTGAAAAATAATACCATTTTATTCACACTAAAATCTAGAGATTGAAAAATGTATTCCATTTCAAATAAACAAACCTCCATCGTTGGTTTAAAAGCCACGCTGAGCCATCCACCTTCTCCTGGTTCATAATTTCCAGAACTATCCAATACCATCATAGGCTGTGGACCTGGAGCTTTTAATCTTAAAGTAACATACCATATGCATGTTGGTTTTCCACTAAAACAATGGCAAAATCATTATTTTTGAAGTCATTTTTCTTGTAATGTAGGAACACTATATCACTATACATATAGGAACAGTTTGATACATACACATTCTTTAAAGGTATTGAGCAGATGATCTTATCACCACATCTAACAGAACCGAAGTTTATTTCGGTCATGTTTGATACCAAATAGGGAACGGCACAAAGTGCTTTTATTTGTATTGGAATGATCACCCCATAAGGCACCTGAAACGTTAATTAGATGTGGATCAATCAAATCCATTTTTACTGGTTATCTGCCTTAAGAGCTTTTACGATTAAATTAATTTTGCAAAGTACCTCCAAATTGAATGAAGTTTCTACATTCTGCTCCAATTCTGTAAAATCTAGTGATGTGGGTGAGAATACTACATCCAGTTTTCCAGTTTCCCCAGGATTTAGTTTTCCACAAAGTTTCATAGACAACCACGTAGGTACATGTGTGCCCTTAGCGAAATGTAGTTTCGTTGCAATCGGCCCATAGTTTATTATCTCAGCTGTGCATTGCACCTGTTGTTATCAATTACCACAATTAATACTAAAGTGCATCTGCTCAGTAAAACTTAATATGTACTCGTATGTACGAAAGTAAATGTGTTATTTAATGTACTTTATTTAATGATTGCTTACCGTACTACCTGTTATGACGACACCATAGTCAATCACATAGGGAGTTGTGTAAAAACCCGGTATCGGACCCATTTTAGACAAGGTTAAGTAGGCTGTAAGAATTTCTGGTTTGTTTTTAATGTGGTTTATTACCAGCATCCTCTCTATTGCTAATTCTATATCCATCGTAGATGGGTAGCCGTCCTTAAAACAAAAGATGTTGGTAAGGTACCTATTAACCTATATTTCCATTCAACAATGAATGTATTGTTCACTTTTTATAATATACACACCCAAGATGAGCAAACGTGCCATCCTATTTGAAAGTCCGGATCTTCAAAACATTTTTCCGTTAAAGGAGAATTTAAGTGTTCCGAATTACATTTGAAAAATATTTCACTAACGGCTTCTAAGTATTCTAACGTTAAAGCTGGTATGGCTCGATATCCGACTTCGGGATGCAACTGAAAAAGAAACAAACACGATTGGTGTGTTGTCTTTAACTATCACAGAACAGAGTATTCGTCATTGCTGTAAGTGGAACTAACTTACATTAGCTATTTCTGGTCTTTGGAGTGTAATATATGCTTGTGGAACAACCCCCCATCCAAATACTTCTACCGGTATATGCGGCAGATGCCCCATTTCTAATAAAAATACTCTATGAAAGTATCCAACCACGCCTGGCCTCATAACGACCTTCAGTTCAGCTTCTTCATCAGGCTCCAATATCTTTTCAGGTGGTACTAAATCCAGAATCGTGCCCTCAAGTTCATTCTCAAATTTTGGTTCATTCATATATGTTCTGTATTCATATGACAACTGGGCAATGTTAGACATAAGTAAATGCTCAGAAGCACTTTCGTGGAAAGATCTTATTTTAAAATTTAGTTTTTGTGTGTTAATTTTATACATCAAGTCTGAGCTTTGTCCGGTCACTATTATAGATTCAGCGGGTCCCCCCAAAACTTCACATTCGAGTATGGCTCTTATGTTTATATTTGACTTTGGCTGAAATATTACGTGGACATACTGAATTTCACTAGGCTTCAGTAGACCTCTGTGTGGTACCAACTGTAAAATGTCATTTATATCAGTCCTATAACGTTTTGAAAGTTTAGCAAATTTTCCGATCCATGGAAATTCAGATTCACAGCCAGAGTCAATCATTGGTACAACTTTTTTCATTATTCTTGTCTTCATGAATTCTAAATCCATTTCGGAATCATCCAAAGACAGAGATTCAATTCCAGGTTCTTGAATAGTTGACATAAATTCCTTTGGAATTCCTTCGTTCTCTGTTATTTTGTCTACCTGTGACCCTTCTGGTGTACGAATGGCCAAAATCTCATGTAAATCGGCCACTGAAAAAGGATAAATAAAATATTTAAAAAAATTAAAACTACATTTACACAGACAGACGAACCATAAGTTCAGAGAGTTACCGCTGGGTTCCGATTCTTCAGTTGGTGTTTTGATTTCGCTGATAACTTTACTCAAATTTACTTTGAGAACTTCAGGCTGAAAACAAAATTACGCTGTAGGTACTTACTCTGACCAAGGAAACAAAAAAAATCGTTTAAAACTTAATGAGAAATTAATAACCGTTGCCGTTGTAGATATTAAACACTTCTTCCACTGGAACCTGTAGCATACTAATAGAGGTGTAACATTTTGTATTTTTATTGTTTTGCTTTCAATACTTCCATTCAAAATACACTGAAAGTCGACTCGTGGTGATAACACAAACATATTCGGGAAGTTTATTTTTCCAATCAGTTTGATTGCATCCTGAAACGATAACATTTAAGCATACCGGAATTTTCAAAAGCTATTAGGGTAGGTGCGTCAAATATGGGCCGGCGGGTAATAAGGGCCACTTCTATTTTAACATACTTCCAATATTATTATTAGACTCAAACCAAGCCTACATTATAGAGGACCATTAGGAAGGCTAATATCCGCGGTGGTATCGCCTTCCTATTCGCCTTCATGTCAGTAGACACATTTATTTAAACGATGTTTGTAAAAATCGCTCTACTAGAAAAAAATCTCCACGAAAACTGATTAATTGTGAGTACCATAGACTTTTTTTTTTTAATCTGCTGTTATTAATATAACATAAATTTATCATGTTTCCTGATTAAGTTAAGTTTAAATATAAATATAAATTTTTCATGATTTTACAGTGAATTTTGTCGAACTTGACGCAGGCGGCTAATAAGGGCCACCCCCAAGGCGGGTAGTAAGGGCCGTCAATTACAAGGCTTTCAGGTCTTCTTTCGAAGTCGTGTTCTATTATATCTGTTTTTATTGTGTATACGTGTTCTGAGGTTAAAATATGAATGTATTTTCTTTCTTTTTTTTGCTATTTCAGTTAGAAGCGATTGATAATAATGAAGGACAAAGACTGGTTATTAGCAATACTGGTACACAAAAACAGATGCAAAGGGCAAGGTGACTGGTGACTAACGACTGACGACTGACGACTGACGACTGACGACTGATGAACAAAAAGAACAAAAAGAACAAGAAGAACAAGAAGAACAAAAAGAACAAAAAGAACAAAAAGAACAAAAAGAACAAAAAGAACAAAAAGAACAAAAAGAACAAAAAGAACAAAAAGAACAAAAAGAACAAAAAGAACAAAAAGAACAAAAAGAACAAAAAGAACAAAAAGAACAAAAAGAACAAAAAGAACAAAAAGAACAAAAAGAACAAAAATAACAAAAAGAACAAAAAGAACAAAAATAACAAAAATAACAAAAAGAACAAAAAGAACAAAAAGAACAAAAAGAACAAAAAGAACAAAAAGAACAAAAAGAACAAAAAGAACAAAAAGAACAAGAAGAACAAGAAGAACAAGAAGAACAAGAAGAACAAGAAGAACAAAAAGAACAAAAAGAACAAAAAGAACAAAAAGAACAAAAAGAACAAAAAGAACAAAAAGAACAAAAAGAACAAAAAGAACAAAAAGAACAAAAAGAACAAAAAGAACAAAAAGAACAAAAAGAACAAAAAGAACAAAAAGAACAAAAAGAACAAAAAGAACAAAAAGAACAAAAAGAACAAAAAGAACAAAAAGAACAAAAAGAACAAAAAAGAACAATAAGAACGAAAAGAATTTTTTTTTTGTTACTTTGACTTTAGTTCTGAAGCTTGTGGGATCGAAACCGGCCCTTCACACATACTTCACACATTCACACACACACAACACAAAAGATTAGGTATATCTTGCGTTTGAGTGAGTATGCCCAATATAAGTACATAATACTTCACAGGACTCCTAGAAACTTGGAGGAAACATAATAGAGCAAAGTTCCAAAACGTAAACTTTCATAAGTTTAATAAGAGCCACCAATTCAAGAAAATTTTCAAGAAAATATTATGCTATTTTTGATTTTTTTTTGAGTTTTATGTAGTGAAACTAATAACTTTTTCAAGAATATGATAATTTTGAACAAATTTAGTCAATTAATGCTTTTTTTTCAAACTTTTCGTTTCATTAGTTTAATAAGGGCCATCACTGTTTTTTTCCGTGATTTAAATAAATCGTCAAGCGTAACTCACTAGAAAATCAATCTAAAAGTCTGCGAGAGATAGTAAAGCTAGAGTTTACAATGATAAAAGACAAAATGAATGTTTTTGTTAAGTGGCCCATATTAAACTCCCGTCGGCTAATAAGGACCAAAGGAAGGGTTTTGAAAAACCTCAATATTGATGATAAATTTCAATTAAAACCAAATAAATCATACTTTTTCAGACTGCTTATGAAGTAAACATTCTTAAAATGTCCTGTTTTTCATTCATATCCGTCTGATTTTGAAAATATTTTGAATTGAAATTAAGTGGCCCTTATTTGCCGCAGGTACCTTATTTATTTCAGACTTCAAAAAATGAGGAGTTTCTATGTTTAACTGTATCTATTTTTAATGTAAATACCTACACGCAATTCCAAGCTTTTTTTTAATTAGTTAAGTAGGTACCTTATTTTTATGTCCTTTAAATTTAATTCTCATCAAATCACAATAAACTCTGGATTTCAATGACAAATGTTTTGTTGTATCGAAAAGAATCTGCAATTTCATAACATCTTGATCTTCCAAACGTTCTTCGATGATGTGAGTCAGATTGAACGCCATTTTTATTTTAGTTATATCTTGAAAAAAATGCAATGGCCCTTTACGCAATGGCTCGACCGGCTTCAACGTTAAATAGTCAATAAATGTCCGTGACTGATTGCCCATTTCATTCACGATGTTTGATATGTTTAGATCGCCTTCGTTGTAGCAAATACAGCAACATAGATGCTCTTCTTCTGGCTTTATTTTATAGGTGCTCTGTTTTTGGATTATAGCAAAAGGCGGTTTCACGCTCAAGTCGATGTCTAGTGGTAATTTGGAAACATTTTTGATAGTGACAATATCTGATGAAATAATGTAGAGTTAGGTAGGTATTTGTTATTCTTAGTACATATAAAAATATAATTGAATGAAAGGTTAAAAAGTTATTTTAACTTACCAGTCAACTTGTAGTACTCGCTATACGGTCCATAATCGTACTGCAGGTCAATAACAGACGACGACACCTCTATTTTAGGATCAACGAATTCAGCTACTATTTGACACTCTAATAGCAATTCTTTCTTGTTAATTCCCTCGACGCTGCCAACTAAATACCACATCTCCTTTATGGTTGTCACTTTATGAGAGAGCCCTGTTATAGTTAATTCTAACTTTTCACCTGCCGCCATTTTAAACACTTTGGGATCCAAGTTGAAAAATCCCCTGGTTAGAGAAACAGAAATGCCATACTTAGGACAGATATAAATACTAGCTAAATCAATATTATGTTTCCAATGCTTACGAAGTATGCTGTTTAGTCTTCGGCGCTTTATAATGTTCGCTCCATTCCAGCGCGTGTAACCTTGTTCCACAGTTTTCCATCACTACTTTGCAATTCAGTGGGATTTTGGTGAAATTTCGGCCGAGGAATATTCTATCTCGCAACTCGCCCACTAATATACTGGTCCCAACACCGGTCGCTGATAACGGAATCAGCTAAGCATGTAACACAATAATAACTTTTATAGGTTGAAGGCCATTGATTGAATTTTTATAAAAATAAACTTACGATATCTTTCACTTTCTCTAACTGTATTACCGCTTTGTTAGTGTATGTGTCGGCATCAAGTAAATAAAGGGTCAAAAATAGATCAGTTTCAGATTCTGGTTCGATATGTCCTTCCATTGGGTGGATTTGCCATCTTCCATCTTTGTTTAACTAAAATTATAAAACAGTTTCTGTGAAAATATTATGACAAACAGAAAAGACTTAAGTTATGTAATAGAGCAATTCAAATTACTTACCAAAGCAGCTTTAAAATGGACGACAACCGGCGAGTCGTTACAAAGTGTAAGAACTTTTTGAGATCTGCTCAAAAGTTTAACTTGACCCCAATGAAGGGCCATTGGAGTGCAGGTAACTATGGGGCGAACACCACAACCCGTAATATGGCAGATCTCTATGGGTTTTGATAGTCCGAATAAATGCATCCTAAAAAGCATAAAATATCAGAAATATGAACAAGCATATTTAATACTACGGGCTTCGTTTCTTACCGTATGACAAATTCTTGAACACCAAGTACGCTGGTTTTTATAGTAACCGGTAAACTAATAATGCTATTTGGTTTAATCAGCCCCTCCTTCACGCTCACATCTACTTCTAAAGTTGATTCCTAGATAAAACACAATTATTTAGTTCCATTTACGAAGTGCGCTGTGGGAACTTTACAAGATAAAATTACAGTAATACCTCAGGTTCTTCTAAAGTAAAATATCCCCAGAAGTCGTTTGAAGCTATTTGAATTTCGTTTTTGTACGGAAAATCTATGAAGCACGCCCGTAATTTAATTTCAACCGCCGGGTTTATTTCAGGAACCATGGCGTTGTACATTACAGGCAGAACTATCGGTGGGCTGTCTGATTTCTCTAATTCCAGTTCCAGTGACGTCTGATTTGCTCTTATAAGATTTGCAGTCAATGTAACCTGAAAACGTTATGAAAATTGATGTGATATTATCAGTTTTATGCTATTAAAATATCGTTTCATCCCCATAATTTATGTGGAATGTACCTTTAATGATATCCGGGATTCAGGCCCAATGTCGACCTTGCAAGGCTCTATGTTAAACTCCCTGGGCCACTGAGGCACTTGAGGTTTGGGCTTGTCAGTGACAGCGTAGTCTGTCAGTGTGATGCTGCTTATTTCTGGGCCGTCGGAAGATATTTTCACGGAACCACTAACGTCCACTACGGATTCATTTATTACTTCAAGTTCTAAAGTTTTAGGAACACCTGTGCAACATGGTTATTAAAGGTTATTTGTTTGATGTATCTATCAAGAACGTTTAAGCTAAGGCCAAACCTGCGCGACCAAAGCGACTGCGAAGCGGGAGCGTCTACCGCGCGACGGTAGTCTAATGCGAGATGCGGTCGCGTAGGTGTGCAAAGCGCCATAGATGTATATGGGTAGCGTCCGTCGCGCGGTAGACGCTCCCGCTTCGCAGTCGCTTTGGTCGCGCAGGTTTGGCCTTAGCTTTATGCGAGATGCGGTCGCGTAGGTATGCAAAGAGCCATAGATGTATATGGGTAGCGTCCGTCGCGCGGTAGACGCTCCCGCTTCGCAGTCGCTTTGGTCGCGCAGGTTTGGCCTTAGCTTTAAGTAGGCTGCTTTATAAATCATTTACAACTTATTTTTTTCTTTCTATGAATTAAGTCATTGGCTCGCATAATATTATTAATTATTTCGCATTTCACATATTATGCACAAAATAAATGAGACTTACCTACGCTCACCATTCCGAAATCCAAACATGGAATACTGAACATCAGAGATGGGTAAATCACTTCACCTCTGTAAATGAACATTACTTATAAATTATTTTATTTATCTAACAAGAGGATAATGATTTTAAGTACAGCGTGTGTGATATAAAATTTGGTATGTTACATACGACTGTCGTACTAGCAGCAATCCCACGAGTCCTAACCACAGACATAGGTAGGTACGCATAAAATAATCAAAAAAGGCCTCATATAAAAACTTGTCTTGTTGTCAAGTGCGTCTGATTTATCTTAATGTATAAAAATACGTAATTCTGCTTTAACTTACTTTAAATATAACTTCAAAATGACTTTAGTATCGCGAATAGCGAAATTGACTTCTTCGAAATACGGTCCTTGGTTCGAGTTGCAGAATGATATAACAAATATCTCTTTTTCCCCGGGCCGTAAACAATGCATTTCCGGAGTGCATGTAATTCGACTTCCGAAGAGAGTCGGCACCTCTTTGTATACAATTACGCCATTAATATGCCCTATAAATAATTGCAACATTCATGCCAAAATACCAATTTATATTTAGTTAGACGTTACGTATTTCAATACTTACCTTTGTTAATCGCGACGATTTCATAATTGTACGTTTTATTGATGTAAACACAGTCCATATCAAGTGTTTCCAGGTTTAATCGTATATCTGGAGGCAGTGATGCTCCGACCAGTTTCAGAGGAATGCGCTCGTAAACTCCATCGATGTCTAAATAAGCAATCGCGCTGAATTCTCCTATTTCTTTTGGATGAAACGTTATAGTTATTTCCGTGGTTTTATTAGGCCATAGCTTGCCTTTCTGAAACCAATTCTTTATTAATATTGTGTTCATGTTTAATCCTTGAAGATTAAAACAAATAAAGATCGACAACTAACGATCGGTGTTATTGAAAAATGCATATATTGAAATTGCAATGACTCGTCAGCTACAAGTGATTGTATTTCGTCGAAAAAAATCCTCGTATAAACTCTTTCATGTTCTTCACTGCTTAGTACATCATAATGAACCAATTCCATATTCTTAGCTGCTTCACTATTCTTTAACTTGTAGAACATTGTAGCTAGTTTGACTTTCTCTTCAAAATCTAGAAGAAATTAATATAACCTTTACTAATGTTTAGTCACCTAAACACCCAAAAGCCTAATCGTAAATGAGTGATACTTACCATAATAGACACAATCATTTTTCATACACATGTAAGTAAGCAAGTGTTCAGACTTGTTGGTGATTTTAAATGTGACCTGGCGCACCATACCATTGTAAGTGTCAAGAAACCTGACCGTTTGTTTTTCCAGCTCTATGCTTACGACGTGCGTTGTTCCTCGTACTTTAATATGGAAATTTTCTCCTAAGACAACAAATTAAAAATCAAAACTAATTCTGATTATTCATAAAAAACTGTAAGTAGGTAAGAAAATTTACCTGTTTCGAAAATCGCATGTAATATGCCCGAAGCATCTCCTAAAATCATGGTTTTAAATCCTACCCTAATTTCCAACTTCTGATTCGAATTCATATACGCTGACTTTGGCTGTACAGAAAATGGACTGAAAAAAACAGACAATTAGAAAGCTTCAATTAGTTTTAAGTACCTATACCTACCAATTACAATATTTTAATTTATGTAAATGATTACCATCTAGTATTTAAAGTGAAGCCAGACGGAATTATTCCAGTATTATGAACAGACATCAAAACGAAGTTCTCTATTTTCAATGGAACCTTTGGAATTAGAACTTCATTTGGAAAATCAAATATCGGTCGAGGGCCCATAGCTATAAAGATAACACAAATTCAAATAACACATCGTTAATTGAGCGCCAATAATAAAGAATACGGCACAAAACCTTACCTATCAATGGAAGCACATACTGTTCCGTGTCAGTATAAAACGTTACTCTATGAGTGTAATCCTCGTATTGAACAGCTGTGAATGTAACTGCAAAGGTTACACTTATTCCTGGAGCTAGCCGGGACAGCAGCTGGCCACCACACGGTTTGATAAAGAAGTACGAAGACTCTTTAAATACCATATTTAGGAACGTCGGAGCCTGAAACCGCAAACAAGCATTTCACGTTGAACCTAAATGTCTAGCAAGAAAATTATCATGAAATTAAATAGATATAGTTAGGAACTACCTTGCTTATATTTTTCACAGAGAACTTAGCAACGATCTTGTCATTGGGTTTAAAGTTTTGGTACACAATTATCTTAGGAGAAAAGGAGAGCACTATTTTCTTAGGTTTGCTGCCGTTATTGACAATATTATCTACTTCAATCAAGTTAAGATTCTGCAACCTTTGTTGAGTGGTCATTTTCATCTCTTTCACATACTCTGAAGGTATAATCTGAAAATTTCCCAGAGAAAACATAAAGTAAGAGCCTATGCACCACGTAAACGGACGCGACTGCGTGATTTTGTGTCTCTACGCCTTTACAGTTCGTTTTGGTAAAAATATATTTAATAGGTTTTAATGGTAAAGTAGAGTATAGATAGAGCACCACAGAACAAGTTAAGGGAATAGGTTGAAACTCGTCGGTACCCAGGTACTAGTACCATGAAATTAAAATGAAAATATTATTGTAGTAGGAAAATAAATAATACCGGTTCTGAGGGGTCAAGTAGTTTCTTCTTCGCAAGCAAATGGTAGAGTTCTGCCGTGAAATAACCATTTTGCTTGAACTTGTGCAATAATTCCATAATAGTACACAAATCAATACCTGACCATTTATTTGTTTACCTACTTATGAATGGTTGCTACGGGATTATTAATTAGACACGCAAACATCAACTTTTCAAAAAAAAAAACCTTCGACCAAAGAGGTTGATTGTTGGTTGAATAAAACAGCTGTTTGCAAGATTACAGAGATCAATGCTGTAGGCAAATATACACTCGTTGGGAGATTATAGACGCGCTAATAGATTAACCTATATTAAAATAAGTTTTGCAAGGTATTTGACTTCAGCAAGAGGGCGCACTGGGATGAGTGCGGAAATAGCATCGTATCGTAATTTTAGTAAAATCGGGGCAACGCGGCCGCGGACAGAAATAGAGGCGGCGGCGGCGCGCACGCGTCTTTCCGCTGTCAATATCATCCGGATAGGGCGCCTGATTAGCGGCCTCCGGTCTACTGACCAGTACAATCCCTAACTGGTCTGCGGGACTCAGGAATCCTCGCGAGTGAAGTGCTAGAACCGGAAATGTGTTGCATAATATTAGATGCTGTTCAATATGTAGTGCGTTTCTAGTGGTGCGTTTATAGTGTTTCTTACTTTTAAAGAGGATTTCTCTGATCATTATCAGGTAAGTAATTATGAATTAACACTAACTTCCCAACACTTATAATTAAGTACCCAAAAATCTAAACTTTTGTTTTGCCTATATCTAATGTCTCAGAAAAGAGTTTTCTTTTAATAGTATTAAATCACAGCACTAGGTACATGATTGTTAAGTATACACCAGTTTCGATATTTTGGGATATGAATAGTGGAATATGGGTCGACGACGACGCGGCAACGCCCGGTCTATCCCGGTCACAGCTGCCGCCTGCACATGTTAATTAGGTATACTGTAATCTTTGACTGAACATTTCAATCTCCTAGATTTGTTAACAACATCCGAATCACTCTTCACTACTCTATAATTTAAGAATACTTAACATAGATAGCAGATAAGTCACACATGTGAAGTACCTACCCGTACTCACAAGGAAGTTCAGTTTGAATGACACTATGACAGTTCGACGATCTACTTTTCAATAAAGGTTTTTGCACCCATAAAACAACGCTATTGGTGAGTGACTCACGGCTGTAATGGGAACTAAACTATGCTTGCGTAGTCGTACCGACCATCCCACTAGGTTAACGATTGTAAAACATTCGAAGTACCTGGTATCTACAAAGACGTACTGCCAGTTTCAATAATAACCTTTCTATCTCTGGTTTTGACTGGCAGTTAGTAAGGATCTATAGTGATACTGGATGCATAGTGCATGGAACTTCAAATTCATACAAGACTGTATTTATTTAGAATGTAATATAATTAAGCAGTCATCTCATGATAAACTTGTTTGATTAATCCCTGTCGTTTATAACATAATCATTTTGTTATTGCGAGAAGAGATGCTGAAAGGACGCGGTCGCGACCCCCGAGGTGTGACGTCACCTACTCCAGTGACCCCTAACATGCGGTCACCCGGATTAACGTCTCTTATTCCTGGACATACCATGATGCGAGCACCTGGATTAACTCCTAACATGGGACACCCAACAATGCGAACCCCTGGACTGGCATCCCCTACTACGGGTCACATGACTCTGCGTTCAGGGCAGACTTCCCCAGTCTCGGGGCATCCTACTTTGCGTTCCTCCGGAATGGTTACGCGCACTGGCCAGCAGAGAGCGCTACCAGCGAGACCAGAGCCAGACTATGAAGTGGTTGAATTCCCGTCAGACCAGTATGTCAACGCTAAGCTGCAGCCACCACCGCCACCTCCGCCAAGACCACCCACAGGTAAATGGACTTTATTCATTAGATACTTACCTATAACATTCAATTAATAAAGCAAAAGCAAACGAACTTGCATCAATCATATACTCGTAATCTACATCTACACTACTATTATAAAGAGGAAAACTTTGTTTGTTTGTTTGTTTGTTTGTTTGTTTGGTTGTAATGAATAGGCTCAAAAACTACTAGACCGATTTTAAAAATTCTTTCACCATTCGAAAGCTACATTATCCACGAGTAACATAGGCTACTTTTTATCCCGATATTCCCGCGGGAACGGGACTTACGCGGGTGAAACCGCGGGGAGCAGCTAGTTAGGTATACTTATCTAAATATCTTCATAATTAAAATAAATTATGATGAAATTATAAACGGAAAATCAAGGGTTGTCTCTCTGCAGGAATAGAACCTGCGCCTCCATCATTTATCTACTCACCCGACAACATCATGGGAATAAATGAAGACCGTGATAGTCCAGTTTAAACTCTACACTACAACTCAATGTTTTTGTATCATAGAAAGAAACAGCTAACTTCACTTTACCTTATGTCTCAGGAACTCAGGAACCACACTTGTGAAAACTTTTATCATTTAAGTATGTTCAACAGAACATAAATGATAAAAGTTTTCTCGCACGGTCTATTACGCACGGTATGATAATTATATCTGTTATCTTCAAAGGATCTAATAACCGCTATAAATCTAGTACCATTGCTTATGCCGAAAAGATCTGATAGAATATGTTTACCGGACCTTGGGAATACAGTCGTGACCATATTTAATTGATACTTTAGTTGAGAACATAGTGTTTGTATAAGCAGGTCACCCAGCGCAAGCGGGTGCATCGTGTGGCCTGTGCGGCGGCGGCGGCGCGCGCGTGCGATGCGCCGAGTGCGGCCGTCGCGCGCTCTGCGCCTCCTGCGACGACATGTACCATCGACATCCGAAGCGCAGGCATCATCAGCGCCAGGTACCTTAAAACAACTCTGGCCTTTGCATCTATACTAGATGATTTATAGTGTCAGGCATTTTGCCTACACTTAACGAGACACTATAGTGACATGTGTGGATATTGTTGAGATTTAATAGGCTTGCCCAGTATCTAAACCGCCATATCCACAGGAAAGACACTGGTCAATATGTGTGGGTGGGGCTGACTAGCAGGTACTTTATTGCAATTAAAATTCAGCTTGTTCAGTTAAAATTGCAATGAGAAAAATATTGGAATTAATAAATTTATTCAATGTACCTTACCTATATGCTGTCTGTAATTTAGTTCTACTTACACATATAACATGCACATAACATAGTAGTATCTTTATTGTATTCTATAACACCAGTAGAGGATCTTTATACTTATAATTATCTTTCTTTTCTTACTGTAAGTTTAATAGCAAAGACTAGATAAAAATGTAACAATGATCTCATTTGGTAGGTAAGTAATTAATTGCATGCTTTTGGTTCGTATTACGCAGACCGTGCGTCCAAATAATTTACAATGCATTATCTCGTGGCGATGTGTAATCTAGATACTTAAGTTTGGCTGCGTGCCAGATTTCTAATAAGTGAATACAGATACAAATATTTCTGGTGTAATTTACTAACGTTACCTTCGTTGTCGGGATCTCTAAAACCAATTACCAATTAGGCACTTTACTTTTTAATCCTTGCTTCTCATCTTTTAATCTTTATTTTCAGGCATTATCATTGTCACAACTCGGTGAAGACAGACCTCCCCTACCACCTAAGGGTACGCCTCCAGTTCCTCCTCCAAGAAGACACAAGGTAAGATTGGATACGGTATATCGATAACAGGTTGCAAGGACGATTTAAGATAATTCTAATAAGTATATATAATATCATCATTGGTTTTACAGTTTTCTAATAGCTCTAATATCTTTTAGACGAGTTCGAGTCCGATGCCTCCAATGACGCCAGTCCTGGACCAACGACGAGCCACTCTCGGCCATCCTCACTCCGCAATGCCTGGCATGCGAGCCTCGGCTTCACCTACCTTGCATCAAAGCCAAGTGCCCCAGCCCACCCACATGCAAGCAAGAATCATGAACGACCCTAATCAAATAGGAAGTATGCCTTTTCTACCCACGACGATGCCACATCAACACCAACAGCCAATGCATATGCAATCGACGCACATGCAAGCCAATACGCTGGGCCAACTAAACGCGTGGAATAGACCTCGCGGATCATTGCAAGGATTCAATGTACCGCAAATGGTGAGACTTTTCAAATAGACACATAAAAGTAAATGCGATTTCTTAAATTGAATTCATTCATATTTCATAAAACCATTTCAGCAAGAGCCATGGGAGGGCTCCGAGAGCATTCCTCAACCGGCAGTAGTTCAGCCACAATGGGGTCGGCCGATGCGGAGAGGCGCCTCAACGTTAGAACTCGGCGGTGGCGCCGTGGCCTGCGCGGGCTGCGCTCAATGCGCTCCCGGCGGCTGGCGCTACGGCAGCTGCGCCGCTCTCGACCAGCCTTGGGCGGCCAGTCAAGCCGGCTGGCCGGTGCAACAGTGTTGTCCGCCTCAACAGCCACCGCACGGACACTTCCATATGCATCAGCACACGCCACAGACACCGCAGCCTTACCGTAGAGCTGATAGTCGCGCCATGTCCCGCGCGGGCTCACGCGCCGCCTCGCCCGCGCACAGCGTGCGCTCGCGAGCCTCGCGCCGCACCAAGTACCGCACGCCCTCGCCGCAGCTCCCCTCCAGCGATGCAGACTCCGAGAGCGAGAGCGAGAGCGAACCCGCTCCCAAATCGAGAAACGAACATGCGATTACGCGACCCGAACGACCGAGCTCACGTTCCGAACACGCCGGTTCACGATCGGAGCGGCCGAGCTCCGAGGTGGTCGAAGAAGGCAGCCTGGGCCCTGCGCCCCTCCCCCCCGCCGCCCCCTGGCAATGCGAGCACTGCACGTACGTCAACGAGGCGGGAGTACGCGTCTGCGTGATATGTTGTCGGACACCCACTTCCGCTCCTAAAGTCATCTCTGAAGTTGTCAATAACTTCGAGAGACTGAAGGTTACCAGTCGGCAGGCATCGCCGGCTCCGGAAAGAGTCGATCAAACGAGAGTTGAGCAAGGTGTGAATTATAGTTCAGCTTCTCTTAACATATAAAAATTAAGTTGATTAGGTATGCATATACCTTACACATCTTTATTTCAGTTTCAGAAAGAACTAACACCAAACCAAAGAAAGAGCGCAATTCCACTGGCTGCGGTCCCTCACCACCTCGCGAAGATACAGTTTCCAAAAAAATTACGCAACGACTTGCTACACCGACGCGCGAGCAAAATGGCAACACTACAGAACGGAAAAATCGCCATGACATGGCAGTGGGACCATCCCCTCCGAAAGAAATTCGATCGACGCATAACTCGACAGGCGTGGGACCTTCGCCTCCAAGAGACAGTCGTTCCATTCACAATTCAAATACTGGAAGCCCTTCAATAGATCGCAGGGATCAGATCCGAGCTCCATCATTCCCGGAATCCGCACAAAAAGTGGAACGTCACAGCATTTCAGTCGGCCCATCTCCTCCCAGAGATAACATAAAAGAGTCCAGTATCACCGGTCAAAAAAAGTTCGTTGGGACGTCGCCCCCGCGCGACGTCCGACCCGAAAGCCGTTCTTCGATCGCTGGAAGAACTAACGTTTCGAATACTGGAACTTCTCCACCACCACAGAGCATTTCAACACAAGTCAGTAATTTTGCGTTTAGGGGTTCTGTTTCCGAATGGAAAGGCAGTCTGACTTTGATTTTACCTACGAATATTACCTAACTGTAGTTAGTATTCAAAATTCAAACAGTTGAGTTAACAATTCATCTAAGATGGTAGTTACCATATATATATATATATATATATATATACCTTATACTTACCAAACTTTTATGTATATTTGTTACCAGACTTACGAAGACCCCAGAACATACGAGCGCGCGGCGTCCGTGTCTCGCTCGCGTCCGCGACGCAGGTTCCGTGAAGAGAGGCGCGAGCGCTCACACAGTCGACACTCGCTTTCCAGCGACACAAGGGTAACTGCTATATTTACACATTTCCATTTAGGTCCGACCACATCCAACATTGAAAGAAGAAAGAAAACATTTATATATGTATATCACTCACTCCCATCCAAGTCAGGTACCTACATTGCTAAATACGCGGTATTTTAACATGCAATACAATCACTTAGCATGTAAAACGTTTCAAATATTTAAGATATGATGAGGATCTTCGGAGTTATGAACAGAATTGCACCTCGAGAGATCAGGAAATTGCTCTCTTATGACGAAATTAAGTTCGGTTTTATATTTTTTAAGGAAAGCGATCGCAGTGTCCGCACGACTGGTGCTTGGGAGTGGCGCGAGCGAGACAGCAGCCCCAGTGTAGGCGAGTGGGGCGGCAAGCTGGCGCGGAGAGCCTCGCATCTCGACGTGCGCCGCCGGGACGCCAGGCGACGCACCAGCCTCTACGGCTCGGAGGTAACTGGTGCGAGCGAGACAGCGAGACAGCAGCCCCGGCGTGGGCGAGTGGGACGGCAAACTGGCGCGGAGAGCCTCGCATCTCGACGTGCGCCGCCGGGACGCCAGGCGACGCACCAGCCTCTACGGCTCGGAGGTGCGAGCGAGACAGCAGCCCCGGCGTGGGCGAGTGGGTTAAGGAGTTATTAATTGATTTGTCTTATTTGATGTTGAGAAGACAGGCATTTGGGACCGCAAGCAAAAGGAACTGGCACCCAATCGCCTGAATAATTAATTAAATAAATTTTTTTTTCGTCAATTGGGACCACTCGCTATGTGACCACTAAATCTATCGTAATGTCTTTCAGGCCCCATCTCCCGAACCCCCTGGGCGTGCCCTGTCTATGGAGGTGTTGACTGGAGCCAGTCTGAACGCGGAGCGCGGGCTGGAGCTGGCGCGCTTGCTGGCCGAGGCTGAACGACTGGGTTACTCTGCTGCAGAGGTAATGAGTGTTCACGTTGATAATCTAGTTTTAGGTATGATTTTGTTTTGAATATTATTGTACATGACGTAGCTCTTTCGTAGCACTAACTTAACGTAGCTCTTTCGCAGTCACAGCACTTTCGTAGCACATTTGAATTTAAATCCTGTTCCTTCAATTTATTTATCTGATATAGGTACCTCTCAGTGCCAATCTAGCTATTTGCATTATCACTGCTGTGCTACTGCCGTAGCGTTCTACCTCAGCGTACGTGGCGCGACCTATACCCATCAAGAACGTCTAACCAAGCTAGACCTCTTATATTGTTATTGTCAGGTGCAAGTAGGGTTGTCTCAGAACCCGCGCGCGCCGCTCGCGTGGCTTCGCTCGCGCTGGTCGGGCCTGGTGGGCGCGGTGGTTGGCGCGGCGGCGCGCCTGGCGCCCGCCTGCCCCCCGCTGGAGGAGACGGCCGCTCGCGCCGCGCTCGCCAGGCACCGCGGCGCCGTCTGGCCCGCCGTCACCGAATGCGTGGACACGCTGCGGAGACAGGTCAGTCTTGTCTGACATTCTCGCTAGTAGCCCCACAGGAATAGGTAGCTTCTCCCGTGTGAGTCCGACGACAATCTTGTGTGTCACTACGGCTAGTATCCCCACCGGAGTTGGTTACTTCCTCTGTATAAGTCGAATCGATGTAGGTATATCTGGAACTCATATAGAAGGCCTGAGTTTATATGTTTTGTTTCAGAATGAGGCAGTAGGGCTTGTGCGCGGTCGCGTGTGGGGCGCGGGCGCGGGCGCGGAGGACGAGGCGGCTCCCCGGCGCGGTAACCGACTCTCCACCCGCTAACCGACTCTCCACCCGCTAACCTTACCTAGCCGGCCGCGGCAACATCGTCCCCAGTAACGCTCACCTTTACCTTTCAGCGGAAGATAGCTCTGATGAGTATGATGCGCCCGCCTACCTCGACGAGTGGTATCCGATAGACGGCGGCTTCGAGATCGACCGAGAGATCGAGCTATGGAGCGAGCCGCCCCCCTCCGCCCCCGCGCCCGCCCCCGCCGCGCTGACGCGTGACACGGCGGAGGTGGCGCTCAAGCTCCGCTCGCTGCTCCTTGAAGCAGGGATCCCCTCCGTCGATGACAATCTACTCGAAGGATTACTCAACGGCGCTCAGCCAGCCGAACCCAAAGTGAAGCCCTCCTTAGACTTCATTCAGTCAGAGAATGATTTCATCGATGCGTATAACGCATTGACGAGAGCGAGCCCGCTGCCCAATATAGGCAAACCTAACAACTTGGAAGAGATGGTCACTGAAGCTAAGGAAGAACAGATAATGGACGATGAAACGCAGCAGCCTTACGGCACGGAAACGCATGATAACATTGTATCGCATCATCATCATAAACATAAAAACCTTACATCCAAGCAAAATATTCACGGTTCGAAACGTACAGAATCTAATCAAGTTGAGACGAAACAATCGATTCAAGAGAAACAAAGACCACAAATGGAAACTGATGAAGCAGCATCTCGAAACCAAACACATGCATCAAATCACGTAATAAATAATGTCATTACTGAGACAACACTACAATCTGAAACTAATACAAATAATAAAAATACGACGAATCTATCTGATTCTGAAAATGCTCACACAACTAAAGCAGAAGAAAAATCAAGTAATCTTAATGAAATTGTAGACAATACACAAAAACTCATTCAACAAATGAAAGAGGAAATCAATTCAGATATACATTCACTTGATGACGGACACTCTCAAACTTCACTTAGCGATCGAGATACTAGTTCTCACGATGAACAAGAATCAAGTTACAGCGAAACAGATGATGAAACTAATAAAATGAGCATGACATCGGATGAAAAAGAAATGAGCAGCAGTAGTGAAGGCGAGACCGAGACTGATAATGAAGTTCCAAGAACTGATGCACAGATTATGGATAGAACTAGCTCCGAAGACAATGAGCAATTCGAAGAAGCATTAGATAATTTAGACAACCAAATTGAGGATGTCAAACATGCTAATATTGCAATTCTAAATTCAATAGCACGTAGTTTACAAGAAGAGCATACAGTATCTGTAGAAATTAATGATCCTAGCAAAAACAGATTGCAAACAGATACGCCCGTAGAACCTATTAAAGTAAATGAACAAAGAGTAAATAATACCCAAGTAAATGATTCCCATAACATATCGATAGTTATAAATGCGCCAAAAGAAAATAAATATAATAGGGAAGATTCCAACAATAATGTGTATGTAGAAGTGAATTCCTTTGAAGAAATTTACGCAGAGATAAATACGCCTAGCAAAAATAAGAAACTAACACCTCAAACGATCTCATACAATAAAACACCAAAGAAAGTAGTACTTACCAAAAGTGTTCCGGTTGAACCTAAAGTTCTACTGACCAAATATGCAATGAATGAATCGATATTTAAAATTGTAAGTCCGACAAGAGTTGTAATTCTAGAAAACAAAGATCCTACATTTAATGCCATTTTAGATAATATAGAAATTCCTGATGAAGATATATTCGTTGAAAGTGCATCAGAGGTCATCCATTACGTAGAAGAAGAGGCCAGCAACAATGAATTAGTAAATGTAGATTCTCAAGAAATATTTAATTCTGAACCAGTAAATAATGCAAACGAGGTCAACATAGCTGTTCTTATCAGAAATGATCCTGAAATTACCAGTGAAGTAATTGAAATAGAACCAGACGAAATTGTAGATGAAAAAGAAATAGCATCTAATGATGAAACACAAGAAGTCATTTCACAAGCAACTACTAACATACCCATACCTGTACCAAATGAACAACAAAATAAAATCGACACACAATCCCAAAACACAAATACACAACCGAATTTAAATGGAATGATTGCAAAACGGACCACGCCCGAAAGAATAGTAAATCAAACAAATAATGGTACCAAAACTTCTACAACAGCTAAGTCCAGTATACCAAAACCTGTCAAAGCTATTCCGAATAAGGCGAAAAATGACAAAACTGCTCCAAAGCTACTAGTTTCCAAAGTACCGGTGCGTCGAGGCTCCTTGAAACAGTATCACGCACCAGCGCCGCCGAAGGCTCATTTCGGCAACGTACAGAGCGGTCACGTAAAACAACTGCAATCAAAAATATTCAGCTCGAAGGACATAAAACCGCCTAAATCGCAAGTTGTAGAAATAGAAGTGAAACCATCAACGAGTACCGCTAGTACAAAGAAAAATCCAGCGCCGCAACCGCCTGGTAAACAAGAACAGACACAGCCATCGCCCTCAAAGTCGCCGTCTTCGGAAGAGAAGAGGAATAATTACTTCCGCGAGACTTGTCGCACGGAGGATGAGTGGACGGAGAGTGACTCCGACGAGTCACAGACCCCTCGTCGGGAGTCCGTGGTGGAAGTGGACACACAGTCGGCGCCATCGGCCCCTCCACCTGTCACCTTGCGCCTTGTATCCGGAAACCTCATCGATCTTGCCACAGTGCGACTACCGGAAGGCTCTCCTGAGGTACGTATACCTACAAATTTTTTTCCATGAATAATTAGTACCTTTGCAAAGTAGCCGGGAGCTATAATTTTCCCAAGCATTCGAAAAGAAAATTTGATCGTCAGACCATAAGTAGCTAGGTGTCGCCGTAAAAATTAAACGCGTTGTTACCGAGGTACAATAGCTCAAGTGTTGTGTTGTGTAGCGTCAAGCGCGCATGTTGCTGGCGGGCGGCGCGACGGAGACGTGGTCGCAGGCTCGCCTGGCGGTGGAGCTAGCGGCGCGTGGCACCGCCCTGCCCTCCGCACTCCTAGCCGCGCTCGCCTGCGCAGACCTGCCCGCCGCGCTCAACTATCTACACCAGGACTGCGAGCTCTGTGCTGAACGACTGCCCGAACACGAGGTAACATTATCCTTGGACATTTCACACAGCGTCATCTAGTCTAGTCCCAACCTAAGCAATTTAATGATTATGAGTTTTCCGATAATGACCCGATATTTGAGTTTTTTTTACTGTGGTCATAGCGCATGCTACTGTCCAAAATATTGGGAAACTCAAATCTAGTCAATCTTGTTTACGTCTTATCTACTATGTTAAAAATTGTGTAATGTCCAGTTTGGGAACCTAATAAAAAAAACTATAAATAATGGTTTTAAATGTTTGGTGCATGGTTTTAACATCCCGTTTTAAATGCTTATAATGTTCAATAACATGAAATGTTTTGATATCCATAATAAGTTACATTTGTACCTATATCCAGATGGTGTCAATGCTACGCTGCACTCACCGTTGTTGCCGCGAGTGCGCTCGGCTGTACTTCACTGTGCAAGTGTCAGAGCGCAGCATCGCCGACTGCGTGTGCCCCTTCTGCAAGATGCCAGAGCTAGAGAGCCTCCCTGAGGACGCCTGGTTGGAGTACTTCTCGCACCTTGATATACAGCTCAAGACATTGCTGGAGACTGATGTTCATGAACTGTTTCAGAGAAAGGTGAGAATTGGTAACGAAATATTTTTTTTATTTTAAAATTTAATATAACTTTTTGTAAGTAACATAAAAATTGTCAAGTCATTACATAACTAAATGTTTACAAGGATAGATTGTTTTTGAAAATGTAACTGTTAGATCAATGTATGGTTACTTATTAGATTTTACAGCAAATAATTTAAAATATCTACATATCAATATAATCAATATTTTTCTAATTTTCAGTTACGAGACAGAACTCTAGCAATGGATCCAAATTTCAAATGGTGCGTAGAATGTTCGTCCGGATTCTTCGTGCACCCAAAACAGAAAAAGTTGCGGTGCCCTGAATGTCGCTCTGTCACCTGCGCTTCTTGTAGAAAACCGGTACGTAATCACTGAAAATATCTTCTTAAACATTTATATCGACAACTATCTATCTACAAGTTCGTTAAAGTCACTCCAAGCCACTAACCGCCGGATCCTATAACCAACTTACGGATGACCGTAGCGCTTTAGTCATAGCAACGTTGTTATCTGTCAAAAAGTTTCATACATAATATGTTGTAAAAACAAAGCTGCTATGGTGATAGACCTACGGACATCCTTACGTTGGTTATAGAATTCGGGCATAAAAGTGTTTTATCAGTTTTATAAATTGTTTATTTCAGTGGTCTTCAAACCACGAAGGGCTAAGTTGCGAGCAGTACACGGCGTGGCTGGCGGACAACGACCCGGAGATATCCGTCGCCGCGGTACAACAACACTTGCGGGAAAACGGACTCGAATGTCCGAGATGCCACTTCAAATACTCACTATCAAGGTATAAGGCATTAATGAAACACCGTCTAAATAATAGTAAATTTCTCGAAAAAAATTCAAACTACGCATTTTTTTTGCCCTAAGTAGGTATTGATACTTCGCATAGACATTAGCGTTTTTAAGCTATTGCATAGCTTCTATCGCGGGCCTTGAGCGTGGAGACCGAATCTAGAAATTCCGTAACGAAATCACCTAACGCTTGTTACTTTAGTTCAGCAACTCGCCTCTAGGTGGCATGAAATAGCTTTACCGCGGCAGTCCTCGAGTGCCAAACTTTTTTTTTTTTTAACTGTATGTGATTGCCGAATAAAACAATTAAATTGACAATGAAATATTGAACAGGGGTGGATGTATGCACTTCACATGCACCCAATGCAAGTTCGAGTTCTGCTACGGGTGTGGCAAGCCGTTCACGATGGGCGCGCGCTGCGGGCTCAGCGAGTACTGCGCGAAGCTGGGCCTGCACGCGCATCATCCACGGAACTGTCTCTTCTATCTGCGCGATAAGGAGCCGCATGAACTGCAGACTTTACTACAGGTTAGCTGCTATACATATTTGTCATAATGATAATTTAGTTTAAAAAAGAATTAATTTAAAAAAAAAGTTCGTGCTTCTGATTTATCGTCTCTTAAACTAATCAATGAATCAACTTTTCCGCTTCTAAAAAAAGATGAAAAATATTAATAGATCCATTTGTGCCATTCTAATAGCTGATACGGATAGGTAATTCCTACGTTTGCCCGTTTGTATTGTTTAACAAAATGATCTGTAATGATTGCTTCACATGTTTTAGATGAATAACGTAGCGTATGAGACTGAAGCGCCGGAAGGCAGTAACGGTCGCTGCCCTATCCCGCTGCAGCGCGAGACGCCCGCCGGCCTCGTCGACGGCATCTGCGGCAGCGAGGCGCCAAACAAACATGCGGGACTTTGCAAGTAAGACTATACCTTGTTCTAACAAGACGATGAGATAGCCCCGGTTGTAGAAATACTAAAATGTAAAGACTAGCTCAAAGCGCTGTATCATAGATTGATGACTCATGTTTACTCTACTACTATCAATTGCTATAATATGTAGGTAGTCTGTAATATGGCCGTAGATTATTATTTTATCGGATTATTTAGGTACACAATGAATAATAGGTACCTAATATTATTTCTTTTATAACTGAGTCTGGTCGGAGGAAATCGTGCGTACTAGACAAGCGATATCCAGAGGGTACATGAGAGGGAGCTCAGAGCATGTGGGGGGCAGGACGTGTTGGGGTGAGCGCGCGGCGTGTTGCAGGAACCACTACCTGGAGTACCTGAGCTTGCGGGTGCGCGGCGGCGGCGGCGGCGGCGGGCGCCCAGTGGACCCGCTGCCTCTGCTCTCCGTCGAGGACCTGGAAACACTCGTGAAGCGCGCCGGGCTGCGGCCGCCGCCGCGCCCCTACGGCTCGCTGGAGGGGCTGTACCGCCGCGCGCTCACCGAGGTAACGCGAGATCACGTTGCAGGATGCACTACGTGGAGTACCTGGCGGTTTGCGCGCGGCCGCTCGACCCCATCCCTATAATGGAGGTCACCGAGCTGGTCGCGGAGCTGCGCCGCCGCGCGCTGCCGCTGCCCGAGCGCGGGCCCTGGGACACGGACCCCATCTATGCCGGCATGTGCGCCGAGGTAACAGGCCCTACCACCAGTTTACTGTAGTATTGATAGTATCCTCGTTGTTGAGTCAAGTAAAGCAAAATATATGAGAATCCAGCGCAGCGCAGCCCTCGGTAACTTGCATGAACTAATAATTTAATACATTGGCACAGAATAAAGGCTCGAGCAGACCGGATGCGTATGCGTAGACGTAAGCGTAGACGCGCACGTACCACTGAGTTGTAATGCTTGCGTAACGTAGACGGCGTCTACGTTACGCAAGCGGTGTGGCCTGTCTCATACATTTCCATACATTACAACTCAGTGGTACGTGCGCGTCTACGCTTACGTCTACGCATACGCATCCGGTCTGCTCGAGCCTTAAAGATGACATTGGGAGAACTATAGATACAACTCGAAATTGATGGTTGGACTACAGAACCCGCAACCGAACACGATGCTATGACGTAACGCATACGTCTCATTATCCTCTGTCGTACATAGTCATCGATAACTATACAACTCGAAAACTGATGGTTGGACTACAGAACCCGCCACCGAACACGATGCTATGACGTAAACGCATACGTCTCATTATCCTCTGTCGTACATAGTCATCGTCATCGTCCTATTGATATGTTCAAAACAGTTTCAAGGTTCGGCTGTAATTTTACTTTTGATTAAATATTTCTAGTTAGTAAAAATTACAAGTCTTACAAATAGTCAACAAAAACACAGGTAGAAATTGAAACTGGTCATAAGTACCTAAATCAAATGAAGTACGAAATTCCCGTTCATAGAAGTATTTAATTAAAACTCATTGTTCTCCCTATCCACTGTTCTACTATAAGTGGCTCATTTAGGTACTTTGTTGCGATTAATAATTAAATTCCCACTATTCAATAACCTACGCTTCGATTAACATTGGCACAGTCAGAGGTCAAAAGTTACTTTTCATCTAATAGTGGCCCAATCTTCATTATTCAAAAAATTTCGAAAAGCTGAGTCTCTGCTTAAACACTATACTTACTTACTACTTTTAAGCTGTTGAGAAAAATTATCTACACTTCGATTCTACTAGTCTGTCTAATAATAAATAATTAATATTTTTATGTTGATTTCAGATTGTCAAAGAAAAAATCCCTTTGGATTAACCAGTGTACCAGGGACTACAAGGATAATGTACTATAAACCCAAAATACTAATATAGAGGATGTCGGAGTGGCTTACGTTAAGAACTACATAGTGTTTGGCTAATGTTACTGGTTGCTGTAATTTATCGGACTACAAAGTATTATAAATATCGTTATTAATTTATTGAATTATTAATCACTACTTAAATCAAAAATAAATTATTTAAAAAATATTTTATTGTTTTATTTACAAAGGTCATCTTCTGGCAAAGTTTTGGTTCATGTGCATTTTGTCGCGTTGGATGTAGTGTCTGTTTGATTTGATGCGGCTCTCTAGTGAGTCGGGCAATGCTCGTGCCTCGTTGTTAAGGGATCGCGGCGCAGCGCGTGTTTGCGCTTCAGAGCGCGCGTCGGCGGCGCGCTGCTTTGCCACCCGCTCCCCTCTCTCTGTCTCCCTCTCTTTACCCGCAGCTGCCATCTCGGCAAGCTTCGCGGCTCTCTCTGTCTCGCTCATACCTTTCCTCCTTTCCTTACCTGCAAGACAAGTAACTGCTTAGCTCACTCGTGTTAAAGATAATAAATATTACGTTTTTACAAGAGTGTTCAAAGAAATGTAGTTGCTTAATTTCCATGGAGTACTATCGTCAAATCTAAGGCTCTATCAAAAGCTGCTTTGAACCAAATCTTGTCTTCTTAAACAAAAAATAAAAGACTTGTCTGAAACGGCACAGACAATGTAATACCTATACGTCATTTATTAAAACGAGCTAATAGGAAGAAAAATAAACACACGTGATTGGTCGTCGAAAATAATTGTCTTTCTCGTGATTGGCTACATTTGACAATTGATTTGACAATCTAGCCTATCACGAGAAAGACAATTATTTTCGACGACCAATCAAGTGGGTTTATTTTTTCTTCCTAATTAGCTTGCTTCAAGAAATAAAGTAAAGAAAAGTATAGTTACTCATTCCTTGGTATAAAATTAGTCTTTTAAACCACTACATTGGGTCTCCAAAAGAGACCAGTCAATAATAATTTATTTTTAAAGCACCTATTCATCCCTTTCTCTATGATAGAAAACCAAGAATATATTTGCAAGAAAAATACACAAACTTTACAAACATTTTTAAATACAAAATGAGTAGTGGGTTATGTTTAACACTATCTTCATTTCACCCTATACTATTCTTTACACCATAAGCACAAGCAACTTACCTGATGAAAAATTAGCGCTCCTTTCTTTCCGATCTGGTGATTTCCTTTGTGTATACTTCCTATCAAGACCATGTCTATTATTATCTGAACTGTCCCTTTTACTCCTTTTATCTTTCCTATCACTTTCACCATATGAATCACTCCTCCGTTTTCTAGATTCTGATGTCTCTTCACTTCTATTGGAAGAACTTTGATGTTTACTGCTGTCATAAGATCTGTCAATTTTCTTTCTGCGGTAACTATCATCTGTGTCCCTATTTCTGGAGCTATGGTTATCATATGTATCAGTTCTCTTATCATAATTTCTGGACTCAGAATCTCTACTATAGTAGCTTTGGTATTTTGGAGTACTATCATACCTATCCTTAGGAGATGCCTCATGCTTTGCATCAACTGTAGAATCTGCCTCGGAATCAGAAACCTCTTTCCTTTTTTTAGCCTTTTTTGACTTCTTGCTTTTCTCTTTTTTCTTCTTTTTCTTTTTTGACTTCTCATCACTAGACTGTGAGGACTCAGATGATGTGTCATTTGAATTCAGTAAACTGCTGAGATCTATTCCTTTATTTCCACCCAAAGCATTTAACTTTGCAGCAAGCATGTCATCAAGATTCTTATCTTTTTTCTTAGGTTTCTTCTTTATTTTGCTTTCCTGTTTAATTTCTTTTTCCTCCTGAAAAATAAATAAAATGTAAAATCTTTGACCAATAGTGCTCTTCAATGCTCAACTTGTTTAAAGTAAGGCTAATTCATCTGTAAGCATTTGAATATTAGTGTGTTTTAAATAAAAGTAGTTCTCACACTCAACATTGAAGTTCATAATAATATGTAGGTTCTAGGTTGGCACTAACCTTTTCCTTTCGTAACAGATCAGCAAGTCGTTTTCGTTGCAGAGGATTGTTTAGAAGTGCTGCGCGGGCCGCTCGCTCCCTTTCCTTGACCAATAATAGTGGATCTTCCCTCAACTTCCGAACTAAGTCCACTTGAGTGTCATCTTGTGATTTAGTCATACTGGATCCAACAACCCTTCTGGACACTGCTGGGATAGCATTCTGTGCTCTATCAGACTCATCACTTTTACCTATTTCTTTACCCAACAGGTAGTCTTCATGCTGCACTTGCTTATCAGGTTTCTAAAAAGTTAAATGAATATGAGTTATGGTTACAGGTTTATATTATTACTATAATATAAAATCCATATTATTACTATAATATAAAATCCATATTATTACTATAATATAAAATCGTCCCGGCTTCGCACGGGTGTACTAATGAAGCTACCTCTAGTAGTTTCGGAGATTACCTCCGTCAAACAAACAAACAATTTTTACCTCTTTATAATATTAGTATAGAAGACAAGAAAAAAAATCAGGGAGTTTGAGTATTAAAGAGACAATGACCGATGGATCCCAAGGTAGCTAAAAGATGTGCAACAGTCATAAGACAGATCACCTGCCTACCTGCCTGATGGTCAGATGATATTGTGGGGGTTTTAAGAGAACAGAGGCTCTGGCTGGCACCACACTGCCAAGAGTGGTGTGATATGGAGGCCTTTACCCAGCAGTGGCTGATTAAATAGATGGATAGGGTTGGTAAATCTACATTTTCCATGGAAGATTAAATTTTCTATAAAGCAATTAAGCTACTGTTATTAATATTTCTAGAATCATGTATTAAGTAGGACCTCAAGGATCACTTAGAAACTCTTCTTCTTCTTCAGCTAGCTGTAGGTTTTTCTACTGTCTATTTCAATAAGACACACCTAGATAAGAATCAGGCAAAAACACTATGGTCTATCTAAATAGACAAGCTTCAGTGGGGAGCCAGGCAAACAAAGTGAGACTTATCAAAACATAGTAGTAAACAAGTTAACATGTCAGCAAATGTTTATTTGGCATCACACATAATACTTGGCTAATTTAAACACATATTTACATTAAAGGTTTCTTAAAGATTATAAAATACCATATAAACTATACCAGCAAACTATGTTAGGGTCTGTCATGGCAGATTTTGTAACAAAGTTGTATTTACAACTGTAAGGTTAGCTGCAATCAAAATACCAAGACTATGCACTCCATCAGGACTAGGGTTTGCTAAAGATAGATAGGTTATTGAGACTGGAAGTGCCCTGTAAGATAAGCATGAGTTAAACCATGAAATTTACCACTTACATCGTACATCCAGTGTAATCGATTGTCCCCGGCCTGGTTGGACCCGCCAGCTCCAAAGTTCCGCATTGCCATCTCATTGAGCTGGGCGCGATCATTCTCTTGCTCTCGTTCACGTTGCAGCTCCACAATCCGTTTTTTTTCCTCTGCCGCAGCTTGCTCTGCTTTCCAAACTCGCTCTTGATTCTTTAGTGTACTTGGATGCCATGATTTCTTTGTATTCTGAAATAAATAGGTGGTCAGAAACGTGTAAAAATCAAATCCATGTTATTGAGTACCAAAGTCCCACCAAATCTCCGCCACCCATTATAAAATCTTAAATGTTTGATTAATTTATTCTTGAGTAAAGTTGAGTGAAAATCTGTGAAAATATGAAATTTTCATCTCATTTCACGTCTCACGGCCAAATTGACCCAATCATCTACTGCTTCCTCGGGTCGACCGACCGACCGACAGACAGACAGGCACGCAACGAAACGCAACCCACCCACATCCAAAACTGACAAAGACATGACAATAAACAATGACAACTGATAGAATGCAAAAACTGACGGTGACAGAGGCAGATAGTTAAAGTTTGACACATTTTTAGAACCAATATCCATCCCGATACATAATGAAAGAATTTCGGTGTTTATTTATTTATTTATTTAAAACTTAGGTATAAACAGAATTCTTATTCTAAGGCATATGTTAATTTAATGTACTTGTAGGTACTTTTACCTCCGTCTAACAAACAAATAACTTTACCTCTTTATAATTTTAGTACAGATAAATAAATAAATAAAAACATTTGTCACGAGTCGTAGTGGGGATCGAAGTTGGGCCGCAACACAAAGTACTCTGTGAAACTTGTAATATCTGTGGTTCACCCACTGCACCACAACACAAAATAAAGATGGATGGAACTGCACTGAGCCGAGCCAGAGGTTCTCAAAACGGGTTCGTCGAACCCTTTCTTCACACGTCCGTCTGGATGAATCCTATTAATAAACACAATAATATATTATGAAGAAACAATGTAAATTAAAAAAACAATACTTACAATACCTTCTTACATGAAAAAAATAGGTAGGTATACCTACTTATACTACATTTCTTGAAGCGAACTAATAGGAAGAAAAATAATCTCACGTGATTGGTCGTCGAAATTCATTGGATTGGCTAGATTTGACAATTGACAATTGATTTGACAATCTAGCCAATTACGAGAAATACAATTATTTTCGACGACCAATCACGTGCGTTTATTTTTGTTATTAGCTCGATTCAAGAAATGAAGTATAGTTATCATCATTCAACTACTTTCGGCGACGCCTGCCCTGTGGGCTGCGAGTCCTGTGTGTGACGCAATGAGCAAAGCCCGTCCTGAGACGTGGAGGTTGCAGGTTCGATCCCCACAACGCGTTGTTCCATCCCCACAACGCGCAACGGGACAAAATGTTAGGTAAGTAGGTACCACCTACTTTCCTATTTAATTCTGACTCAAATCAAATAAATAAGATCTTACCTACCTAGGTACCTACCTATATAAAAACATGAGAAATAAATAAAGGAACTATAAGTACCGCGTCATAGGAAAGTTAATATTGTAGGTAGGTAGGTTTGTACCTCGCCGTAATATTATATTCAACAAAGCCCGTGTTGAAGCGATGCGGACAGGGGCACAGAGAGGTAAGGAGTGAGGTATGAGGAGTGGGGGCGGAACACGGCGCGGGTCAGTTGCGGTCGCATTGAGGAAGGTTGAATCGGGCGCACGAGCCGTGTGGCCTCACCACCTCGGTTTCGAACGTTCGACGACCGTGCAGCGCGTGTCGACGCTTCGTCCCCCACTTCTCTCCACCTAAAACTTGGCTCCTGCCTGGCACCCCAACGAAATGAACGCAAAATTTCCAAGTAGGTACCTGTATTACATGATTTTAAAATACCTACGTTGGTAGGTATAAACTCCCTAATTCCGACCAGTTAACTTACTTTAAGTAGGTAGGTACCTAGCTAAAAACGAATATGAAATCTGTTGCTTTTGCTTTTCGCCGACCGACTGACTGGGAAAACCTATAAAAAAAGCATTCTTTAAACCTAGGTAAGTACCTACCTATAAGTATATTAATCGTATTTTTTTTTTAATTTGACTCCTTTCGCTTGCGAACAGACCTTACCTACCTACCTACTTATTTTCTCTCTCTATAGTCATTAGTGGTGATTCTGACGTCGCGTCGTCGCCAAAACCTAAACTAACTAAAAAAGATGTTGGCGTCCTTGTTATTCCTATATCTATTAAGGTTTGGCGACCGACACGTCAGAATCGCCACTAATGACTTTTAAGACCAAATAAAAAATATTTTTTATTTGGTCTGAGAATCCGTAAGTAGGTAGGTACCTAAATTACCTAATGCAACTACCTTATTGTTACCTACCGTAAGTGCTTGGGTAAAGTTAGCTACTTACCAGTTTATTTCAGTGGTTATGACTTCAGAGATAACGTTGTAGGTATGTAGGAAGGTATTTAAGTAGGTAGTTACAATTTATTTAAGTACGAGTCGTATAAGTACCTACACCTAGTACCTACCTACGACTAGCAGCACCTGCCTGATAATAGATCTGACTGACCCAAGTAACCAACTTGCCATCATAATATCGGCCAATCTCAATGACCTACCTATCTATCTTTGGTTTTGCTTACTACTGGTAGGTAAATGATAGATGTTTGACATTACTGTTACTTATACAAAAACCACAATAGGTATAAGTTATACCTATTGTGGTTTTTGTATGAAGAGAGAATGTTAGTTTGGGTAGGTTATACCGTATAACCAAACTAACATTCTGGCTAAAGTTAAGTTTCTTATTCCTCGTAGGTACCTACTTCTTCTAGCCGTCTAGTAAACCGAAAAGCGTTCGAGATACCTACTTATCTTAGGTAAGGTAGGTACCTACCTACCTATAGTAGAACTATGGTAAAAACTCGCCATTATCATTACCTACCTACCTACATATCACTTATTAAGTATTATTATTTATAAATAAGCTCAGACCAAATAAAAAATAAAGACGGAACGCTGCGAACAACGAAGTGAAGCAAGTTAAAAGTACGCCTTACTGTTTTTGACGCCGTTAAACACACACACGCAAAACGAAACTACACTTTAACTTGTCAGTAGCTACCGAGGCTCGTGAGAGCACGTCACTTTTTAAAAAGTGAAGGTGTATTTCGTTTTGCGTGTGTGTGTTTAAGTGCGTCAAAAACAGTAGGTAAGGCGTACTTTTAACTTGCTTCACTTCGTTGTTCGCAGCGTTCCGTCTTTATTTTTTATTTGGTCTGAGTAAATAAGTAAATAATAATAGTGATCAGTGCAAGCTAAGCAACTTAATGCTTAAGTTATGTTATGGTAACCAGATGACTGAAATAGGTAAGTACCTACCTAATACATAGATACATTTTTTTTTGTAAATACATACATAGGTACTTATTATAGATAGAAAACACCCAGACACGGAACAAATATCTGCAGAACATTACCACAAACATACCCACAAACATTTGTCCCGTAGCGGGGATCGAACCCGCAACCTCGCCATCTCAGCCGGGCGTTCACCCAACTGTGCCACAGAGATTAAATAGGTATTACGATTTGACATTGAATTTATACCTACCTAGGTATACAAGATTTGTTTTTCTTCTGAAAACGAATGTTTCTGTAGGTAAACTGGGTAGGTAGGTAGGTACTTACCTCACCTTTACTGATTTGGGTTTCCTAGGTTTTTGGGTTTAGGTACCGACATAGGTACTACTTGACAGAAAAATATACCTAAGTACCTACCTACCTAAGTGGGTAAATTTAAATTACCTACCATAGCATAGCACCTTATAAGTTGGTATCTATTATTTCATCTGTGACCTAACACTAACGATATTTATATTGTCCTACAGATAGACAGATAAACACAAAGAGAGGAAGAGAGTGCGGGAAGGGGCAGGTTATGGTACGCACGCGCACTGTGCCGCGAGTTCACACGCGCTGCGAAACCACGGTGAGGCCTCCACGTGTCCCCTCGCCGCCCGCTTACCGCATCCCTCTACACGGGTCGGGCATTCCATCCAATCCAACCAACCTTCAACAAACGCGCGCCGTCTATCGTGTGGTTTATGTTATAGAAGTCAAGAGTTTTTCCTAAGTAAAACTCAAGGCACCCTAACCAGAGAACCAGTACTTACTTACTATCGGTAGGTAGGTACCTATACCTACCTACTGAGTATTGACACATTTTGAATTGAAGTAAAGGCAAATTACTGCTAGTCTCAGACCAAATAAAAAATAAAGACGGAAAGCTGCGAAAAACGAAGTGAAGCAAGTTAAAAGTACGCCTTACTGTTTTTGACGCACTTAAACACACACACGCAAAACGAAACTACACTTTAACTTGTCAGTAGCTACCGAGGCTCGTGAGAGCACGTCACTTTTTAAAAAGTAAAGGTGTATTTCGTTTTGCGTGTGTGTGTTTAATAAGTGCGTCAAAAACAGTAAGGCGTACTTTTAACTTGCTTCACTTCGTTGTTTGCAGCGTTCCGTCTTTGTTTTTTATTTGGTCTGAGCTGCTAGTATTAATTATGGCATTCAAAGATAGATAGGTTATTGAGACTGGCGCATGACAAGTTGGTCTAACTAACGTTATAATGACAGTGATTGATGACAGACCTATTCGTTCGCAAAACGTCTTACTTAGATCTATCTAGGTTCAATAACCTACCTATCTTTCGTTTTGCTTACTGGCGGATTTTTTTGTACCTATATGGAAATATAGGTATATAGAATAAAATAAAAATAAATATAGAAATATGGGTGAAGTCGGGCTGCGGATGATGATGATGATGATATGGAAATAATGCTAAATATCTACCGACAGTAAACAATACCAAAGATAATCGCATATTCATACTGGGTGTAAGACTGTTAGACTGGCAGTTAGGTACCTACTGTACCTACTAGCCGAAAATAACTAAGTAGGTACCTACCTATACTATATGCATAATGGCGGCGATTCTGTGTGGCACTGACTAATTAAAAATTCCTAAATTCGAGAGCTCTTATTTCGTTATCAATAAAGTTCAAAACAAAATGCCAGTCTGAGTGACTGTTTGACGTAAATTACGTAATAGTCAGTGCCACACAGAATCGCCGCCAATGCATAGGTAAAACATTATGGCAAAAATGAACTACTTACCTATAATAGGTTAAACTAAACGTACCTATATACCTATGTAGGTACGTTTAGTTTAATATATCTATTTACTAATATTAAAAAATATAAGTATTACCTAGGTTGGTTTATTGGTATCCGCGGACGCGTATGCTTTGCAACATGGCAGTGTTTGCTACGCCCAGTTCTGCCGCATTCAGCCTCTGACTGTCGGTCGAGCGCGCGTTTCTCTAACGCGAGCGCTTAGAGCCAAAACCTTGTGCACAACCTACATCAACATTGACGCCATTGCACCTTACTACATCTTTATTGAAATCGGACATCATGATTGGTGAGTTTATTTTGAATTATTACTAATTCTTTTACCGATGTTTTTTTAATTTACTCACGTAGAAACTTGAGACTTAATATACCTAATTAAAGTCGTGCATATGCTATTTCTCACCCTTCTTAATACCTACTTACTTTTATATAACTTGTGTTTAATGTTGTAAGATAAATTAATACCTACGGTCACTACCTACCAGTCTACCCACTCATTTACGTTAGTTCCTGTTACCTACTACAGTATCCCTAGTAGGTATCCCTACCTTGCTTGTAGGGATATCTTAATTCTTCATTTGTTTTGATTAGTATTTTTATGGTCTACCTGTAGGTAGGTAACAGTATTTTTATGAATTAAAGAAATACTCCTTAAAATAATAGGTAAAGGATACCTACGAAAGAAAAGGACAAAATATAGGTAGGTAGTACTGTTCCGACAATCGCTTTTCGGGGTCGGCGGCCCAGCCACGTGGAGGCCTGCACCGCGGTTTCCTCGCGTCGAAACCGTGGTGCAGGCCTCCACGTGTTATCAGAGGACATTCACTCGGCTTACACTCCGCTCCCCTCCACCCGTTCGTTTCCCTCTGTGGCCGTATTATGTTGGTGCATCCTGATATTCCTGATCGCTGCATGCCATACGCAATAGACAGTATACTGTGAACGGTCGTCAGTTTTCAAATGCCGCGTTAATTAGCTATAAGCCTTCGATAATGGAATCATTAACTTTGTCTCAAGTGAACCATTTTCATTCTGCAGGTGAAGAAGAACGCGTCCATCAGTGTGGTGAGTGTGGCTTGACACTATCAACGCGAAGTGCACTCACTGCCCATGCACGATCTCATCGTACCAATGCAGATGCCCATCGCTGCGATGTCTGCCACAAAACTTTTGCTGTGCCGGCGAGACTTGTGCGGCATTACAGGACCCATACCGGCGAAAGACCATTTGAATGTGAATATTGCCATAAAATGTTTAGTGTCAAAGAAAACTTACAGGTGCATCGTCGCATTCATACCAAAGAAAGACCATACAGATGCGATGTATGCGACGCAGCATTTGAACATTCCGGAAAACTACACCGTCATGCCAGAATACACACTGGAGAGCGGCCGCACGCTTGCCCTCACTGTCATAAAACCTTTATTCAGTCTGGGCAATTAGTAATTCATCTTAGAACTCATACAGGAGAAAAGCCTTATCGTTGCCCGGCGCCTGGCTGCGGTAAGGGCTTCACGTGTTCTAAGCAACTAAAAGTTCACTCCCGAACACACACCGGAGAGCGACCCTACACTTGTGAAATATGCCTGCGTGATTTTGGCTACAACCATGTACTAAAGCTGCATCGCACTCAACACTTTGGTGAACGCTGCTATCGCTGCACAGTTTGCGATGGCACTTTCAATACCAAGAAACAAATGGATGCTCATATTTACAAGGAGCATGGAACAGAGAATGCCCGAGCGCCGCAATTGCAGCCCGCTTCTCCTCTGGTAGTTAATGGTGCAGTAATGTGTGATCTGGTGGAAGCAGCTCTGCAACAATTGCCGCCTACACCACCGAACTCGCCGCCTTCCCCTCAGAGCCCAGTGACAGTGACAGTGGCATCAACTTCAACAGTAACGACCGCATCTCCCCCGCCCACCTTTGCTCCAACATCGGGCTACAGCTCGTATTATGCGCCGTCCTCTTTGCCTCCACGGAAACGAAAGCTCATTCCCATACCGGATTCTGAACCAGAACCAGTGCCAGTAGTTCGACACACCTCTGTTATAATGTTCGCTCCGGCAGCAACTGATTCATAATTATCATCCATTATTGTTTATTTAAGTAGGTAGTTAACATTTAATAGCTTGTTTAAAATATAGGTACTTAGTGTTTTTAGAATTTCGTAAAATGTAACCTCCATGTAAGTAAAAAAACGTATAAAAACTTGTTATCTAGCTTCTGTATTTGTATTCAGCACCGTAAAGTAAAGATTTGTTACCCACTACCCAGTTACTTGTAGGTATTATTCTTAAACTATTCTTGTTAACCGAACACTGATGTGCGAGAGACAAAGATAGGTATTACCTGCTTGGGTCAATCTATTGCAGAAAGATGTAAATACCTACCTCAGTAAGTATCTATTAATAGGTAGTTTTGACCATAATTCATTACTCTAAAACTCTAAACAGTAGGTAGATATGTAAGAAGTAGGTACCGACCTATGTATAAAAAACCGATCTCAACGTTTAAATGGAATTTAACAACAAATACTTATGTTGAGTAGGTATTGTCATCAAGAACATAGGTACTCGAAGAGTTGAGAACGGTATGTAGGAAGGTAAGCAGCGTTAGTAACTTTAGCATGTGCCTTTGACTACGGCAGATCGATTCGTTTCGTTCAAGTAGGTACAAAGGTGAATTGTCTAGAAGTAAGAGCTATTTATATTATTATTGTTTTCATTTATTGCATTTTGTGAAAAGGTGGCATGTTTTTGTAATGATTGATATTTAGGAACACTTAGGCAGATACTTAGTTGTGAATGTGTAGTGCAGTGTAGCGTGTGATGTACCCATAATAAAGTACAAGTAATTATTATTTTACTAGTTTCATTTACTTCCTTACTTTTTTTATTAAGTAGGTACCTACCTACGGAAATATTTTTTAACCGGCCAGTCTGAGTGACCTCTCTATCTTTGATTTTTCCTATTCAGTGAACATACAGTCTCAATAACCTATCTATCTCTGGTTTTGCTAACAGTCGGTTATGTATTTGACTGATTTTGTAGATACGTAATTTTAGAACTGTCACTCAGACGGTCTATTTGATTTGAACTTTATTGTGAACGAAATAAGAGCTCTCGAATTTAGGAATTTTTAGTTAGTCAGTGCCCCGCCGAATCAACGCCAGTACCTACCTAAGCTACTTACATACCATCATATTTCACAGTTATTTTCTCGGATTACTGATATTCTTGATTCGCAACAATGCGATTTTTGTTAGACAATCGGGGGGCAGGGGGCAGATGCAAATAATGTACCTACCTTCATACCAAGGTATTTTTATCAGATATAAAATGATGTTTGTTTAACGAGTAGGTAGTACCTACTAAAGTATCTTCTAGAAGGGGTTACCCATCTGCCACCCACGGAAGCCTTTAATCTTATAAGATCCAACGGCATAATGTAGATCAGTGGTTCTTAACCTTTTCAAGACCCCCTACCCCTATTATTGTACAAAGTTATCTATATCCCCTCATGAATGAATAAAAACAAGATTTTAAAATATTTTTTATATAGGGTAAACGGTACTATTGTTGGCACCCCCCCAATGATTGGCATCCTAGCACTTTTTCTTGAATAATAAGAAAGTTTTCATCTTTTCAACAGTGGAAACATAAATAATTGGCAGAATATCCAATTTCTTATTCTCTGAACACTTATTTTTAAATCAAACGTAAATAACAAAAAAATTATGGCCTTTTGAAAAATATGTCTGGAAAGTTGCTGAATTTTAGTGATTTTGTTAAGTCTAGTGGGTAGAGTTCGCTTGCAAAAATAGGTGTTTTTTGGGAAGTTTGCAAAATATTTTCTATTCATTCAATACATAAAACTATCTATGGCGTGCTAAGAGTTGTTTTAGCGTTGTAAAATTTATACACCTGCTTGTTCATGGGTGCCAATGACTATACCATAATTTGTTCGACTACATAATGATTGGCACGTATGCAACCCACTGAAAGAACCAATATAACCACTACAAACCCTTGACCGATTAAGCTCAGTAGCTTAGCCGAGAAACTTCTTATCACTATCTATATGCCTTTCAAGCTTCATGAAGATTGGATTAACAGTTAGTTTTACAGTTGTACCGGAATATACCAGCAGCCCAAAATCACCCAAGTTGCTACTAAGATCTTTGTTTGCTTCGCTCACTCGATGAATTATAAAAAACGAATAGAAAACCATACACGGACGTAGATAATATGCTATGCTAGTCTATTTCAGCTACTAATAAAGAAATTTTGAGGTTGAGTTTGAGTTTCTATCAATTTTTAGTACTGTCAATAGTGCCAATGACTGTACTAAATCATAGTGCCAATCACTATACTCAGGTGCCAATGATTGTACTTTTCCGTACATTGAAGTTCAATTACATTTTAAAGTTACTTAAAAATATTTTTTTCATTTTAATTAGTTTTTGTATTCATGCCTAGACATACTAATACACGAAAAATCGGTCATACAAATAATCTATTTGTTTATTTATGAGAATCGACGATTTGTAAGAAAAAATCGGCTTAGGGTGCCAATCATTATACGGTTTACCCTAGTTAGTTTAATTTTGTAGTAGTTACTATGCAAAAAATAATTAACTTTGTAACAAAAGTAAAAAACGTTTTTTATTTCACACCTTGGGCTAACTTAATTTAATTTGTGCTAGGGTAACTATTCTCTATTGACAGACACAAAACATATAATGACAGTGAGTGACATGACAGTGACAAAGTAAGCTGAGTTAAAAAGATGGCGGCCGGCTGTCGTTTCGTTTGATTTGATAGTTTCCCCCCGGTATTGATTGGTGTTTTGGTGTTTGTTTGTGTAAATAAATCTGTGTATGTTTTAACTTTATCCTAGAAAAGGCTGATAATCACGAACTTAAAATGGTACGTAGTTTGTAAATATAATTATGTGTTTAATAAATGTTTTACAAAACCTATTATTTCTATTAATGATGCTACTAGTAACCGGCTACAAAAGTAGCAAATAGCGTTTAATTTATCAAGAATTCCTAAAGTTAGATGTATTTAGTTCTTCCCTAAAATTAAAATAAATGATGTTAAATTATTATGCCTTTTCTTTCTCCCTGTCTCATGGAAATATTCTTTGTTGACAAGCTAAGTTATTGATAGGTTAATGGTTTCTGAAACCACCAATCTATTTCGTTTGTTGGTTTGAAAACGATTTTAAAGTAGCTTAATATTAGGATAAATAAATTGTACCAATGACTATGAGTTAATGTCTTCTTAGGTCAAATTATTTATTCAGCATAGCACAGTCAATTATGTACTTTACTTAAAAACCTTGTTGTGTAAAATCGAGGATATCTTTAACACAGCCACTAGACAGATCTGATGAAACTCAAACTAACAGTTATTTGGAGTTTCATCAGATTGGACTATAGATTAATTTTTTGACATGAAATTAACAGAAATTGAAAATAATGCATAATTTTTTTATTTACAGACGATCGGCAAAAACAATAAGATGCAACAGCATCTTAACTACAGAGTGCGAGTCATATTGCAAGATTCTCGTACTTTTATTGGAACATTCAAAGCATTTGACAAACACATGAATCTTATCTTGGGAGACTGTGAAGAATTTAGAAAAATAAGGTCGAAAACCAGCAAGACCGCAGATAGGGAAGAAAAACGAACATTAGGATTTGTACTGCTCCGAGGGGAAAATATTGTATCACTCACTATCGAAGGACCTCCTCCACCAGAAGAAGGTTTACCACGGGTGCCGTTGCCAGGAGGTATGGGCGGCCCTGGCGGCGGGCGCGCAGCCGGCCGCGGCTCTGGGCCCGGCGGCCCGCCTCCGGGTCTGCAGGGCCCTGCGCGAGGTGTTGGAGGACCCTCTCACCAACATATGGCACCTGGCTCCCGAGGACAGATGTCTGCCCCACCACAGATGCGTGGAGGCCCTATGATGGGCGGGCCTCCTCCCGGCATGATGGGAGCACCTCCTGGCATGGGTCGTGGAGGCCCAGGCCGTGGAGGAATGCGACGCTATTAATAAAATGTAACATAATTTAATATTTTAGTTTTAAGCTAAGTTTGTGGTGTTATAGGTGAATTATGAAGTGTGTGATTTCTCTCACACCATCCCATTCCCCTGTAAAGCCCGCCGCACACCAGGCATACATTTGTGACTCGATAATTGTAGCGCCACATTTGAAACGCGACACATTTAACGCCCCCATACATTTGTACGTGAGCACGCACACCAAGGAAACATTTGTGGCGGGTGCATTTTGTGGCGAAACGTTGTCCGCGCTACACAAATTCAAGATCGAATCGACGATGATGTCGACATTCTCAAAGCGGTGCCACGCTACAACTGTGTTTCCGATGTGCGCATTCACAATACATTTGTAGCGCATACCTACAATTGTAGCGCAACGATTGTGGCGACGTTGGCAAATGTATGCCTGATGTGCGGCGGGCTTAAGATGATATTTCGTAATAAATATCTGAAAAGCCATCAAATTCTTTTTTATTTCTAGGTGCCTATATAGGCTAACCCAACCCACCTGGCCGTGAAACATATTGTATGTAATGTATCTAAAACTGTATCAACGTCCAAGTGTGTCCACAGCTCCGGTAGCCGCTAGGATAATAGTGTTCTGTGGTCCACAGTATTTAAAAAAACGTGAGTCGTAAGGTCTATGGGCCCGCCTAATTATCGACTTAGGACGGCACTTCCCTGTAGTCCGGAGGGTCTGCTGTAGCTGTTACGTATCTTTGCGAGTCCGAAGTTTGCACAGAAGGCTGAATCGCGTTTTTTAGGAATAAAATGTTAAAAAAATAATGGCAATAACAGTTTTATTAGGAGTGTATATTTGCGCAGCCAATGTTTAGTCAGACTCGCCAAGATACTTAAAACGGCTAGGTGAGTTTGAGTACCTACTTCAAAGAGAATTATAATCACTGTAAATGAGTACCTACTCACCTACTCACTAACACAGTAGAGCACCCACCTACCTAGGTAGGTACCCTGCTAAAGGCGCTTAGTAGTCTGTTTGTTGTTTTTTTTCTCTGTACTTATCTATATTGGTGTAGTTTCATATTTTTAGCCAGAATACTCAGAATGTGATCCCAAGTAAAAGTAGATGTTGATTGAAGTACAAACTGTGAAATATATTTTGAAAATAAGTAAACTGATCTTAGTGGCGATTCTGATGTCGCCAAAACTAAAACTCTAAGATCTAAGATACTAACTATCTAAGATCTAGATGTATAAGTCCCTTTCATAACGATCTAAACAAAAAAATTGCATCATCGTAAGTTAGTTTAGTTTTGGCGACATCAGATTCGTCCTTTTTACCTACTAGTTGCGGCCTGCGGTTTCACCCGCGTAAGTCCCGTTCCCGCGGGAATATCGGGATAAAAAGTAGCCTGTGTTTAACCAGGGTATCACCTATCTACATACCAAATTTCAACGAAATCGGTCTAGCCGTTTTTGCGTGAAAGAATAACAAACATTCTCACAAACATTCACATTTATAATATTAAGTAGGATAGTAGGATGTACCTACTGAGAATATTAAGAGAAAAAAGTATTATTATAAATGCTTTATTTTCATAAATTTCTTAAGTAAAGTTTTAATATCCATTTAGTTAGATTATCATAATGCGAAGATAATTAAGTAATTTGAATATGAGAAATAGATAGGTTCATAAAATAAAACTAATTATTTATAACACAATGGTTATTCAATGAGACGCGCTAGACCTAATTTAACAGTTTGAAAAAACTAAATCATACTGATACATTTGTAGGTACCTACCGTAAATCTGAATCGCAAGTCAGACCGGCACTTTTACATGTTATCGTACTTTCGGTAAGAGGCACAAGATGAAATTAACGCATTAACGGAAGTGTGCTGCAAGCACATAGTGTTTTTTTTTACAAAAAAGCTAATGGCAATATCCGCAAGATGGATGACATTTCTTTCCATCCGTGCCGCAGCGACAGCCGCCACTGGTGTCGCCGCGCCCGGCCGGCCCCCAGCGTCTGCCGCGAGTCACCCAACAAATCTCCGTCTTGCACGCCGAACACTTGATCCAATCACATCCCCACTTCTTAGTTATGATCGCACTGCACTCTGGACATTCGAGTGCTTCGCCGCGGGCTATCAAGGAGTCCAAGAGCGCACGAGTGCCCTCGTCCGTTTGATTCGTGGCATTTTTTGCAGCGGTCGCCTCGAGTTTCACACGGTGTTGCTCGCAAGTTTCTCCCTCGTGTATAGCCTGAAAATTAAACAAAAGTTATGATAAAATGAAAACCGTTATACCTACAGGTGGTGGAAGAACTAGACGAACATAGAAGAACTAGCTATAGTGCTTGAAACTTTTTAATTCAGTGTAGGTAATGTAGGTATTAAGTAGGTACGATACCTAATTTTGGAAAAGAGCCAGGTCAAAAAAAACATAACTTGGCTTGATAGAAATGAAATAGGCACGGTCATAATCACGCACGTACGACTGCATTCCCAAGGTGCGCTAGACAAATTCTTTCAGATCTTTTTAGTCATTTTAGATCCTTAGACCTATTCAAAGGATCCTACCCAAGAGGAATGTGTAATGCCTATATTTCCTGATAATATTGAATGTAACAAGGTAAATCACCTGGCAAGGTACGCAGTTGGTGCGTTTACAGACGGGGCACGGGAACCGTCGCACGCCGGGCTCGCAGAGCGCCCAGCCGGAGCAGTCGCGCGTGCGGCAGTGGAAGGCGTGCCGCGTGCCGCTCTCGGCCACGGCGAGGCCGCGCGCCAGCCATTTCTCGTAATCTTCCGCCGTAACGAGCCCTTTTATTTCCCTCTCTTGCAAAACCCCGCGACAGCCCGTCGCGGGACAAGCCACCACCGGCTCCTCGCTATGCTTCACCACGTCCGAGAGGCACTCGTTGCAGAAGGAGTGCACGCATTCCCTCAACACGACGCCTTGCCCGGGCAGACAGTCTTCCATGCACACGCCGCATTCGAAGGCTTCTGCGTTAGAGACATACGCTTGTTGCTCCAGTTTTACTAAATCATTGTAAACATTCCCAGCTTCTTCGTTCGGTTTTACCACATCGTTAGTTTTAGGAGGTTCCTTCGTTTCTGAAAAGACAAATTAAATTGTTTAGGTTTCGTAAGACAGTGAATATTGTAAGACAAGCTACACTACACAGTGTGGAGTGAAGTCAAGTCCACACGCTTTAATCCTGCTAATAACTAAGGACCTGATACCTGCATTGCATACCACCATGTTAATCCTTTCAACAATCTTTACTGATATAATTAAGTTGAGTAGTTAGGTACTCATAAATCAAGCTTGAGATGCCCAATAGAGCTTTAATACATCATACTTATATTAAAAACGGGAAAGTTTTGAGGATGTTCGTATGTTTGTTGCTCTTTCGCTCCTAACTACTGGAAGGATTTAGCTGAATAGAATTTACATAGTTTACCTATATCCTCGACTAGCAGTGCGCACCTCCCGGCTTTGCACGAGTGTACTAATGAAACTACCGGGATAAAATATAGCCTATAACCATGCCGACAATCCATTAGTGTAATCCTCCTCACCCACCTCAGTCAAACAAACAAACCAAAAATTTTAAGGCTAATTTTGATTCCGGTATTCCCACGGGAACGGTAACGTAACACCGCGGGCCGCAGCTAGTGAATTATATTGAAAGTAACGAAACGCACCAGACTCCACGAGACACAGGTAGAAGGGCGCGCTGAGATCAGGTCCAGCGAGGTCGAGGAGGGTCGCATTGTCGTCGGCGCAAAGCGCGCGGCCCACGATCCAGCGCTGCATGCGCACCGCCAGGCCTAGAGTCGCCTCCGCCTGCCGCCGCAGCTCGCCCAGTCGCGCAGAGCGCTTCACGTGCATCTGCACCGGACCCCGTGTCGTCTCCTTGTCTTCCACCCACACAAGAATTCTGGAAGCCATACAAACGAGCGGTTAATTTATGGTGGGTTACGCGATGTCTAAGCTCTTATTTCGGTCATTGTCCAGTATTTCAGCTGAGACCGATCCTTTTTTGGGGACACACCTGCGCAGGCGTAGATTAACCCTTTTTTAGCCTGTAAGCCTTCTTTGTATGTTTCCTGCTCCTATTCATAAGTATTTCTTGTGTTGTGTACTTACTTCATTTATTGTGTTCGTCTGTGCTGTGTGTTTTCAAAATAAATTCATATTATTATTATTTTTTTTTTTTTAGTAAAAGAGTAAACATGCTTAGAGAATTTAGCCAACTCTAAACAAACATGCAACATTTTCATCACTTTACAGGAAACCTTCTCCAAAGGTAGTAGGTACCTACCTACTGCTATTTATTAGTTGCCCCAAATATATACCTATGTTACATACAATACAATAGGTACTCATGTATCTGCCAGATAAGGATACTTACGGAACATCTTCGCTCGAGGGTTTCTTCTCAACAGTTTCCTTAGACGTTGAAGGTGCACATCGTGGTGGACTTTGAACAGATGCATCTCTTTTCTGACATTTTTTATATAATGGTGTTTCTGGTTTGGGCTCTGACGCTACTGTGGCTAATTTGATTTGATTATTTATTTCCTGTTCTCCCGCAGTGGTCTTGAGATGGTTTTTATTTGTTTCTGTGATAATTTTGGCTGTATCTATTAACGTACTCGCAAGCACTGGCGTTGCTTTTCCTGCTTTTGTATCCAATGGTGAATCTGTCTTCGATTTGCTAGCGTTTTCTTTTTGAGATGATGTTTCTGATGATGTCGAGGGTCCTGCTACTATTTGCGAGGAGAATGATAGCACAGAACATGATAGTCTCAGCTGTGCCAATTTCACGGCAGCTTCTGCAGCCGCGCGCTCGTCTCCTTTCGCTATAGACTGCTCAAGTTGATTTATCAAATTTCTGCGTCTAGAATGTTGGTCTAACTGGTCAATAATATTGTCTTCTTTCGTGGAGCTTTGTGATGTAGAAGGAGATGCAGTAGCAGGTTTTGTTCCTACAATTCTTTTTACAATAACGAGATTTTCTGACTGTTGCTTTAGTTCTTTTTCTTTTTTTGGTTCTAATTTTAGAGGATCTATTGGTAATTGATTCGAGTTTATAGGTTTTGGGGTTGACGAAGCCACCATTCCTGATTCGTTAGTAATGTTGGTTGGTGTTGTAGCTTTGGTTTCAACTTTTTGTGTTTTATTAGTTTCCACGTTATCCTTCATCGATGACGTCACGAGAACACTACTTGTAGTTTTAGGTACGTAGATTGGGTTGAATAACGATGAAACCTTCAATGGAGTATTTACATTACCGCTAATGCTTGTACTTTCAGCATTTAATAATTTGCTAGCTATTTCAGTTTTAGTAACACTCGGTTTATCACCTTTTTTGGAAAAACTTTGTGGCTTTGGTTCAAGTAATTCTTCTTTTTTACTAGGTTTGTTTATATCTACGATCACAATATTGTCCTTTGTATGTACTAGCACTTCTGGTTGCGTGACCAAAACATTTTCAATAGTTGCGAGTGTTTCAATTTTAGTATTGCCACTAGAACGCGGTTGTTTGTTCAATTTTGGTCTATGATCCGGACTTGACGGTTCAGCAGCCGAAGCACATTTAGATTCCGTAGAAACGGAACTCCCAATCCTGAGAGTAGCTGCTTCTACGACCATTGGGCTATCTCGTTTAGATTCACTTAAACTATTATTTTTTATCTTTGAAGGACCAGCTTGATTTTTAGGAAGACTATCCTTCATTTCCTTTAAAATTTCTTTTAACTTTTCTTTATCTTCGTGGGCATCTCTCGAACTACTGCTTGTTTGAGTACTATGATTACTAACTTTGGAGCTTTTACATGAATTGTTGAGTAATGCATTCTCTAAAGGTAAACAGTAAAGGCAAGTGATCACAGTTGCGTTATATTTTCTCAAACACCTGGTGCAGATCCACGCCTCCACCTGCTTCGAGGATCCAGGCGTTTCATCGTCCAGTCTCGTCTGTTGGGTATTCTGTTCCAACTCTTTCAATTTATACTTTTCTATAATTTCGTGCGCCTGTTTATCCAATTCGCTAATACTAGGCAGAAGTTTCACGGACGAGGTCTCTATAGCGGAATGTCTCTTTCTGCTATCGAAAATCTGCTTCAAGAAACTTCGATCTTGGCGAGGTTTTACCTCCTTGGACTCCTGGTGTTTCTCCTTCTTACTACATTTTTCCGATCTGCAGTCCATCGTCACATCGCGCTTCACGGGCTGCACGTCGGGGGCGCGTCGGAAACTCATCGGGAGGGTGTCCGAGTGGCTCAGGAGAGGATCGATATCTTCGTCGGGTTTGTCGGTCGAAGTCGGTGCCGATACGGGGGGTTGGGGCGCGGGTCGTTTCCTGGCGCGCGGGCGAGGCAAGGTCTGCGGAGGCGCAGGCGCGCGTCGCTTGCCGGGCACGTGCGCGCGGCGCTGCAGCAGCTCGCTGGCGGCGCGTCGCTCGCGCTCGCCGCCCGCTCGCCGCGCGCTCGGGAGGCTGAACGCCTCGAAGCCGTGGAGTCCGTACTTCCGCAACAAGGTGACGTCACGGTCGTGGTGCCGGCGCAGGTTCCTGTCGCGAACCCGCTTCTTGTAGGAGTCGGTGGGCGGAGGGGGCGGGGGTATGGGCAGGGGGGCGCGGCGCGCGCAGTGCGTCGGCGCGAGGAAGGCGAAGCTGGCGGCGGTGCGGTCGGAGCCGACGCTGGAGAGGCTCTCGCTGGAGGAGCGCTCGTCGCGCCGCAGCCACGAGAACAGCGTCCACAGCCCGCCGGAGAGCGGCCGCGCGCGACCGTACGACACCTCCGCCGAGCTCATCACCCCTGCTCACACAAACACATTAGTGGCGATTCTGATGTCGCCAAAACTTAAACTAAACTAAATAAAGATGTTGCCGTCTCTTTCATAACGATCGAAATATGTAAGGACGGCATCGTCTTTAGTTAGTTTAGTTTAAGGTTTGGCGACATCTAAATCGACACTATTAAGTAAGTATACCCTAAACCTTATTTTCAAGATCTTCAGTAAATTCTGATCAGTGTCGAACATCGTTTATTATATTCAACACTGATCAACAAATAGGTAAGATAAACAGGGATTTGTAAAAAAAAATATCCAATGACAATTTAAAAAATAATGACAAATATTAGGGCATGAGGTACTAAACAATAATCATAAAATAAGTAGAGAAAAATACTTACGCTTCTTTAGCGAAGTGAATCAGCAACTGCAGTATTCAAACACAAACTAGAGCATTATTAACCTCGATATAACACATTGGCCGTGCTATTTTAGAACTAGTTTTTTTTACTTTCGATTCCACTTTATGAGCTACTTTGTTTACTTTGGCGTAGGTAAATGTAGCAATATGGGAAATAGAGTCATAATGACTGCTTGTTGGTGGCGGAGATGCAACAATGAGTGTGGCGCGCGCGCTCGCAGTGAACAAAGCGAGGTCGCGCGCGCGCCGCCCGCCCAGCTATATTTAGCGGAACTTCGCGACTCAGTTTTTGCTATTTTCATTTCATTCTTGAATGCTCCGATCCCACTTCGGGTTTCCCGCTAGCTCTTCGTTTTTACATGCGTTTTGAGAGAACATCCGCGTACCTAAATTGTTTTTCGATACGCAACTAGACTGACCCATTTTACTTTATAGTTACGGCGCGTCGCGTAATTCGATTTTTTAGTTTAGATTTATGAACATTAATATAATTAATTATAAAATTTAATTTAAGTCTATTTTCACGATTTATATATTTGATAAAAACAAACAATACTTTACAATTTTATATTATCTAACAACAAAATTATAACAGTTTTATGATTTTACAAAGTCCTAGATTGCAAGTTTTCCGGGCTAGTTTTTTTCTTAGCGGAGTGCAGTTCGGTGCTGGCCTGTATGACGAGCAGCGAGGCAGCAACACGCGCCGTCAACTCCGCCTGACTCAGCTCGTGCGCCCACGACACGCGGCCCCAGCGTTCAGACTGGAACAATTTAACAATTAACCTCATACCGCCTCATTCATACGACTCTTCTTATTGTTTTGATCCTAGCTAGACTCTAGATAAATTAGATAGTGTTGTAGGTTGGTATGTACCTACCTACTTGTACTTGATAACTAAATCATTGATACTAAATATAAAGGCCACAAAGTAATCATCACAATAGAGTGGACTTTGTGGCCTGAATCGGAATTCGGAAGTTATTTTATGATCGTTTTTTGTTGTGTACATACCGAACAGCATTCACATCGTACTTTCACTGACTAGCAAAGCCAAAAAAAAAAACAAATTTTTCAGGCAGTTTTCGCGCCAGATTTTTTTTATTACCACCCACATGCTAAAAGATATTGGTTCTACGAATATTTCGTTCATCGCAAATTTGTAAACGCATTATCTAGGTCGTATCCTGATCTTTACCACTGCGATGTTTTATTTATCACTCGACAGCTACCAGAGACGGATTCATACACCTATTTCTATAAAACGTTACCAGCACCAAGTTTATCTATTGAAATGAATGGTTTAACCGAGTTTTTAACCGATTTCAAGAAAGAAGGAGGCTCTATGTTCTACTTCTTTTGTATTTCTTTTATTTTATCAACTTCTCAGACAATTGGGATTTTGAAAAAAAAAATGATGTATTTTTTTTTATAAATTTTATTGATATGTAACGTGAAAAACGAAAAAAAAATAATTTTTCATTTAACTATAAGCGATTAAAAATTGATAAAATTCAATAAAAAATCACGTGACTGCGAACGCACCGCAATAATAATACTTAATAAGTAATAATTGTTTCAAATATAATAGGCCACCATACGGGCCCCCGCAGACGGCAGACTTTTTGTAGGTCGAAAAATCGGTCATACCTACTGACAAAACGACTACTGCAAGGAAAAATATTGTAACTCACATTTTGGCCAAATTGAGTTAGAATCATATTCGTGCTGAGCGTATCTGAGCTCAATTTTTAAATGTGACTTTCGTATCTCTTTATTGTTAAACGAATAAAAACAAGATAAAGAGCAAAAAGTATTATTTTTATAAATATTTTCTAACGTTGTTGCTTATAACTTCTTTTTTAGTTGATTTATGGCAAAAAGTTATAGCAACGTATTGGTAGGTAAAACAATTTGCTACAAATTATGTCTTGTCATTTTTTTTGTAAGACGCAAAGTTTAAGAGATTTCGCAAAATAAGAGTTTTCATCCCTTTTTTTCAAAATGGCGGCCGGGGAACAAGAGTGGCGACCCCACAAACTTGAGGTTAAGCTTTTATTGACCCCCCACACATGTCCTAAAAATAAAATTGCGTCCTCTTACAAATGCAAAGCTCATGGTAGTAACATTTCAATGAACTATTATGTAAAGTTACGAAAAATAATCTAGCCCATTCATAATAAGATAACAGTAACAAAATTGCAACATAATTTACAGTCATTATTAGACTTAAATGAATTTTTTGAAACTTTAACACGCTCCCCTAAAAAGTAGTGAAAAATGGGTTACAATGATTTTCCTTGTAGGCGCCAAAAAAGTCGGTGAGAAATAAAATCGGTGCATTCCGACTAGGGATGGGTCATACTTGTAAAATCGAGTACCAGGGCTTGCAAGTGCGTTTAAAAACCAGGGCTCAATACCTTCAAAGTATTTTAAGGGTCCGACTTTCTTCTTCATTCGGAGCGAGCGCGAGTGCGCCAAAAAGTCTTTTTCTACATAGTATTTTACCTGGAAATATCAATTCACGTATATTACGGCGTATTACGCCGTAATGCTTTTTATTTGGATGAACAAAGAGATTATTATTCTTCAAAAGTATTTTTGGCTTGAAGTATTTTTAGCAAAAAAGTTTTTTCTGCAAAGCACACAATTATGATATGACAAAAGGGGTTTTAATTCTTTAATAGTATTTTTGACATTGACGTATTTTCTGCATAGGTACCTACCTACCTACTCAATTATGCTTTTTGAGTAAATGGAAACAAAGATCATTCTAAAGTGAATACCTACAACTAAGTCATAAAAATATGACTTTTAATTGGATAGGTACCTATCTACTTACTTTTTGTTAATTACGTACATTCAATAAGTAATTTACTACAACCTTTTATAAAATTACGATTTTTATTTCAGAGTTTTTGATTTGACCGCGATTTTTCAATTAGCCAGGCAAAATTATTATGGAACTTACATACGTAAGTAGGTAACTAAATAAAGAAATGGAAAATTGTTTAGAGGAAGGAATTACTCGCATACGTACTCACTCTTACCTACGGTCATCCCGTAGGTAGAAGTGAGTATGCGAGTATGCGTACTGTCCCCTCACTAGCACCGACAAGAGAGTCGGTGACAAAATTTTTCGTAGGTATGACCGATTTTTCGACCTACAAAAAGTCGGCCGTCTGCGGGGGCCCTACTTGTGACGTCATAATGTTATAGCAATTTGATTACAGGAGCCGTACCATGACGTCGAAGCGATTCAGTTTAGGTTCTGTCTGACTGTCAAAACTTTACGTCAGCGCCTTAGTTTACGACAAAAGTGGTTCGTAGTTGGACCTAAACTGAATCGCTATAAACGGTCATGGTAGGGGGGCAGTGCAGCGTTTACAGCTATTCTTTCTAACTTTACTACTATGAGTAAAATCTAACATTATGACGTCACAATGCGCTCGGATTTGTTCGGGAGTTGTCGGCGCGTTTTCGGTACTTACTGGATTCAAAAATTAATTTTTATTTTGATATAACTTTTTCATTATTGAGAAAAATAAAAATTGTTTAGTAAGAAAACTTATAAATGATCTTTCCATTTTTCTAAGAAAAAAATAATAATTCAAATACCCAATAGGCTAGTTGACTCTATTTTTATGTAGCTCTTATATGATAAATAATTGTTCTTTTAGACCAAAAAAAATACTACCATATTTTTTTGGACCTAAGAAACCGCAAAATTTTATTTTAAAAGTTCTACTTTTCAAAAACAGGTGAAAACGCTACCGCCATATTGGTCTATGGATTTATCTGTGCTGTGACGTCATTCGTATTCAAAACAATAATTTTCGTGATTTACGTCTAGGGAACATGCACATTTTGAAAAGTTGGCATTACTGTAAATTGGTTTTAGTTATGTGACATTTGTATAATTCCGATACTAATGACGTCACCAAAATGGCCGTAGCGTTTTCAGCGTTCCAATTAAAAAAAAAAAGAAACCGTTTTTTAAATTGAAATTATGCAAGCATCATGGACTTTGATTAACTGAAATTATTATATTTTGGTTTTGCAAGGAAAGTACTTCAGGAAATACTAATTTATTAGGTCAAATTTGATATGAGTCAAGTAGCCTATTGTAGGTAGACTGATTTTGAAAATTACTTTTTAGTAGGTACTTATTCAAAGTAGGTTTTCCTGAAAAAAAAAATATCTTCCTACTCATGACTTCATCAGCAGAAATGGAACACACCTCGAGGGTTCAGGAAGTTGTTCTAAGTCGGTTTTATTATACAAAATAAAAAGTACCTACGTAAAAAGTTTGAGGCGAGTTGATCGTCATTCGACACTACGATAAACTTGGATTCGGCATCGTATCATACAACGATACTACCTACTGCAAATTCAGGTTACCTACTGAAATAGCGATTTGATTTACTTTTATATTTAGTTCAATCCGAAGAGGAGTTGGTGGCTTCCGAAAGTTCAGGGAGGGGGTGGGGAGCTGGTAAGCGAAATAAATACTTAATTAACAACAACTAGGTATGTAAGTATTGTAAAAATAATAAAATAACCTTGGTCATTCCACACAGCGTCATCTAGTCCGAAGATAACGCCCAAATACTGTAACGCTTATTAAAGTAAGTACCTAGTGCTTAACTAAGTACCTATGTCACTATTTTACATTTGTCCATACAAATCTGTCAAAAAATAACTTCCATAATGGGTTATACGGCCTGAAATACAATAGTTTGAGTATTCAATTCAGGCATAAGTCATTTAATGCTTGTGATGGTAACCAGGGGGGCTAAAAAGGCAGTTTCGAGCATTTCTGCTAGCAATTCATAAAGTGCATTAATTTTATGAACTGTTTAGCATTTTCACCAAAATTTCATGAAATAATGCACTTTATGAATTGCTAGCAGAAATGCTCGAAACGGCCTTTTTAGCCCCAAAGATGGCATTTATGACCTCTCACTCACCTACATTATAATCTTTTTTGCATGTAGGTACAATTCGAACCTGTGGCGAGTTCGATTCCCGCTCAGAAAAATTAAAAATGTTCTTTCAAAAAATAACAAGTATAATAATATGATAGGAACAAGTAGCAGTAGTAATAAGACTAATAAGATAGGCATCAATTTATTTTGACCCATGTACACTTGATTTCCCAAATACATGTACTATTAAGCCCAACATTTTCCGACTGCTTTCGATGCGATTAATTTCACAATTGCATAGCTGTTAATTTAAGTGTCATCACTTACTTGATATTCTTCTTCCAGTCGGGCCAGCATGACTGCATCTTTGGCTTCCAGGCGTCTCTCTATGCAGGCTAGCATCAGGAGAGGTGACTTCAAAGCGTCACTTCCGAAGCATATGGCTACAAAAAAAACAAATTATAACATTAAAATACAGACATCACTTTTATTCAACTGTCAATTTAGCAAGTAATTAGAAAATGGTTTTTTTTCGCATTAATTAAAAGAGGTGGCAAGAATTTCTTTCTGTCATTTAAGGAAAGAGATTGACTTTAGATACCAGCTAAGCTCTAAGGAGCCAATTCAGTTCACTATGAATAACAGTTTATGTTAGAAACCATTCCAAATTTGGTTTCTTGGATTTATTTTGATTTCTGGCAATTCTAAAATATTTTTTGTTTTGATTTTTAAAATAAGTTTAAGTACTTAGTACATATTTACTAATGTAAGGTCGAAGATGAGCTCAACATAAAACATAAAACCACTTATTCTCTATGATTATCTTCAATGTTTGAAGAATGTGGTTGCAAATATTTTTAGAAATCTAATTTCAATTAAACTTTTGAATATTATTACCATTAAGTGCAGGGAAGTCATAAGAAAGGAAGTGCCTGGCTAGTACAGCTCGTGTGTTCACATCAACTGGTGGAAGCTCTAAGCCCGTTGAAATATCTTGCTTCACATCAAACCTTTTTTGGAACCATTCTAATATGGGCATCCATTTCTTTTCTTGGAGAGCTTTTAATTCCTTTTCTTCCTAAAAACATTTCTCACTTAAGTAAATCCTTTTTTTCTTTGAGAATTTTAACAGGTATATGACAATCAGGCGTTTATTGTTGTAGTAGCTGACTGACCCAACTTTGCATATATTCATTAATCAGCCTATGTTACTCATTGATAATGTAGCTCTATTGGCAAAAGAATTTAACATCCAATAGTTTTGAGTTTAGTCATACTAGCAGCATGTCCAGGCTTTGAACAGGTGTATTATTGCAACTTCCAGGATTAAATATAACCATCCCCACAGTCCATTTTACACATAGGTGAAAGAATTTCTGAAATCTGCTGAGTTGTTGATCACCTATGTCAAAAACAAACAAACAAACAAACTTACCTCTTTATAATATTAGTATAGAATAGTCAAGATAAGCATAAGTTTCAAGTACATACATCACTATGAAACAGCAGAGTGTCTGTTGGAAAATACTCCAGTAGGTAATTAACAATATCATGGGATGTTAGCTTGCCAGGGTTGTCAAGCGAGGTGTTGCACAGAGCAGTCTGGAACAAACGTTTATTTTAGAAGTTCATATGATACTCTTACACTCAGTGCACCAAAACAGCCAAAAAATAAATAATTACCAAGTGCATGGTAGCCTGGGTGATAGAATCTGTTTGAGCATCCCACTCCGCCGCTATAGCCCTGGCAAGAGGCTCACTGTCAACCAAAAGTGGCTTCCCAGTTGGAGTTTTCAATTTCCTATGATCCAAAGTAACTTCCCACTTTGAGTCGTTTTGGACAACGCTCGTACCTCGATAAAACCGCTTTTTGGTTGCTAAAACAAGTAAATAAGACAAGTTAATTTCGATGAGGAAGACTTGTTTTGAGCGATCTAATGTAGTAAGTACTAACCATAATTTTGAAATCTAAAACAAGAATGACAACGAGTCCTTAGTAACCCAGATAATGAAGCTGATAACGACATCATCATCACGATCTCATTGCATTGATACTTGTTCTTATAATTTAAAATCCTTATTTGTTTACAATACGAGCAAATCTATATAAACGATCCATACAAATTCAGAGCTTATTACATCAGCAATTCAGACCTAGGAATCCCATCCGACTTTACTACGACATGACATTACTCAAAATTTCCAATTCCACGGACGATGTTAGGAACTTTACGAAGAAAACTCAGGAAGAAATCTAATCTAAACTAGCTGATTTACACAGGGTCAGTCACAGAACAACTCTAAAGAGGGGTCAGTAACTGACTTCTATGAACTTCTATGAACTGACTACAAATTTAGTTGCTACTATAATGTGACTGACCACAGAACATAATACGACTGACTGAACTTGCTCATTGCTCATCGAGGAAGGAAGGAAAGGAACGAAGGACAAGGAAGGAAGGAAGCAGTCAGCACAGCACAGACTGAATAATGATTGAGTGAAAATCCGTCATATCATACGTGCGTCTAGCATGGTAAATGAGAATATTTATATCACCAAAATTCTTGTTGGTGATATAAATAATAAATATTCTTCGTGATAGAGCGCCGTCTCACCGTCGGTCGTCGCGTCGTGCACAGACCATATAAAAAAACATTTAATATTTCTTTTATTTTACACTGGCAGCAATAATAATACCGCTAAAATAAAAAAACTATGCCTTGCAAGTCTTGCAACATTACATTGCGTTGCTTTCATCCGCCATCTTTGTGTTTGTGATTCGAGAAAAAGAGCTTTGTTTGATTGGGAATTTCGTATATATTCGTGAAATCCTTGAGAAAATTCACGAAATTGTGATTTCGCAGTGCTAAGTGATACTCCGTGACGATGTCTAACATGGATTTTGAATTCTAGCTTTTGAAAAGTGTTTATGTAACTGGTTCACACAGGACTGGACACCAGTGAAGTGACGCGATCTCCTTGTGATACCAATAACAAGCTAAAAATAATTTGCTTTTCTACAGCAATTCGTTACATCTATTTTCCTTTCTTATTTGTGATGTTCCCGCATTCTATCAGCGCAGAAGAAGATACGAAGTCGAACTTGATTCCGAGTGTGAACCTTCTGCACTCAAAAAGGAAAGGAATTTTCATACACCCCTCTGCTATGTACAGAAATAGTACTCACCTTACGAGTATATGTACACCGAGAAGTTTTAGTGGGTAAAAATTTTGACTAGTCGAAACAAGTGAGAAAAATGAAACTCTTGGAAAGTAGCCGCTTGGAGTCCTTGAGCAGGGCACTGTCGATCCTGAATGGAGACAGCGCCGTGCAGGGCCGCGTTGAGGGTTACAGCTGCAAGATGGTCGGCAACGAGAAAGCTTTCTACAAGCGCTTCACTGCCGACGGGGAAACTACCCACGACCTTCAGGCACTCTCGCCCCCGGAAGGCGTCTCCTACAGGTAGCTTTGTTTATTATAACTTTCCATAACCTAAGCTGTTTCTTTTACAATTTGTAAATACTACTAATACTGCTTTTATATCTGTTGTATCTAGAATAATCTAATTTTCTATATTCCAGCCGCAGTCTGTCAGGTGATGAAGAAGGAGTGCTCTGTGATACAATATCTCGGAAGACATTATTTTATCTGATTGCTACATTGAATGCTGCTTTTCCAGATTATGATTTTTCAATGGCAAAGGTAATTTTAGTGTTATGACTAAATGAAAAGAGGTGTTTTTATTTATTTATCTATCTATATTTTCAATTACTTATCAACCACTGAAATGTTTTTTGCATGTTATCATAATGAAGCTATCTTTTATTTTTCAGAGCAGTGAATTCAGTGCAGAACCATCACTAACTTGGGTTCAATCTGCTGTGGATGATGCCCTGTCAGCAGTGGGCGGAGCTCGCTGGCGACAGCTGCGGCCGGCCATGTGGGCTGCTATTGAGGAAGAGATTTTACTCCCTGAATGCCGCATATACAGCTACAATCCAGATTTGGCTAGTGATCCTTTTGGAGAGCCAGGATGCTTATGGACTTTCAATTATTTCTTCTACAACAGGAAATTGAAACGCATTGTCTTTTTCACCTGCCGAGCTATGAGGTATGTAACATGGTATAAAATTATAATAATTTTAAGTCTTGTAAATATGTACGTTCTTACACATTTTTGTCTTGTTTACAGTCCAGTGTGTGCTGTCGACTCAGGGGTAGATTTTGCTATGGATGAAGATGAAGATGAGTATAACTAAGATGTGTACAGTCACACTCAAAATATTATAAAAATCAACAAACATGATTAATAGGCAGTTAAATAGAAGTTACTTATTGGGTTGGTTGAAACATTTTTTTTAGAAGCACCTTTAAAAAATAAGCATAAGATAGTGTAATTGAGCACAATATTTGTTTTAGTTGCTCCATATATTTGTATGTATTATCTAATACTATTGTGCTCTGTAACCTAAAGCATAATTCCTAGGTAATATCTATTTTTTTCTATATAGTGTATGTAGGTATAGAATAAGAAAATATGTGTCACAAAAATGTTAGCTAAATAACATTTTAAATATTTCTATGATAAAATCGGAAAGAAATTGGTGTGCAAGACCTGTGAAAATAAAAAAATGTATTTATAAGAAATTAAACTACCTTGGTACACTTGCCCTACATAGCAAGGATTACTTGTCAATAGACCTTGTTAGTTAGTAAAGCTTTTTTTATTTGTTATTATAATTGTATTTAAGGATTTTTATTTTAAATTAACTTTTATTCATTGATTTATAAAATGGGTTAAAAATATCAAAGCCTCTTAGTAGTCCAATACCCATTCAGATTTATGTATGACTTGCCATAAATTATATGTTTTTTATAGATGGCATAATAAGTATATAAGTACAGGTATTTTATCTTAGTAGGCATAGAATTTTTTTAGGTAGTAAATGCAAACTTGTATTTTTTTATGCTATAAATTACTTTGAAAATGCATTTTCCATATTACCTTTATTTACTCTTACTTTTTCAATAATTTACCCATTTCTTTATAAGTAATATCAGCAAATTACATGTTTAGTTATATTATAATGCACCTACTGTTTATTTACCTACTAAAAATAAATAACTAACCACTTCACATTTTTCCATTTTATGTCTTAATAAATTGAAACATTCAACAACTTCTTTTTATTCATTTACTTGACCTTCCTGCCCTATTTCCGAAATAAGAGATTGTCACAAGACAAGCTGTGAATTATGTTCATGATTGATGTAGTTCCTAGGACATTGTTAATCAGCATCTAACAAAACATAGAGGAATTGCTCTGAGATCTAAAACTATTTTCTCAGCTTAGTTGGCCCCACTGGAAAAACAATGGTCAATATCACTTCATTAGCAACAACACTACTTAACTTTTTTGGATTAAATTTTACTTACATTTCCTTCACTGTTTACCTAAACTGTATTAGATTGCTTTTTGTTTTTTTTGCACTTCTATACACCCACCATTCCTACTATCTCATCGATTTCTTTCCATCCTAAGGTTGTCTGAAAAAAATCGCTTCTTAGCGATAAGACCGCCCATTATACAATTATTACTAAGGATTTGTAGTTCATAAGTTCCTTTCTATGTGCAATAAAGTATTTTCATTCATTCATTAGAAAGTATTTTGGGGATGCGCTATCACTAAAATATGTATGAGCTCTCTTGCTCCCTGTTGTCCTTCTGTTAGGTGGAGATGGAATGGCTTATTACCTTGCCGTTAGTGGAGATGGATTGGCTTATTTTGACAAAAAATAAACAACAACTTGTCTATAATCATGTATGTAATTTAATTAGAACAGAAATATAAATAATGTACTCTGGGCCAGAAAAACCACTTAGAAAGTAAAATATTTTCTCACAAAATATAATAAACAATAAAAACATAATTCTATAAAGATTTATCTTTATCAAACTATACAACAGAAAAGGGCTTCCAAAATGATCTTACGCTAGGGTGATGTCCCTAAAACTATGTACATTACGACTACACCTTGCTGATCCATATTTACAAATTCATAAGACTGTCGGAGAACATGTCAGTAGTCATCCCATCCGCGACTGCTCACTTCGCAGATGGACTAAAGAAATTGTTGTTGAGATGTTATCGTCAGTTGATGTGCGGGGTGGGTCGCTTGTCTGCGTCAGCGTCCGCTTCTGGCTCGGGCGGCGGGTCGGGCGCGGGTGCAGGCGCGGGCGCGGGCGAGGCTCGCAGCTTGGCGCGCGGCCTCCATGCGTCGAGTAGAGCCTCCACGCGATCGTCCGTGGGCCCCCAGCGCGCGAACCCCGCCGCGTTCTGCAGCCACACCACAACCGTGCCGCCGCCCCAACGGAAGTAGATCTCGTTCCTGTTATATGTATTTGGTTATTTACTAGATGACCTGGTGAACTTTGTATCGCTTACTTGTGTAACTCGCCAGTTTGCGATATTTTCTCAACGTTTTAACTTTCCCTGGACTTCCACGAATATTTGAAGACAATTAATTAATTAGCAAATCAGTTCAGTTGAGTTTTAGCGAGACTAACAGAATTGCAATAAATTTTTATTTATATAGTAAGATAGATTGAAGATCCAACAGCTTTCTTATTAAGTAAGAATATATTCGCTATAGGAATCCAATTGAAGAATCTGAATAAAAGTTACGAGTCCGGCAGGATTGGCCTGAGTCGATACATGCGATCGCCCTAAACGCGATAATTAAGTTTCTTTGAAGAATTAGGATGTCACTATTGCACAGGGAAGAAAATGCGCATGATCAATTACCTACTCAACAAATAATTTAACTAATAAATACGTAAAACAGTGGACAATGAGTATAAAAGAACTTACTTCGGTAAAACATGTTGGAATCCATGACGGTATTCATGTTCAAATGCAGGAATCACCACCTGGTAAAACATAAGATTAATAATGTAATACTTGCATTTTCGCATTTTAGGGAGTCAATAAAATGGTTTGTTTCGGTCTAATTACCTACATTTTTACTTAAAAAACCATTGATAAGAAAATGTTACTCTACTCAAGATAGTAGTCAGAGGCACATCCACATGTAATACCTAAGTAATCTAATGACAAATTACATTCCACAGTTGTTTTTACGGATTACTGTTATTTTTGATTCACAACAATTTAATCGTTCGTTCGTATGAGCAAGTGGACAACTCTGGTGCCGGAGTTTTTAGGCCGCCTAAAGGCCTCATGGCTTAACGACAACAATTTCATGCAAGTTAGACAATCCCACCCAGTACTGGAAAGAAAGAAAGAAAAATATGTTTATTTCGTAGGACCTCAAGGATCACTCAAAATCGTACAGTCTTAAAAGCTCTATTGCCTGTTCCAAAATAACTCCCTACACCAGGGAAAGAATCTGGTTCTGGTTTCCTTGTACCTGTTTCCGCTTGAAGTGGCTAGCCTGCAGCTTGTGCAGCGCGTGCGTGTGTCTGTCCGGCCACTCGGGCAGCACCACCACGAAGCTGAGCGGCTCGGCCGAGTCCTGCAGCAGTCGCTCCATGTGACGCAGCGCCGCCTCCAGCAACTCCTCGCAGTACGGCGGGTGCGCCACCATAGAGCCGGACACGGGACGCAACTCTAGGAACGGCCTGTAATGTCGATGAAATCCAATGCATTGACGTCTTACCCAGCGGTAAAGTAATCGCTTATTGGTCAGTTCAAGGTGACGGACAAATCATGACAAATCAGAAATGTTCACGGGTCACTAATCTGATCTTTATTGGTCGAACGTAAGGGGGCGTGGCCTGTTATAATCGCTAAAGCGCTAATGTGCTAAACGAACTCAAAGCGTTCCCTCTTTATTAGGTGTCTACTGGGTAAGACGTCGATGGTCCAATGTTACCCTGGACGCAACTTTAGGCACGGCCTATAATGTGTCCAATGATACACACACAGACAGGCCCAATTTTTTTTTATTTATTGGAAAACCAACAGCTTTTTTACAGAAAAAACATACAAGTATAAAAAACAAAGCTAATTATAGGTTTTCACGAGTAAATGAAAGATTTTAAAACATGAATGAACTAAGATTAGAGATAGATTAGAGAATATAAAAATAACAAAAGAAAGTTAAGTAGTAACACATGCATACATACACTATTATATAGCACCTACACATTGTCATCATTAGCAACACCAAAGAATTCTCTGCTTAGCTGCCGCTTTGCCTAGCACTTGTGCAAAATAGATCAAGATCGAATTTTCTACTTAGCTGGTTAAAATTGTCACTTGCTCTCCAAAGAAACGTATTTTTACGGTAATTGGTACTAACGTGCGGAATATGAATAACAGGGTTAAATCTAAGAGGTATAGAGGGAACATTTAAGTTAATTTTATTTAGTAAATCGGGACACTAACTATTATTAGAGGTGATTTTAAGCAAAAATGAGAGTTTTAGGTAAAAATTAATAAGTTAAGTACTGATAGAAAGAAAGTAAGCTAGCAAATCTCGCAAAATGCAGATAACAATACTCAAACAAAAAGTCCTCACCCTCTAGATCCAAAGTACGAGTCAGTATCCGCAAAAGCGGAACAGTACTGTCTGAAGTAGCAGTCGAGCGGGCTGGCGAAGCACTCGAATGATACGCCGAAGCAGCGCTGCAAGCACTCGAGAACTGGAACTGGCAGCGCCATTTGCGCTAGATGCGCCTCGCCGCCCGCGCCCACCCACGCGGCGTACCGGCGCAGCACGCACCACACGCGGGATAGGAACTGCTCGAACTTCTTGTCGTCGAAGCAGCTGTGCCGGTACAGACATTCCTGGAAACCAGAATTAACATTGGATATCGCTACGATGACGTGGTGCTAAAGGTTATGTTACCTACTTCAAAGAACGCTGAGGGGCAGTAGCGGGGGTTTATTTGCGCATAGGGTTTCCTGGCCACGAGGTCAAAGGCAGCTCGGCTAAAGAGCGATTGTTAGTATCTCGCGGGTTCGAAACCATAATCTTTTAGTAAGAATTTTTATTTATAAATAAGAAAAACTCCTTGTTTTGAATTATCCATAGAATATACTAGCTGTGCCCCGGTTTCACCCGCGTAAGTCCCGTTCCCGCGGGAATATCGGGATAAAAAGTACCTATCTACGTACCAAATTTCAACAAAATCGGTCCAACCGTTTTTGCATCCATATAATTCTCACAAACTTTCACATTATTAGTAGGATAGGATAGGATTAGATGAAAGTACTTTTACAGTCTCACTATGCAGACTTTAAGTTGTAGTTCATGCACCACATAATTCTGCACTGTTAAATAGTTACCAGCTTCTGTAAGTAGGTAGCGTTGAGTATCTGCGTGTCAGCAAGGTACCGCAGCAGCGCCTGGTCGCGGTCCAGGAAGTGGTCGAGCGGAGGCGCGCGCGGCGCCGGCACCGCGAACTGAACCGGGTAGCACCACACCTTGCGGAGCGCCGCCTGCTGCAGCGGGGCTGCTAGCTCCTAATATCATAATCTTCATTTTTAACGCGCATTATGTAGCTACCACGTTAAAAATTAACGATTGACGCCTAAGAAAAATGTACATAGAGATGACTTAAAAAAAAAAAAATTATTATAGATTAGCATATTGTGTAGATGCCAAAATTTTTTAGACGTAAAAGTGTGTATGTGGCAGTTACATGAAGATACATAGGGAGTGTAGAATATGCCAAAACTAAACTTACCAAAGATGTTGTCTCTTCCATAACAATCAAATTATAAACAATGGCATCTTTCATTAGTTAAGTTTAGTTTTGGCGACATCTGAATTGCCAGTATTATCCGGTTAGCCGCGGTCCCGAGGAGATGACCACGGGAGCCCGCCATGTATGTATGTTAACGGATTTCAAAACAGTAATTTTATAAAAATTTCAACTTAAGGCTGCATAATCAAATTCAAAGAAATAGATCGCGTGACGCAGAGCTGTCATTTTTGACGCATAGTTCTATGGAGGCGGCGGAAAAAAGTGATACGTCCTCTCGCTGGGAGGACCCGGGATCGACTAATTGGAAGACGATTGCGCGGCCGGATATATAGTGATTATAAAATAATCCTGTAAATTACTGGGTGCTCAAAACTGATTGAAAAAAAACTGTACGTTAAGAAATACCTATATTTTCACAATATAAATAAAAATATTATGTTTTTATTCAAATACTAGTAAAAAATATGTGTTAATGTGAAACAATTTTGTACTTTTTAAATATAGTTTGCATTACCTTTAGAGGCAATTTTTTCATTGTTTTGCTCTGTAGTGCATTATGAGACTATATTTTCAGGTCAACAATCGCTTAAAATAAAACATTTTCTCACATTACAATGGTGATATCCCTTTTGAAAGACAGCTCTGACGCTCGTTTTCGTAAAACGCTATGACGGGATTGACTTCTCCTTCAAAAACTAGGTTCAATTAGGTTTTCTCTCTGTAGTGCACTATAATAAAGATTAATCTTTCTAAAACCGTAAAGTTCTTTAAATAATCTGATCACATTATTGAGATATGGCTCTCGAAATACAGCTCAAATAAGCTAATGACGACTACACGCTCTTAAATTCACTCAAGTTACCAAGCTCAAGTGAATTCGAGTTTTCGGAATGGAAAGTAGATTTATTTTGATTAATTACTGACACACTTGCGCAGGCATTTTGAGTTATAGAATACCAAAAATGTAATGTTAAGATTTATATTTCTAATTTCTTTTACAAAGTAATTAAATTAAATTAAGACAGATCACATAACTGCTATATTGAGACAATTTCTTAGCAAAGTTTTTCAAAAACATATTTTTTTATAAATTTATATTACATGGAAACTTCAGTGATTTTGTATGAGCCAGTGGCAAATACGCTTAGAGAATTTAGCCACCAAATATGTTATAAATAAAAATTCACCTGAATGCCATTTTCCTTCAAAAGAGCACTATGCTTCTCTCTTATTTTACGAGCGTATTCTGCAGACAAGTGATATATCTTCAAGCAGATACCCTCCACTGATGCCTTCACTGTTTCTGCTAAGTGTGGTTGACATTGTCTCTGGAATATAAAGACATTGAATAATTGTAACCCTTCCTGCACATTATTGTTGTTAATCAGAAAGATATGAAGTGGCAATAGTCACTTTGATTAAAATTACTTTTAAATATTATTACCCTCAAGTGTGTCAATCTATCTTGGAAATCATCATAGGTAGCACCCACAGTTCGCCGGAGCCATTGGAAAGTGTCCTCAGCATTCCACTTGACAACTTTTCGGCTTTCAGGAGATGCATTTCTAGATTCTATCATTTTTTTGGCAGCTTCAGCATATCTTGATAATTGCTTTCTTGCATCTCCAGTGAACTTGGGATGTGTCAGTTTAATAGGAATGTCATTCATTATTTCTTCGTACATTGATCTCGATATTTCAGGGAAGCAATGACTAGGCAAGAGCGGATCAGAACCCCCCTGGTCGTTGACCTTCCTTTCCATCAACCACCGGTTGAAGGAATCTTTTGGTGCATCTATACCTTCTCTGGTGTGGCAAAGCTCTTGATAACATTGTCTTAGTTTATTAGCTAATGTGAATCTGAAGCCTTCTATTTCTGGATGTGGATGAGGACAAATAGTTGGTGGACGTTCGTAAATTACAACATTTGTTGGTACCTCCAAGTCCCATGGACCAGCCAAAACAAACTTTTTAGGAGGAGGGCCATTATCTTCAGATGGTCGTCGCTTGTTGCTACCAGGAGTCATGTTTCCTGCCCCCGACGGGCCAGTGTGGCAAATACCCAAAGGATCAGTTATTGGATCAAAGTCACGCTTCACTGCTGGCAGTTCCCACATAGATTCACCAGACAATTTGTTCCAAAAGTAAGGGCGATTCTCTCTTTTCGACCAGTATTTGCGCCAGCCTTGTTGGATGAGATCAGGGTGTAGTTCCGCCGCCAAGTGTGGTGCGAGGGGAGCAGGCGCACCGGGTGTCTGAGGCGTCTCTCCGCTGGAGCTTGGTGATGATTGGATCTCAGGAGAAGAGTCACTGTGACCTGTGCCACTCTCCCACGTCGAAGAACCGGCGACAACTTTGTCACGAACATCATTCATGTTTAGACACTTATGACCCGCCTGAACGAAAATGTCTACATCGAATTTTATTGCATCCGGGTCCTAAATCCAAGCGTTCTTTTAGCTTCTAAGTATAAAATAAGGATATTATTTATTTGGAACAGTCAATAGCGCCAAGAACTGGAGCTAATGGAATAGAATGGTTTTCACAAACGGACATGGTAGCACGTAATTATTAAAACATTTTTAAGTAAAACTTTATATAAAGTATCGGTAAATCAACAAATTTAAACAAAACGAAAACACGCAATCGTAAGTTTCACGAAAAAACTAGCGAAGCGTACTCCCCAAGCACCGCCGCCATCACGAAATGACAAGACAAATAATATTTTTCTCTGTCTGGCTGATAGACAACAGAACAGGTTTTTTTATGCTTCTTTCCTGTCTATGATTGAATTTTCCTTCCATAGATAAGAAAAGAAACCAAATAGAATCCCAAAATAATTCTCAGCTGGGCTAGCGAATTCAACATTAATTGTTCGATATGTAGGTAATAGAATTTCACATTTTCAAAGTATTATAAGTAATTTCGAGAATACCTAATTATTTTAACAACATAACTTCACTTTTTGGTGCCTAATTTATCCCACGTGTAACATCTTTATTAGTCTGTGGATTAAATTATAACTTCTTTTTCGCGGGGCGGCGGGCAGCACAGAGTACATTTGCAGATATATAGATTATCTATGTACATTTGTAACTAGCGGGCAGCGGGCAGAGAGAGTCTAGCGGGCAGCGGGCAGAGAGAGAAGAGAAGGTTGTTCTGTTCACTCACAATTCACATCACATGTCGAAATGTTTGTTTACTAATAACAATTCTCAATTTTATAAAAACTAAATTTATTAATCAAGACAAAAATTCTTAATAAGTTTGCTTTCAGGAATATTTCCAGACGAAACGTTTTAACATCATCAAAGTCTTTTGATAACGCTTCGACCAAAATAAATAAAAATTTATTTTGGTCGAAGTGATAACGGATATAAGCGAGTGTGAGCCGTGTGAGGATGTCATGTGTGTGAATGTGAACAACATTGAGTCGTCGAATAATGACTGAGATAAACCCTGATAATTATGTTGTTAAACACGAATACTATAGTGCCTGGAACATAGAAGAATCAACCTACGATGCCAACGGCCTAACTTACAAAGAATTCTTTCAAAACCACATGATAAAAAATTTACCATGTTTAGTAAAAAATATTACCTCAACCTGGGAAAGCTCAGAAAAATGGATCGAAAATGATCGCATAGATTATGAATACATTATAAATACCTATGGAGACTTAGAAGCTCCTGTAGCTAATTGTGATGAACTCTTAGACTATGCTCAACGCACATCCAATATGAAAGTCAAAGACTACATGCATTATATGCAAAATGGCCAAAAAACGAATCCATTGTACTTAAAAGATTTGCACCTAAAGAAATTAAGACCCAATGATAATTTTTACACTGTACCTGAAATATTTTCTTCTGACTGGTTGAATGAATATGCGCATGACAAAAATGATGATGATTTTAAGTTTGTTTATATTGGACCCAAAGGTTCCTGGTGTGTGGCACAAGTTTTGATTATTCTTTTGATCAAACTAAATAGTTTCCAGCAAGTAATTCAATGATTTTATATTCCAGGACCCCATTGCATGCTGATGTTTATTGTTCATTTAGCTGGTCAGCTAATGTTATTGGTAGAAAGAAATGGATTTTGTTTCCTCCAGGTGAAGAAAACAAACTCAAGAATAAAAACAATCAACTGCAGTTATTGTTTGATCCCAAAATTAATGTTGATGTTAAGCATTATGTGATCATTCAGGAAAAGGGAGATGCTATATTTGTACCATCCGGATGGTATCATCAGGTTGAAAATCTGTTGGACACCATTTCAATTAACCACAATTGGAACAATGGCTGTAACATTCACTTTATGTTGGAGATCCTGAATAAATCACTTATTGACGTGGAACATGAGATTGGGCAGTTCAGTGACACACCTGATTACTACTCCGAGTGCCAATGCTTGCTTAAGGCCTTATGTGGAGCTAACCATGAGTCTTTCTTAGATTACATATCATATATTGCTAAAAAGAGATTGTTACAATTGACAGACCAAGTTGACGAAAATGATACACTTGGATTAGGTATAAACTATGTCAAATTTGATTTGGAAAAGATACACATTTTAATGGACTCCTTAATAAAACATCCCAATGTTAATACTGGGAAAGTAGCTATCAATGATAGTTTCATACTACTCAAGAAAGAAATCAACAAACACCTCGAAACAAAGCCAATACTTAATTATTTACCTGGAGGCAACTCATAGCACCATTTAATTTTATTTATTTCCCTATGAATAAACTGTATGTTTACATCAAGCCTAGTCATATAAATTATTTTATAGTCTTTAGTGTTTGTTTATTAAAATTTTTGATTTTGGAAGACTTGTTCAATCTTTCTAATTAATAACGTGTTGATTTTTATTAAAATTAAGTACCTCTATTTATTAATAACACATTGTGTTAAACTGAGTAAATAGATTCATTTGTTTTTAATTCCTATTACAAGGAATCGAAATATAAAACCTAGCTCTGCGTAATCGTATTTCGCGCCTTTTTATTAAAATCCAAATCCAATCCTACTTAAAATAATAACCCTCTTCTTCAAAATAAAATGACAGTCTGAGTGACAGTTCTAAAATTACCTAATTTTAATCAAAGCCTTACTTTATTACTTTAAAAAATCTATTCCTTGATCTATCAATCCAAATTCCAATATTGTGTTTTCCCAATCCTACCTACATAAAATACAATACACACCACAGTGGACTGCGATGAATGAATGAATGAATACACACGCAGATGGAAACCACAGAGTACTTTTTATATACGGAAAATGGCAACACTGGAAAAGAGAGCAGGCAGGCAGGGCAGATGTTTGTTTCTTTTCTTTCTTTTTCTTAAGCCTCATACATACGTAACGATTTATCGTAGCGATTTCAGACTGTGCAGATAAAATCGAACTTCCCTAGTGCCTCCACACGCCTCCGATATCGACGTCGATCGGACAGTTCTCCGCAGAAGCTCGCGTAAGATACATGTTAACAATGGAAGATTATGACGCACTTGCTATATTAGGCCTGGTTATGTGTTTAAAAAAAAAAAGAAGCGGAGTCTATGGTGTAAAGACTGGCTCATGAAAAGGAAGCAATTTTCTCATACCAACTTGTTAAGCGAGTTGAAATCCGCAAGATTGGCATAACTACCTATTTAAGGATGAATGAAGAGGCATATTTAAATCTGCTGGCTTTAGTTTCTCCACTAATAAAGAAACAAGACACTGTAATGAGAGAAGCTATAAGTCCTCATGAAAGATTAACTGCTACACTGCGATTAGCTCCGTGAAGTACTGCCGAACTGAGCGATCGCCGTCCACACGCAACGATAAAACTGTGCAAATGTAATCGACAACGATTTATTTGATAGAAATTGCAACTGCCACCGACGAACGATTATCGACAACGATTTTTCATACACACGATCGATAAAACTGCGCAAACTGGTCTGCACAGATTTATCGCTACGATAAATCGTTACGTATGTATGAGGCTTTATAAACTACACGATTTTAGTTAGTTGTTGTTGTTGCTCATTAGTTCGTGTTTGGGAATAAAAAAAGGTATTTTATGTGCTCGCTGAAAAGAAAGTGTGTGTCTGTGTTTTAAGACGTAAATAGATGATACTTGGGTCGTGTAAACTAACAAACTACATCGTATTTTCAGTCCCAACAATGTCTGTAGCTTTCGCTGCGAGGGGCAATCGGCCTCCCTTGAGTCCGGCTCAAGTACAAAAGATGCTGGACGAAAATGCTCATCTTATTCAAACCATTCAAGAATACCAAGCCAAGGGGCAGCTAATGGAATGTCAGCAGTATCAGCAGGTTTTGCATAGAAACCTTGTTTACTTGGCGTCGGTGGCTGATGCTAACCAAAACATACAAGCTATTTTACCGGTAACTACTTAAATAATGATATTGCACTGCATTTACGAAATAAAATTGATACTAGATGTAAAGTCATTTAGTTGAAATACTTAAGAGTAAAACAAGAAAACAGAAAAACCGTTTGATTATGTACTGCTATTTTCAACGCAAATCTAATGATCTTAAATTATTGCAGCCCCCACATCAGCTTGCTGCTGGGAATGTACCTCAACAACCTCCACTTAATGTTCCTTCTGGAGCGCCAGATGGTCCTGGAGGCTCTCAGCAACCATATCGCCCACCTGCTGGAGTTTCTGCTACACCAACAAGGCCCACACAATCATATGGGCAGAGACCATACCAGCAGAATCAATATCAGGGCCAGTATCAAGGTTCTCCGGGCGGGTACCCACCGCAGGGTGGCTACGGCCCTCCTAGTCAAGGTTACGGGCCTCCTAATCCTTCACAACAACCCCAGGGTTACCCTCCTAATTCCAACTATGGTCCACCAATTACAACATCTCCAAGTAATTATCCTCCTTCAACTCATCCAGGCTCAGGGTACCCTCCATCTACTGCTCAACAACCCTATGCTCCTCCTCCGGGCAGCCCTGCTGCTGCAGGTGCTCCATACCCGGTTAGGGCTCCATCGCAGCCCCCATATACAGGCAACTCTGCCTATCCTCCTCCTCAGTCAGGACCTAACTACCCTAATGTTGGGGTAAGCACATACAATTCTACTACATCCCAGCCCCAACCGTACCAGTCTCAACCCTTTCCAAACACAGCTCCCACTTACAGTTCTTCTCCAACATCACAGCCAAACCGTTCCCCGCAGCCCCCTTCAAGTGGTTATAATTCCCCTCAAAACCCGCCTAGCTCCAGTTACGGGCCTCCATCAGCCCAGTCACCTACTTACAATTCGAGTTCTCACGGGAACAGTGCGCCACCGTCTACCGCACCGTCGCCGGCGCCGGGTGGGCCTCCAGGGCAACAGTACCCTCCACAAGGACAGCCTTCACCGTATCCGCCGGCATCTCAGCCCCCATACTCCAACCCTTCATCTCAGCCGGGAAGTCCCGCGCCGTCGGTATCGACGGCGCCACCTCCGCAGTCGTCGTATCCCCAGAACCCGCAGAACTATCCTCCGGCGGGCGGCGCGTACCCTCCTCACGCCTACCAGCAAGGCTACCCGCCGGCGCAGTACCCGCCCTCTCCGTACCCTTACGCGCGCGCGCCTGCGCCTGGCGCCCCGCCGCCCGGAGCCCCGCAGCCTTACCCCGGCTATGGATTCCAACCCCCTAGCCAACAGTAAACAAAACCCTAAACAAGGCTGACACTTAAGGTTTCATTTACATTTGATAATTAATTCCATTTTTTGAATGGATTCTTCTATTGAGAAGTATGTTTTATTTTGACTAGTGTAATTTTAATCATTTGTTTACTCCTATTTTTATTAATTTTTATATATAAGCTCTAAAGTGAATATGATTAATAGTTTAAAAGTGTTTTGTAGTATCTTCAAATTTTGTTCTTTAAATATGACATGAAATTATTGTAATTAAGAAAGTATGTATTTTTATAACTATGTTGTTTTCTTCACAAATAATCACATGATTAGGGTTAGTCCAGTTTATCTTGGATAGGGATAAGAGAAGAGATACAAAATAGTTCACACTATCCTATTTATTATCAATAAAGTTGTTAGTTAAATTATGACTCTTCAAATGAAATTGATGAGTTGCTGAAGTCATGAATGGATTCATCTAGGTACTCCAAATGCAGATCTTCTGTTGGTAGGGCAGTGGGGAAAGGTGGTGTCTGGTTCTTTTTGAGTGGTAATACTGTGTCAAATAAGTAACACATAGCACCAGTTTCTCCAGGAATAGCTACTCCTAATGTCCAGATGACATTGTACTTTGTGTTAATTCGGAGGATTTTTACACCACGTAAAGTTCTCCACCTAAAAATTACACAAATAATCAAAAGGCGATATAATAAATTATAAGACTTATGAATGTTAAAATGTAGCTTTATCTCACTTTTTTTGTAGTTTTCTAAAATTTTTATCTGCAAGCAAGTCTAGGTACAAAAATCTTTTGCAATATTAGGGTCAAAGTGAGAAGTCGTGACTTATAGTTATAAAAATTAGCTTCATAACGTAACAAACCTGTTCCCCATGTGTCCTGGCATTTTTGTACCTGGCCACACTCTAGCCTTTTCACCACCTGCACCAATGTTACCCGGTCTTCTGTGTGTCTTGGTAACACCATGAGATGCTGGCATACCTTTGAACCCATGCCGTTTCATTACACCTTGGAAGCCACGGTCTGTCCTGTAAGTAATGTATATTTCAATGCAACAAATACATGTCATTACTTGTGTTGCTTACAATTATAAACAGATTTAAAAATGCTTAGTAAAGCATTGTCAATAGTACAAGATCAGGGTGAGCATTATCTTCATAACTGCCCACTAAAGTCCTAAACCTTAGGATTTTTCTATTGAACAAATATAATACACTAATCGTCTTAATCACAAAAAATTGCCAAATTAATATAGGTTTCAAATATGTTTTTTCTAGTCTAGCAACAAAAAGAGATAACACAGACAGACTTAATACCAGTTTTTGCTGATAATGAGTTTACTGGTCTAGTAGACATAAGGGTAAATATTAAAACTACTTACGTTTTCGCCCTAACATCAATATGATCTCCAACTCTGAAATGTGTGGCCAACAATGGAGTTCCAGTTTGCAATGCTGCATTTGGTGAAACCGTAAATCGGCATAAGAAACGTTTTGGTAACATGCCAACACTGTTGAATATACCACAATATTCTTTGGTCACTGTGCTGGGATCCACAGTTTCACTACCAACCAATACTGCTCCAAACCTCTTTTCCTTCTTATAAGTGGCATCTTTTACTTTCATTGGGTGCCATTCTTCAGGTGGAATGTATTTTATTACATGGTTATCTGCTACCTGGAAGGTGGTTAAGAGTGAAATACTTGTGTTGGCATTTCATAAAGTTAAGGAAGATATTATGTAAGACAATATTTACACTGTCAATAATAATAAACATATATCCTGGCATATTACATTATTTGCCTAGCAACAACAAGGAAATCAAAAATATATAATAAAAAAAATATTTTACAAAACAAACCTGTAGTAAAGTAGTTTGAAATTTCTTTCCATCTTTTGACCATAATGGGTAGTTCCCTATTTTACGAGCGATAAGGCCGACTCTACGAGTGGAAGGAGTCCAAGCGGCTTCTAGAGTGGATTCAACGGTTGTCAGGGGTGACTCTGCCATCTTTTGCTTTACAAGTTTCTCTTGCAAGACTTCTTCAATGAATTTCTTATTATCATTAGTAAGATAGTCTTCACTTTCCTAGAGAGATAAATTAATTTTATAAATTGAGGTTGGTTGAAAAATAGCAATAAACTTGTGTAAAAAGGTTGGACATACCACTCTTTCTTTTGGCATGTACCAGTAAGGTGGTCGAAATCTAGGAGGGATGTAAGTCCTTACTGAAACTGAGTCTAACCTGTAACGTAGTAAGTAAAGTAATGTATCATTTTCAATTGATAAATTTTAGTAGACAATATTTTCAGGTCAAAAGAAAACTAACCTCATCCTGCTGAGTTTGCTGCATAGTATCTTTAGATTGCTAGTAGCCATAGAAACTGTTCTTGAGTGGAAGAATGAGAGAGTTAAATTTGCCCAATAAGGAATTTACAAATTCTTCACAATGTTTTTATTGAAAAAGGTTCCTGCTTGCCGTATAAACGTACGTATGGTAGTCTCTCTTGCCCGTACCCCGCAGTCCCCGCACCGGCCGCACCACACCATGAATGAAAGAAAATAAGACATTTGTCAAGTCACTCACTGTCACTGTCACACAGACTCCTCGATCTGTCATGTCAAGGCATGTGTGTCATTCATTGTCACTGATGCTTGGTCAAAGACCTTATAGGGTAAACCGTATAATGATTGGCACCCTAAGCCGATTTTTTCGAACAAATCGTCGATTCTCATAAATAAACAAATAGATTATTTGTATGACCGATTTTTCGTGTATTAGTATGTCTAGGCATGAATACAAAAACTAATTAAAATGAAATAATATTTTTTAGTAACTTTAAAATGTAATTGAACTTCAATGTACGGAAAAGTACAATCATTGGCACCTGAGTATAGTGATTGACACTATGATTTAGTATAGTCATTGGCACTATTGACAGTACGAAAAATTTATAGAAACTCAAACTCAACCTCAAAATTTCTTTATTAATAGCTGAAATAGACTAGCATAGCATAATTATCTACGTCCGTGTATAGTTTTCTATTCGTTTTTTTATAATTCATCGAGTGAGCGAAGCAAACAAAGATCTTAGTAGCAACTTGGGTGATTTTGGGCTGTTTGTATATTCCGGTACAACTGTAAAACTGTTAATCCAATCTTCATGAAGCTTGGAAGGCATATAGATAGTGATAAGAAGTTTCCCGGCTAAGCTAATGAGCTTAATCGGTCAAGGGTTTGTAGTGGTTATATTGGTTCTTTCAGTGGGTTGCATACGTGCCAATCATTATGTAGTCGAACAAATTATGGTATAGTCATTGGCACCCACGAAAAAGCCGGTGTATAAATTTTACAATGCTAAAACAAATCTTAGCACGCCATAGATAGTTTTATGTATTGAATAAATAGAAAATATTTTGCAAACTTCCCAAAAAACACCTATTTTTGCAAGTGAACTCTACCTACTAGACTTAACAAAATCACTAAAATTCAGCAACTTTCCAGACATATTTTTTAAATGGCTATAATTTTTTTGTTATTGACGTTTAATTTAAAAATAAGTGTTCTGAGAATAAGAAATTGGATATTCTGCCAATTATTTATGTTTCCACTGTTGAAAAGATGAAAACTTGCTTAATATTCAAGAAAAAGTGCTAGGCTGCCAATCATTGGGGGGGTGCCAACAATAGTACCGTTTACCCTAGGTCTTTGTGCTTGGTCCATTCCGCCACAGATAATCTTAAATCAACATTTAATACCAGAGGAGGATAGGAATCAGGGATAAAATCTCAGGTGATAAAATAATACGATTCTGCTGTCAACTGTCAAAGTCAAATTCAATGTACAATTTTTCTTGTTTGTTTGTTTTGTTTATTTAATTTGATTGATTCTGATCAATAGATTATCTATGATTCTGATTCCGTCTCGCCACCGAGCGGTTTTGTCCCTGTGGGTTTTGTTGGGTTAATTCACAGAGTAGAGTCAGGGGTATGACAGCTTAGTACCACAAACGCCGTTTTGGCGCTGTAAGCACGAGAAATACATGAAAGCAAGATGGCGCATCTTCCTTCAAATTGCTTGACGTGACGTTCGTTTCGTTCATCAATCATTGTGTCAAGTAACTATCGAGTGTGCCGGCCGGTGTTTTGTGTTTTCCTGAACCAAAATAACCCGATTCTCTTCATTATTTGATACAATACGCTATTATTGTGCTGCTATAAATCGTTTGTGCAATATAAACCATGGGACTGACGAAGTGTTGTGTTCGTGGTTGGTTGCGAATGTTGCGATGCAACAAGTGACACGCACCGCGTTTTTTATTTACCAAAAACCGACTGGCATAAGAGTTTGTGGATGTCTTTTGTAGTTCCTACAAATTCTCTTCTCATCGGCCTGTCGAAAGACCAGCAAACCAGGTACACAATCATTACTTATAATATTATAACCTACTTACATTGTCTGCAGGTTAATCCTACTATCCTATCCTATCCTTCCCACTATCCTACTATTATTATAAATGTGAAAGATTATGAATGTGAAAATAACAAACATACATACTTTATGTATGTTTGTTATTTCACGGAAGAACGGCTGGACCGAATAAAGTTGAAAGTGTTTTTGTTTGTATTTACATGTTACTAGTTTAAATTTCCTTAATTTAATTTCAGATGGCACCATCAACACCGCTGGCTAGGATTTAAGCCATTTTTGACCCACCTCATTTATTGAAAGGGAAACAACTTTGTTACAAAAAATATAATTTGGAAAAAAAGGACTGCAACATGGAAGGATATCCAGTTGATCTACGATCTAGATAGCCAACTTGGACACACCAGAGCTCTACCAAAATTAACAGCACACCATGTGAAACCAGAGAAAGTGAAGAAGATGAAAGTAAGTGTTGCGGTACAAGTCTTCGGTTTTCGAACTGCTGCAATGTTGAAACATACCAATGCACTAAGTAAGTTAATTTCCAGTTCCTGAAAGTTTAGATAAGAATAAAGCTATTTAGTTACTTTGGGATATATTTTGGTACCTACTAGCTGTTCCCCACGATTTAACCCGTTTATATCCAGTTCCGTGTTACCGTGTAGAGTACCCTGATACTTAATTACACATATTTATTTGATAAATTGAAAATAATCGTTTTTTTGTTCCTTTTCAGACAAATTTCACACTGTACCTATGGAGTCTATGCAAACAACAGCAAAAGTAGTTGAATTCGTCGACAAACTATGTGACAGCGTAAATTGTTACCCAGGGGTGGTGCAACAAGAGGAAAATTGAGAAATATAAAAATCAATAATAAATAGTGATTTCGGAGTACATATTTGTTGTTTTATTTGATAAAAAACCTACTCAACCTACATAAGTAGTACCTAATACACCCAGCTCAATATTTGTCGATAAAAGGACATCACTAATACAGTCGATAAAATATGGATTTTCATCGACTGTTGTAAGCACTATGATAAACTGACAAACTGACTGAGCACGGATTTGGTTTGGCTCGTGGCGTGGACTGACTGAGACAGGAGACTACAGTAGCGCCACAACGGCAATTTTAGTAACAGAGCGAAAAGTAGCTGTCGCATCTATTACAGATATATAGATTATCTATGAGTAGAGTACATTTGTATGTTAATTTTAATGTGCATTTTGCCGTGCGTGCGTGAAGAATTAAATAAATGACCTTATATAAAGATCTTCAGAGATGTTCTGGCGTTTTTATGTAATTTTAAGTTTATTTACACAGTTTTCATACCAAAATGTGGTTGAAGTTTACGGCCCCGGACTACAACCTCATAAGTCGGTTATGCCGGCTAGATACTTTTTCATAAAGATATCTTTTGCCGACGAAATATCGTAAGTGATTTAACATCGAGTTAGAATATTCACATAACAAACTTATTTACCTACTTACTTTATTAACACTGATTCTAGTTAACCAGTTTAGCCAATGTTCCAGGGACCACAATTCATTAATCAATAGTGAGTCTAATACAAGAGCAACAATTTATTTCAGAATTTTTAATAATTGCTAGGTTTGTTTAAAAAATAAAATATATATTAAGCCAACTTATGCATTAAAATGTATGTCTAGTTTCTGTAAAGATTTTGCTGTTTCTCAAAATAAATCTAATAAAACAAGCATTTGCAGATATTCTCCAGATCTTACAAAACTTTTGGATGTAGAAATTAAAGGTAGATCAAAGGTTACTCCACACTGCCGCATTTGGGTCAACAAGTTAGATAGAAAGGATGGCAGTTTCATAGTGAGGTATAAAATCTATGAAACATGTTATGATTTACAAATAAATATTCAGTTCAGACACAAACACATACAAGGGTCTCCATATAAATTTAAAGGTCTGTGACAAAACTTCTTAGTCAATCAACTGAGTTAATTTGAAAAAAAAAAACTGAGAAATATGTTAAATCCTATTTTTTTTCCTAGGCCCTATACAGCCTGACCAATGCAATTGCCCAGAAAAAAACATTGAGAACTGGTACAAAGAGTATGGGTGTCCTGCAAGTTATAAACAAATCAACAATGATCTTGCTCCCTACAAGAATATGGACATGATCCAAGCTGTTAAGAAAATTGTGGAAAAATATCATCACCCAGAGAGTACTAGTTTTTGCCACTACATAATCAAAGACAATGAAATTTATAGGGATTGCTATGGCAAGCATGTTGGCTTTAATATGTTTTCTGATAATGTTTTATTATCATTGACGAGAAAGGTGAAGTTGCCTGATGTGGAATTGGTCATCAACTTAGGTGATTGGCCTTTGGTAAAGACAAGTTCAGAACAATTGCCAGTGTTCTCATGGTGTGGTAACAATGAAACTTTTGATATTGTTATGCCCACCTATGATTTATCTGAATCTACATTAGAGAACATGGGAAGGTATTAGTTCATTTTTTTTTTGGATCTGTACCTACTCTAAGTTGCATTAGACTTTTATGAGTGTTTTGTTTTCAGAGTATCTCTGGATATTTTATCAGTACAAGGTGGTGTGGAACGCTTATGGCCTGAGAGAGAGCCAAGAGCTATTTGGCGTGGACGTGATTCGCGCGCCGAAAGATTAAAGTTAGTGGATATAGCCCGCGCCAACCCTCACCTATTCAATGTTTCCCTTACAAACTTCTTCTTTTTCCGTGACAAAGAAGCTGAATATGGCCCCAAGCAACCACACATATCATTCTTTAAGTTCTTTGATGTAAGTCAACTGAATGAAAAACAATCTACTTTGAATTGCCAGAATATATTCAAATTGTATATTTTTTGTTTTAGTACAAATATATAATCAACATAGATGGAACAGTAGCTGCCTATCGGTTGCCTTACCTTCTAGCTGGTGGGGGTATGGTTCTAAAGCAAGATTCCCCATACTATGAGCATTTCTATAGTCAAATCCAAGCATGGAAACACTTTGTACCTGTCAAACGAGATCTGTCAGACTTAGTGGAAAAAGTACAGTGGGCCATTGAACATGATGAAGAAGCTCAAGAAATAGCAAAAAATGCTCAAGTTTTTGCTAATGAACAACTACTACCTCAGCATATTATTTGCTATCATGCTCTTCTATTTATGGTGAGAAATTGATTCCGCATGTCATGACCTGATTGTGGAGTTTAATAATTAGTGTTTACTCTCCTGTTGAGTTTTTTACTTTAGGTATTATGTTTTTTTCAGGAATGGAGTAAACGAATTGACAGTAATATAGTAGTCAGAGCAGGCATGACTCATATACCTCAACCAAAATTTCAATGTGATTGTGATAATAAGAAAATCCACGAAGAGCTATGAAGTGCCTGACATACCTACTAACATTTCAGATTTTTAAATAAGTACTTTTGATATTTTTGTATCATATTGAGAGGCAGCAATTCTAAGGAACATACCTTGAAGTTAAGTAAGCATAATTAGTAGTTTTAATAATATTAATGCCTGTGGTAGATAAGATCTGAAAAAAATTGTAATTAGATTACTCAGTTTTTAGATTAGTGATATTAAAAGTAGATACTACTTTTGTAGCTATTGTACAACAGAGGCCAAATTAAAAACATTTTTATAATTTACTTAATATATTTCTCTTTATAATTTATATTATAATCATAGTTAAATATATTTATATAATAAATATCCTATAAATAAAATCTTCAATATGTCATTGCGAAATAATCAGTTCATATAGTGGAAAGCTATGATTATCACATTCAATTCAACTTAAAAAAAGATTTACAATGAAAAGCTCTCACTGCAAATACCTATATTGGATTCTGTCTTTAGTTTACTATTCACTAGCATTAGTATAATGATGGATACACTTGGGCGTGACGCGAGTGCGTTACCACTTCACTACCGAACAGCTAACGCAATAATGCAAACATTGTAATGAACACACCAAAATATATTCCAAGACTCCAAGAAAATGCCTACAAAGCTTCTATTTATATTTATCCTGTGTTAACTGAAAAAGAGTCTCTTGAGAAGACTGTACAGATAAAACGATACGTCGGAATACATGAACGACATTTTTACGTGACTAATTTCCGTGTCTGACTAAAGTTTTCAAAGTGGGACTAGTTAGTCTACCGATACATGGCCACATCAGGGCTTCTATAGAAGCACATGTATGCGTCTGATAGTAGCCGCCGTGCGTGAAGGGGCCGCGGCCGAGTGGGCGCGGGCTCGCGGCTCGACTCGTGGCGCGACGCTCGCTCGCTCTCCTCACTTAGCCACGCGCTTAAATCGTCTATGCTAACGATTTCAGGTATGTTGTAACCGTTGCGTTCGCCTGGAAGGTAAACAATGTATTTAGCCACTAGTTATGGTTAAAGTAGGTACCTTACTGCTACATAAAAGACACGACACATCTGTCGTGTACCCCGATCTATCAAGAAAATACTCAAGCCACATCACGAGTTAATACAATGGGGTCGTCATTTAAGTACAAATATAAAAAAACTCGCAGAAAATACACAACATCCCTTTCAGATCTTCAAAATAGTCTTCAATAGTCTTGTTTCATTTAACTTAATTATTTAAGAATGTAAATCTTATTTAAAATTCATTATGTGTAGGGGGTTTCAAAAGTGCAAGTTAAATGCAAACCTTTCCGGTCCGCCATAGAGTCGAAGAAGCACCAAGGCGCATCGATGCCGCCGCCCGCCTTCACGAACGCCACGTAATGGCTCGTCTCGATGCAAAGCACCGCGAACAACTCCATGTACACGCGCGGTAATGTGCACGATTCCATCACGCTGGCGTATTCCTCGCACACCGACAGGGGAGTCGGCTGGAGATTAGAAATAACATTGATTCTACGTAGCATACAGGATGAGGACAGAAACAAACAAGCCTTGTGTGGTATAGGTCGCGCCACGTAAAAAGAACGCTGAGGAGTAACACTATTTCGCCTACTACGCGGCGATTTCAAGGAATTGGTGGAGAAGGATTGGTGGGATTGGTGGAGGGGTGACGCGGCACACTTCACACCATTGATTTAGCGCATGCTATTGGTTCGTGAGCGAGTGACCCGTGCGCAAATACACCCCCTCCCGTTCCCCTCATCGTTCTTCCGTGGCGCTACTTATACTTGTGTGTAGACTGTGGGTAGTAGGTACCTTGTGTTGTGGTCTGGTGTTGTGCACGAGACGCAGACAGGGGGCGCAGAAAGCGCCGGCCTCGAGCACGCCGGTGTCGGGCGCCGCGCATGCGCCGCACTCCCACCGCGCCAACACGCCGCAAACCGCGCACTGACGCGGCACTGCTCGAACATAATACCAAAATATGGCACTGATAACATCACACTTTATTATAAAACTAGCAGCACGTTCCGGTTTTGTACGGGTGTACTAATGAAACGACCGGGATAAATAATTAAATATAACCTATAACCTCCCGGACAGACCATGCTACACACCCGTGAAAGAATTTTTGAAATCGGTCCAGTAGTTTAGTGTTAGTCGGAGATTACCTCCGTCAAACAAACAACCAAATTTTACCTCTTTATAATATTAGTATAGATATAGAAGTACAGACTACGCATCCACGCCGGATAAAATGTTGTGAAATATTTACGTAACAAGTGGCAATATAAAAAAAATTATTAAACTGACTTCAATTTCGTAAGAGCTGTTCATAACTTCGATAATGCTCATCAGTTCTTAATTATTTTTTTATTGGACCACCTCGGAAGTGTTTAACTCTAAATCGGCCCACTATTAACGATGTAATTGGTAAACATACAAAACTACATACAGTGGAACATAGAACTACCTTTTTTGAAGTCGGTTAAGTTTACGTTAAAATATAAACATGTTTCACATGCCTTGTCCAGCTGCTAAAATGCTAAAAGTACCTAATAAATATCAATGTTTTCACTTACAGCCCTCAATGAGATCAGTGACATCTAAAAGCGGCGAGGGCAGGACCTGCTGATATAGTTTGTACTGCTTGCCAAATCGTGGCATTTGGATGATCAATGTCGACGGCACCTGTTCACACATATGAAAACATTTTCAACTCTAATTCAATGAAGCTAAAGTCGATGCGATGTTTTATTATCAAGAGGACTCTAAAGCTGGCCGCATACGCACGTTTTACCAATTCGGAATTCCTGGAGACTTCTGTTTTTATTCGCGCCGGCTTGCATTCGAAACTGACGTACAGAATTGGTTCAGAATGAAAGCTAACAAAAACCTTCCGAATACGGAAAACATCTAGGAATTCCGATTCGGAAAAACAGCCGCGCTTAAATACAGCAATGTAGTTCAATTTACCTCGCTCAATTTGACTCCAGAAGTGGCGAAGGATTGTTCTAGTAGCTGCTGTACGGTCGGCAACGACACGTGCTCGTCTTTCTCTACAAATAGTTGGTAGCAGTACGACTCTTGACCTGAAGACAGTTTCAAGAAGGGCTCAGCGCGGAGTAGCTGAGCCACTAGGCCGTTCAGGAACTCTTCAGGATCCTGAAATTTCAAACAAATATTACACGCGATAAAATCGTTCGTTCGTATGAGCAAGTGGCCGACTCTGGTAAAGTTTTAAGGCCCAAAGGCCTCCGTCATGGCTTAATGAGTGGCAAAATTTAAAGTTTTAAAAAACGACTTCAATATCGTGAGATGATAGCAAATTCCTTCACTCTTGATGTGAAATTCTATTCATAACTCCGAAGATTACCATGTCGAATTGAGAAACTCCTTTTTTTGTCCTAACAGTTTCTACTATGATAATTAATTATATTTTATCAATAACAAGTAGAAAATATGAACATTTGTATACCTTTTCTTCAGAAGTGAGTCCGGGCACGTCAGAGAGTCGTTCGAGCAGTGTGCGCAGTTTCATGACGCGGTCGGCGCGCACGTAGCCGTGCCGCCGCAGCGGGTTCACTATCTGCTCGCGCAGTACACGCTGCACTTCACAGTAATGAGGAGAGTCCTACAGGATTATTAAGTACATTTCAAAAGAGTTCATTTACTTTGAGTCGTCAGAAAAGAATAATTTCCTGCACTCTCAAGGTGCATTTTTATTCATAACTCCGAAGATTTTCATCAGATACCCAGAATTGAGAATAAACCATTATCAATTAATTCTAAAATAAATATCAAATTAAATTTTCACCTCTGGCTCTGGAGGTCGATAAAGCAGTGCATCAAACACGCTGGTGAATGTAAACATTGCGAAGAGAGTTGCGTCCAAATAGCACGAGTTGTGGTGTCCCTGTATGCCGCGGTTCTTGCCTGCGAGCTCGCCCACCGCGCCCAGCGGCGGCACCACGCCCGGCACTACCGGACAATCTGGCTACAAACAAATATAAAATGAAATATGATCACGACCGGTGTGTTCCGTATGGAGATACCGGAATCGGGATCCCTTGATATGCATCGAGGCCGGCCACCCCGGGTTGGTTTTTAGTGGGTCGTCAAGTTGTCAGCCCCACACTCCCCAGCTACGCTTCATCAGCGTAGTTGGATAGGCAGTAGCAGGTTTTCGAAACAGTTCAAAAAAAGGTACCTTACCTACCTATAGTGCAGAGTTTTCATGCGGTTTTACGTTACAGTAACCTATCGCAGGCTTAACTAAATCTAGAAAAGATAAAAAAAAAGTTAATCTAACCTTACCTGTTCAAAGAACTCGTCCTGATGAGTAGGCGCGTCCAAAGGCGGCGTATCGCGGAATCTTGCGTCTCTGCGACAAAGCGGCAGCGGCACGAATAACGCGCGACCGCTCGCGCATGTGAACAGCCGCGAACCGTTCCGTGAACCGTCGCCCAAACCGCACACACTCTGCTCAAGCTCCACACCCGCCGTTGGAGTGTCTAAAAATATCAGATAATTCAATAAGGTAAATGGGAAAAGTGATTGGTAGTCGAAGCTAGATGATTGAGCGTGTTCTATAGCAAACAATTTGTGAATCAGGGCAATGAACACAGTTTCAGACATTGTTGGTATGGATAGATAGTGTATTATTGCTTACCATCAATGATGCCTATCCACCTCACGACTCCATAGTGGTGCTGGTCCACGTCTGTAGCGACTTCGACGAGAGAACCAACGCCAATTTCATCCTGAAGAAAAATAAAATTGAATTCAATGTCTTTCTAATCAAACTTTGGAAGCAACAATTTATATACACATACCTACTGATTTTTGAACAGTGCATGTTGTTAGTAATAAGAAAATTATTTCATTCAGACTTTAATTATTTTTGTGTGGGGTTTGTCATTCTTATGGACCATCTACCTTTAAATAAGACTTTTTAGCAACCATAACACTTGTAAATTATTCAATGGTTATAAATTATTATCATACATATTTTCCAAGTTTACCTGCAAGTTTCCCACAGGCACAGGCGACGGCTTCTGCGGTGGAGGCGCAACCCTCGGCGACCCGATCACAGGCGAGTCGTAAAACTCCTCAGAGTTCTCATTGCCCACATCTAAACAGAAACATATTGTACCTTCAGACTTTTAATACCACAACTAAAATAAAGACGCTCTTTTGTAATACCATTGTCATATTCGAGTACACATAATGGTATCTCGTCAAGTGGCATAGGCTGCAAGTTATACGGATAATACTGTGGGTACGACATTTTCACTGGACGCTGCCGGCCGTTGCCGCGCTTACAATGACTATAATTAGAAACGAAACTAGGAAAGTTATTTCGGTTCGGCGTCTTACGCGGTTATACGATTTGTACGTTCAGTTTATGTTGTGCTAGTTTTGTGTTTGTCAATAAATATTATAGTTTTTTAACAAAGGTGGGAGGTTTTGTGGGTGAAGAAATAAGCAAAATGGTATGTGATGAACATTGAATGGTTGAAAGCCTGCAAAAATAAGTATGTTATCTAACACTGCTTTGTTATCAATGTCAAATCAGGTTAAGTAGTTTTTTTAGCATCTTATAGATAGAAGTGACTCTAGGCACTCATAGGATGCTCTCAAATAATACATGTGCTTATTTCAAAGGATAAAAACAACAAGGATAGTGTGTGTTTTGATTGAAAATACATATATAACATACCTATCCATCTAACATCACCATATTGATGTTGCTCAGAGTTCCCTCTTGATCCTATACTATCCTGAAATGAATAAATAATAAATATACATATGTTGTAATGGATATATAATAATTTGGAGATAAACAAGACCAAGATGCAAAACAAAATTTATATAAGCAATAACTATTAATACATGTTACAATATCAATCAGCCCCTTGGTTCCCACTGCAGGGTATTATAACATAATATTTATATCTCTAAAAAACTAAAGAATAAATTTAAATTTAATAAAATTTGTTGAATTAGTAAATTGTAAGTTAATTGACCTGGTTTCTTGGTAATGTCCTTATACTTGAAGCGTGAGGAGAGCCTGTTGTGGATGAGTGCATGCCCTGGGAACCCTCACCACAAACATCTGGAAATAATTTTTAAACTTAATCAACTAATTACTTAATCAATAAATGAGTCATGAAAATACAGCTGTTAGGTACTTCCTTGTTTGCTTATACTTTAGTTATCATTACCAGTCTTTGTGCTTTACACACCATGACACCATTCCCTTCTAGGTTTGATTAAATTATATTAATAATTCAAACAGTTAGGTACCAACTAAAAGTCCAGTATCAATTTTCTTTGGTTCATGAACCATCTTGTTCTTCTGCTGTTCCTCAAATGATGAGGACGCACTATGGGGCTTGTTCCGACGACGGTCAGGCACTATGTGTTCAATGAGGTTCATAGACTTAACCCTCTCATTTTGTTGAGGTCTCTGCATAGTGTGTCGAGTAGGGATCGGAGCTGATTTAAATTCAGGATGTTTTGGTACACTAGGAGCTGGGGGCCAACTTCCACCAATCAAAGTAAATAAATCAATCTGAAAAGTTTTACATTGCTTTAAATGATAAATACAAATTCAAACCATGAAAATTGGTGATCAGATGGGTAAGTTTTGAAAGATCAAAGATTGAAAGCAAGAAACAGCTCATTCTGCTGGCCTGAGTTAGCTTATCAATAATTGTTATCAGTTATGGAGTTTTCAATGAGACTGTTAATCATGCTTTAGTTCCTTGCCTTTGATCCCTTAGTTAATTCTTTACACATACAACAAATACACATCTTTGCTATTTCAAAGTTAGTACAACAAACATAAAATAAATGTGGTGCCAATGAATAATGTTGTTTTTATGTGGAGTTAGTAAGTCAAAGCATTTATATATTTTATAGATATAAGACCTGTGCATCACTACTGCGGCTAATACTATGTTCATCCTTTTCATTTTCCATTTTAGTTGTTCAAATTACTGCAAATCATAAATATTATTTATTGGAAAGTTTTTGTTGAAAAAGCTACTTTAAATGGACAACAAATAGTTGGCACATTATACTTGGGTCTTTGAAAATTTACGTATAAAATACCTTTGTTTTTACTTCCAAAATCTTTATCTTGGTCAGCCAAAGGCTTGATGACTATCTTTGTTGGTGTGCTTCAATAGATGGACTCTTCATGAAATCCATTACAGTCCTAGGCTACAGCAAACAAGCTATGATTTTCGTTTAATGCTCATTTTATTTACACCAAAGCAAAGACCAAAACTACACAACACACACTAAATGTACTCTGTGCTTAGTACAGTTAGTACTGATTTGGATTTCGCATTGCCAAAAGAAAACAAAGAGAATATAATCACTACGTTAAAGAAAAGAAAACAAATCCCGACGAAATCTTCTTTGGGTCGGTTTAAACAAATGTACTCTGTGGGTCGAATCAAGTCAAGAAAGAACAACGACTTACGACGATGACGATCGATTTGATTCAATCAATGTTAACTTTAATTGAATTGTCACTGTCATGAATATTGTTTACTTTCCCTGTGACCTTGACTGTCATTCAAAATCGCATTCATTCACTAAAATTAAAATGTCATTGTATTGTCTGACACACACACAGTAAATTAGATACGGCAATTGCAAAACAAAACAGCTGTGCTGTCTGTATTGTTCTGTCCACAGAACTTATTATTATTACTCAAGAGGCTGTATCTCTCTGTCCCCTCTTGCATGCATTTTTGTTTGCCTAATGTAATTTGTTTGTAGTAATTAACATTCAACCCGAATAAACATGTGTTAATTCTTAGTTTAACATAGATAGTGTCTCACTCCACTCTACTATCTAAAAGTAAGTTTTTTGGCAAACTTTAGATTTTAATAGTAAAATAAACACAAGTGTTGTAGGAATTAGGTACTACTTTATTCAATTTCCATTTATGATTTCAGGTTCACCCCGACATGATGATTCGTCAAGGCAGTATAGACGATATCAGTGCTCAACAGTTTATGAAAATATCAAATTATGAAGACACTGTCAGACAGCTAGATATTTACTATGCCATTGGTATGTAAATTCACCCTTTTAAATCTGTTTTTGAATTAACTTGATTGACTTCAAACTTATTACATTAAACTATACATTTCTTAAACTAGCATTATGACCATTTTCAGTTAAGAGGCAATTATTGAGATATCAGAGTCCTATAACTGGATTATTCCCTGTGCTGTCATCAGATCTCCACATAGCTAGTGTGAGAGACAGCATATACTGTGCATCTGCAGTCTGGGGACTTTATCAAGCTTACAGGTTTGTATCGTTATTAATTTAGTAAACTAGGTACTTAACTTTAATATTGGAGCGTTATATATTAACCAAGCCTCAACTATGTCCCAGGCACTACAGTGGTTACTACACTACAGGCTTCACTTAACGGACCTGCTGTAAAAATCATCTAGTAAAGACCTGAGTTTTTTTATTAAGTACTTTTATAAAATAAAATATCAAATACTTTACAAAAAAAGCTATATTCATCTGGGAATTGAACTGCATAAGTTATACCATCTCTTTATTTAATGAAACTAATCAAAAAAAATATATTTAAATGTAAATAGAATGGCTTTTTGAATGACATTAATATCATAGATAGAGAATATTTTCCAAAAGCTGCAGATTAATATTGCCATATATTTTCTTTTTCAGACGCATAGATGATGATAGAGGGAAATCTCATGAGCTTGGTCAAAGTACAGTCAAATGTATGCGCGGCGTGCTCGAATGTTGGATAAAGCAATCGGCGCGTGTTGAAGCTTTTAAAACGAGGCAGAGTGCCGCTCACGCACTTCATGTCAAATTCCACCTCACTACGGGAGAACCGGTTTTAGGTGATGATGAGTACCATCACTTGCAGATAGATGTTGTGTCGCTTTATCTGCTATTCCTCGTTCAGATGATCACATCGGGACTGCAGATTGTCTACACACAGGTTTGTTTGAGGTTCATAAGCTATTCTACAAATAATTTAAATAATACTTAAGTTTAGAACACAATAGTGACAGCTAAGTTTGGAATTTTGAATAAGGATGCTTCTTTAGTTGTTTAAATTGCTGGTTTTTGTGAATAATAGAAAGCCTACCTATATCAAAAAGATAATGTCTAAAGTTCTACATATAAACATTAGCAATAAGTCCATTTAGTTTTGTGTAAATATATTAACACCAACTATAATAACACTATTAGAAAACTTGTTTATGTTTCAATTGGAGATAAAGTTGTGTTGCTAATTGCTTATCACTAATTCAGGATGAGGTGGCCTTTGTTCAAAACCTTGTGTACTACGTGGAGCGTGCGTACAGAACACCAGATTATGGAATGTGGGAAAGAGGATCAAAATACAATGACGGAAAGCCTGAGATTCATGCTTCATCCATAGGTAATTTTACTTTTAATAGGTAAGTTTTATTGTTCGAATTGTGCTGAATCTAGTGAAAGCAGATTTCAACTTTATTTTCATGATATAAGATTCAAAATATGATAATAGGTATGGCGAAAGCTGCTCTGGAAGCAATTAATGGTTGTAACCTATTTGGAGATAAAGGCGCCTCATGGAGCGTTGTGTATGTCGATATTGACGCACACAATCGTAACAGAAGTATCTTTGAAACTATGCTACCGCGAGAATCGAGCTCAAAGGTAATGTAGGTATAGAGATAATAAAGGTATAGATGATAAAACACTTTTGTCTATGAATTTGTTTGAGAAAGTTGACTAAACCGCTAGGAGTAATAGTGTTCTGTGGACTAAACTGATAGTTCTTAATTTTCAGGGTGTAGATGCTGCACTCTTGCCAACAATATCGTTCCCCGCTTTCGCAACACACGAAGAACACTTAGTTCAACTTACAAAAACAAACATACTTAGACGGTTGCAAGGCAAATGCGGCTTTAAACGCTTCAGTCGGGACGGTTACAAGTGCGTTCTCGAAGACCAAAACAGAAGATACTACAATGAAGGAGAGTTGAAAGAGTTTGACGGAATAGAATCGGAGTGGCCACTTTTCTATGTCCTAATGATTATAGATGGCGTTTTTAGAACGCTGCCAGATCAAGTGGAGGAATATCAGAAGTTGTTAAAAGCGAGGATTTATATGGATGAACATGGAGGTAACCATCTTGAAATTAAACTATACTTAACTGTAGCATATAAATGTCTAAAAAACTTCCACATAGTAAATTCACGTAATTAAGTAATTAACATTACAATGACCCAGTCATTAATAAAAAAAATTAAACACATAAGAAAATAAAATTGTCATTGGTTTCAGACCCAGTTATTCCATGGTATTACTACGTGCCGCGTGAGTGTATTGAAAACGAACGTAGCGAACCCAACTCAGTACGCAGAATACCAGCAAGTAAGTTTAAAAACAACAATAGTCAGAACCCACAGACAAGAACTAGACTGCTAGATAGATAGATTAACACTTTAAGAACACTTAAAGTGTGGCGCACAATAGGCGGTCTTATCGCGGAATTTCTTCCAGAGAACCTTATATTAAACTGGGTTAATAAGAAGGCAAAAGGCGGCGTAAATAAAATATTAATTCGAATACAATGCATATCATACCTAGCTTTAGACACCTTAATAAAAAATAAACAAAAAATTAGCTTGGTTCAAATATAAATAGATGTAATATTTGCAGACTCACCAGGCGACCATGAAAATAAAGGTAAAGGTTGTGGGAGGGTTGAAGTTTATATTTGAACTGTTTTCTTCGCTAACATTTTCTTGTTGTTTTGATAACTCTCCGCTGTTGCATATTTTGACTAAAAAATAATCCATTAGATTAGAAACAAGAAAATTTTGATTAGCTTTCGCATTTTCTTTGTACAGCTTCTACAAAACATTTTCTGCTCTCTTGGTTTAGTAATAATGGTGTAGTATAGTGCTAGATCCAATGAATACCTACCTATTTTGATTTTCAAGGGTTACAATACTTCTATAATTTTAACAATAGATAAACTTTTAATTTTTTTTTATGTAATAAGCTCATATTTATTCTTCGTCATGTTTTTGCAACCTCATTCGTCCCTGTTGGACAAACCTTCCAATCCTTTGCTTGTTTTTTTTTTTCACCTAATATTTTCGAGTAAAGGTCGGCCCATATTTGAGGGAAAATGCGTCGCGTATCGTCATGTAGGTAGAGCGAAATCAGACAACGTATATAAAACATCCAAAGTCTCATTGGTTGAATGTGTGAAACACTCAACCAATGAGAGGTTAGGACTGCGTTCTTCACTCGGTACGTTCGATGCAACTTCTCAGCCCTTCTACTCTACAAACAGAAAACGATGCATCGTGCCAATTATCGCAGGTCAGCGTATGTTGGTGGTAACTCAATTCGGAAGATTAACCAATATAATCTGACCTGCGATGATTGTATCGCAGGTTACAATCATCGCAGATAATGATATGGGCCGACCCTAACCCAATATAAAGATATTTGAATACATCTGTTCGTTCAGACACAGGAGGTTTATTCCTGTGGGCGCAGTCGATGTTCGTGCTAGCTCAGCTGCTAACGGGTGGGCTGCTACACGTGAATGAGCTGGATCCAATCCGGCGATACTTGCCCTCTTATAACCGACCGCGCCGCGCCGGACGGTATTCAGCTTTTCAGGTAAATGTCGTTTTCATCATTAACAAATGTAGGTATAGTTACCAGAAAAATAAAAGCGGATTGGTTTATCTAGTCGTTGACAGTAAGTTATTGAAATGCATAATTTTTCAATTTGTATCTATTTATTCCATGCTCCACATGCAGGCCAAGCCAACATTTGTAAGTAACCGCATCGCATAATTATAACAAACAGCATGTTATTGATAGTTTCTACAAACTTCTGCATGCGAAAGAATACATGATTATAGCAACATATTAAGCAACTATACTATCTAGTGATCTGTCAGTTATAGCTTAATACTGAACGTTATTTTTATCAAGAGCTTCTACACAGTTACCGACAGCTACATTAATAGGCAGCCAATGTGACGTTCGAATGTGCCTTTTCGACTATATATACTAGTATTTAACATGCGTTCGTAGCACGAAGTATCGTAAGCAAAATTGAATACTAGCAATGTACCAAATAACCAGTGTTTGGGCATTTTCAGGGTATCGCAACAGACTTGGTGGTTCAAGTAGTATTGATCGCGGAGTCCATGCGCCTCCAAGCCATGATGGGCACTTATGGTATTCAAACACAGACTCCTCATGAAGTCGAACCAGTGCAGGTGAAGTTCAATCTTCATGGATTCAAATTTATGGATATGCTTTTAATTCGTCGATATCTAAACATATTTTCTTTTACAGGTCTGCAGTTCAACACAACTCGTCCATGTTTACAGAGAGTTAGGAGTTTGCCCCAAACTGAAGTTGACTGGGCGCCCCATTCGTCCAGTAGGATCGCTAGGAACTAGCAAGGTATATAAGAAATACTTTTTCAATACATCATTAATTTATAAGTATCTTTTGTGGAGAAATATTAAGTCAAATATTATTTCCAGATATACAGAGTATGTGGAATGACAGTGTTGTGCTATCCGCTTATATTTGAAGTGTCCGAGTTCTATTTGTATCGCGACATGGCGTTACTGATCGACGATATAAAGACTGAACTGCAATTTGTCGGCAAGTGAGTATTATTTCCATAACATTTGATTTAACACCAACTTCCATCTGCGGTGTCGCTCACTTTACATAAAAATACTTATATCTTATATACTTACTTATACTTCATTTCTTTTAGCGAGCTAATAGGAAAAAAATAAACGCACGTGATTGGTCGTCGAAGATAATTGTTTATTCTCGTATTGGCTAGATTTGACAATTGACAATTGATTTGGAAATCTAGCCAATCACGAGAAAGACAATTATTTTCGACGACCATCACGTGTGTTCATTTTTCTTCCTATTAGCTCGTTTCAATAAATGAAGTAAGTATAGGTAAGCTATTACATTCATCTACACTTATTCCCAATTTCACGAATGATTATTATTTATTGATGTGTTAACGAACCGGCTTAAGGTCTCAGCACACATATGGGATCGGAAAGGGATCGTAACCGTAACGCCTTTCACCTCGCTGTCAACCAGGCGTCAACCTACCGTATGCACGTAATGAAAGCGTATCAGCAGCGCCTGTACGTCAACTCGGCTACGGCTAGGCGACACCGCGCTTACGCAAGATGGCGGCGTCTTTCTCTTTGGCACGCAAGTCGAGGGGACGGGACGGAGAGACGTAAGCGCGGGGACGATGAGCCGTAGGCGCGGAGACGATGAGCCGTAAGAGCGGGAATTGCAAGTTCGGAGACTGTTCTGAGGGGAGGCGATCACGTTACGATTCCGATTAGTGTGCGTTGCAGTAGGGAGTTTAATACAAACCATTCTGAACGACTCGAGGCGATACGGTTACGATCCCTTTCCGTTCCCATTAGTGTGCTGAGACCTTTATGATGTAAAATATTGTAGATACTGGCGTCTATCCGGGCGTCCCACAGTGTGCTTGTTAGTTCGCGAGGAGCACATGCGCGATCCACACTTCAAGCAGATGTTAGATCTGTTCGCGATGCTCAAGAAGGGACATTGTGACGGCGTCAAAGTACGCCTCGGCAGGTTGCAGAACTTAATCTCCAGCTCTTGTATGGGTAAGAATTTGTAAGAAACCACAAAATATTAAACTGTTCAAACCCTCAAAATTATCCCCCCGGCTGCGCCAGCGAAAGCAATTTATTTTAAACGTATGTTACATTCCACTAAATAGAAAGCTTGACCCGTTAAAATAAATTGATTCATTGTTCGTACTCAAATGACGATATTTTTACGTGATAATTATAATACACTAGCTGCGCCCCGCGGTTTCACCCACGTTAGTCCCGTTCCCGCGGGAATATCGGGATAAAAAGTTGCCTATGTGTTAATCCAGGGTATCAGCTATCTACATACCAAATTTCAACCAAATCGGTCCAGCCGTTTTTGCGTGAAAGAATAACAAACATACATACAGACATACATTCTCACAAACTTTCACATTTATAATATTAGTGGGATGTAGGTATCTTTGGCAGCCATTTTGAGCCATAAATTTGTTGTGCAAGACGTCCTTAATTTCCTAATATCATTTTAATGTCTTTTACAACTAATTAAATTATTATAACTTAAATTGATTTCAATAACTAATACTATTTTTACAGAGCATCTCGACTTCATGAGCCAAGGCGAGTTTCCCTCCGAGATGTTCACTCAGTTCCGTCAGTTGGAGCACGAGTATATTGGCTACCAGTCGCTGACAGACGTGCCAAGGACCCTTACATATAAGGAGGAACTCATGTCCTTAGACACTTTTAAGAACAAGTGAGTTCCTGTTTTTATGTCGCGTCACGTAACATTAATGCTGAGAGGGAAACGTGCGCAGCAGTAGAGTTTTAGGAATCTTAGGTCCGATTGGTGGAGTAACGCGGCGGCTAAATCATTGATTTAGCGCGTGCTATTGGTTCGTCATTGAGTGTACCCATATGCAAACATAACCCTGCCAAACCTCAGCGTTCTTTTTACTTCACGAGTTTTATATCATTCAAAAAATTATTATCAACAAATCTAGATATTTCTTGAAAAAATAATTTACCATGTATACTTTCAGATCAACAGCAGATATTGTGACCGCGCTACGAGCAAGTGACAACATCTATGCGCAGTGTCAGCTTTGGGGCATTCTTATGGGCCGAGAAGGGCCTATGTACGAGGTACAAAGCTATAATAAATAACTCTTTCTCTGTGCCATGACGGCCCCTTGACAGTTTGTATTTTGTTGTAGGTGAACGACGTGAGCGCTCTGAGTGCGCTGAAAGGGTTGTATCACAGCGCAGGCGTGCTGCGTCACTGGCGCGCTGTACGCTACTGCTCCTCGCTGCTGAATCACACTGTAGACTCTATAAGCCCCTTCATCACCACCGTGCTCGTTAACGGGAAACAGGTCACTCCTTAATCTACACTAATATTTTAAAGAGGTAAAATTTGTTTGTTTGTTTTTTTGACGGAGGTAATCTCCGAAACTACTAAACCGATTTCAAAAACTATATCCTGGGTGTGTAGAATGAACTGTCCGGGAGGTTATAGGCTATATTTTATCCTGGTAGCTTCATTAGTACACCCGTGCGAAGCCGGGACGTGCTACGAGTCTAACATAGAATACCTTTTCAAGAATGACTATTCGACCGCCATAAGTATACTCGAATAACACTGCCCAAAAATGGTTCAAACAAAGTTGTAAAGAATTTAATCTCACACAAACAGTATAAAACACTTGGGAAATAAGATAATGCAATTATATATCTGTAGTTGGACGACTTTAAGGGTGCCAAAATAAAGCCTTATACAAGTTTAGCTAAGTACCCCTGATTCCGCGGTGAAAACCTAACATTCCTGTACTACAACCCTACGTATTTGACAATTTTTCAATTTCCACTGTTAACTTTCAACCACAGATTACCTACATAAGACAGATACCTCATCCCGAACATTGTTCTTTTTTCTTCGGGCTATTTTTGTGTTTGATTTTTGCGGCGCCCCGAGCGGCGTTTAGGTCTGGTCTGCAATCAAAAATAAGTAACTCCATCTATACTTCATTTCTTGAATCGAGCTAATAGGAAGAAAAATAAAGGCAAGTGATTGGTCTTAAAAAATAATTGGATTGGCTAGAGTTAAGAATTGACAATTGATTTGACAATCTAGCCAATCACGAGAAATACAATTTTCAACGACCAATCACGTGCCTTTATTTTTCTTCCTATTAGCTCGATTCAAGAAATTTAGTATAGTGCTAAGTAGCATGCAGTCGGATGCCTAAACGCCGCTACGTGACGCCGCAAAAATCAAACACCAAAAAATAGCCCGAAGAAAAACGGAGTGAAATCAATGTTCGGGATGAGGTACCAGTGCTTTCAACTAACTAGAACTGAATTCCAGCTGACGGTGGGCGTGATCGGTCAGAAGGAGACGGTGTTCGACAAGCCGATGACGCCCGGCGAGATCCAGTCGGTGATGTACTCCACTATACAGCCGTACGACGTCATCGGCGCTGTGTTGCAGCAGGTTAGTACCTACCACGTTATAATGGGTCGCTGACTAGATGTTATCAGAGCCTGGGGGTCTACTATGCACAGCGAAAAACTGAACTTCGGCATCTAATCGCAGGCACAGATTACCTACATAAGTCAGATACCTCGAACGTTGTTTTTTTTTCTTCGGGTTATTTTTGTGTTTGATTTTTGCGGCGCCCCGAGCGGCGTTTAGGTCTTGCCTGCAATCAAAAATAAGTAACTCCATCTAGTGCTAAGTAGCATGCAGTCGGATGCCTAAACGCCGCTAAAATCAAACACCACTAAATTGCCTGAAGAAAAACGGAGTGAATTCAATGTTCGGGATGAGGTACCCGTGTCGCAGGTCAGCATAAGTTGGTCGATATTCGGAAGATAACCAAAATAAGCTGACTTGCGATGATTGTCATGATGCATTGTTTTCGATTTGTAGAGTAGATAGAAGTTGTTTTCCAATTTAATCAACTACAGTGCGATTTCGACTACTGAATATTTTTTAAGCATAAGGCCGAGTCTCCAATCTCAATATATGAGATTCTATTAACTGTCCCTCCAAATACACCAGGATTTTTAGATGTAACCTTATTAATTACCAAACTCTTTTCTCAACAGGAAATCGTCCTCTACTGCGGCCGTCTGATCGGTACTAACCCTGACATGTTCCGAGGCATACTGAAGATAAGAGTCGGTTGGGTTTTAGAAGCGATTCGCATATACCTCAAGTTGTTCCCTCACGAGGGACGCTCAGACGCGGCGACTGAAAGCCTGAGTCCCTTCAAACTGAGGATGCTACTGATACGTGTGTTGAGTGTCTCTGACTGGGCGGATGAAAAGGGGTATGTATAATCTGTTGTAGGTATATGAATAAAATTAATAATTTATGATGCATTAAAGGTCTGAAAGTTTTGCTCTAGCCGCGAAACTTCAGATAGACCCGACAACCCCCGTAACATCCCCGCGGTATTTACCGATTCCCAAAGCGGCAGCTTTTATCGCAATTATCTACTGCATTTTCCATCATTTATAAATGAAAAATCTTACTAAAAGTACGGGATTCGAAACCGCGAAATACAAGCGATCGTCCTTAAGCCGCACTGCCTTGCTACTCGGCCACGAAGCCCTAGTGTCTTTGTCAGATATTAACTGCGTTTTATTTTCTACAGATTAACCCCTCTTCAACGTCGGCAATTAGAAGGCTGTCTTTGTCGAGTACCGAAACATTTTTATATTCAAGTTTGGGACATACTTCTAAGAACGCCAAAGGGAATTATTGTTCAGGTAACGTATTCATATTCTGGAATATATTTAGAAAAATACAATATTAGAATAAAGTTTATTTCATTTATACTTTGTGATGTGTGTAGATTCAGGGTTCTTGTTATGGAAACACAAATAAACTTTGTTATTCTAAATTAGGTTTGTTATTGGTATAACTCTTAGTAGATTAGAAGCGAAACGAATTGAAATAAACAAAGTAATAAAAACGGCCACTGAACTAATAATATTACACTACTGTACCTATTAATGTTTTGTACCTGGATCTTAGACCGATGATAAATAATGAGCTTATCTTCTCTTCTCAATTTTAACTTATACTCTTTCCCCATTATGCATATTCGACCTAAAACCTGTATTAGCTAAAACGCATATTAAATCTGTTGCTATCTCTTTTCGTTGACATATGAGTGACAAGAAAAAAACGTTCTAAAACGTTCTTTAAACCTATATATAATAAATTTATTTATAAATATTAACGGGACTTAATCGCGTATTAAAATCATATTATTTACCTCGACGTTTCGGTGGCGTTACAGTCACCGTGGTCACGAGTAGACTGAAGGCCCGCACCCGCTCGCATCTTCAACTGACGAGGTTTTTGTCTACCCTCAATCAGTCAACACAAAACTACTACTAGGGTTGCGACACACCACACTCACAATGTCCGGCGAAATGTTAGACGACTTTTTTCGATGCGAACACATTCTTATGACTGGATCCCACGTTGATGACAATTTGTAACCACTGTCCCGGTTAAAATTCTTGTGCTTCTTAATTTCAACCGCTTCACGCACAATTCGGCTATAATAGTGGCGATCATTGGACAGGATTATTGGCTTGTGCAGTTCTATCCAGTGGTTTGACCCAAATTCAAGCAAATGCTCCGCTATCGCTGATTTTTCAACCTGGCGGTTTTTGACAGCTGCGATATGTTCTTTGACTCTTTCAGCAATTGTCCGCTTAGTTTGTCCGATGTAAGAACTACCGCAACTGCAATCGACCTTGTACACCCCAGGTGTCTGATAGGGTATGGTGTCTTTGACAGTTCCTACTTGCGCTGCTATCTTGGATAGTGGAGTGAAAACTGACTTTATTGCGTATTTCTTAAGCAATGAACCGACTTTGTCTGTCACCCCTCTAATGTACGGCAAGTATGCTCTTTCTCTCGGAACGTCAACCTTCCTTACTCTATTAGTACGTCTAGCACTCATATTCCTCATCCTGTAACCATTCTTCTCCAGTACTCCTTTTACATGTGTTAGTTCTTCTTGTAAAAATTCCGAGTCACACAATGCATAGGCTCTGTTGACTAGTGAAGAAACTACCGATGCTAAATGTGTAGGATGATGATGGGACGCCGAATTTAAATATTTGTCAGTGTGAGTAGGTTTTCTGTAGACAGAGTGTGTTAGAGAACCATCCGATCTCGCCATTACTTTGATGTCCAGAAAAGGTAATGTACGATTACTTTGCAACTCATAAGTAAACCTAATCTTGTGATGGATAGAGTTCAGGTGTTGTAGAAACTGTTCGACTTCCGGCTTGTTACCTTTCATAATGCAAAACACATCGTCTACGTAACGTTTCCATAGCTTCAAACCAGATGGAAACTGTATTAGTGACTCCAAGTGCTCCATCCAGATATTGGCCATTACGGGTGCTACAGGACTACCCATAGCAACGCCATCTATCTGTAGGTAGTGTTGCCCTCTATACAAAAAATAACTCCCTTCTAAACAGTTTCTTAACAAAGTAATGTATCCTTCTGGCATGATGTTGTCCTCAAGTTTTCGCCTAATTAAGTCTACACACTCTTTTACTGGAACATTCGTGAAAAGTGACTCAACATCAAAACTCACCATGACGTCATCTGGTTCCAGCATTATGTCCTTAATTATAGCGATGAAATGGCGAGAATCCTTCACGAAGGAAGACGTCTTCCCCACCAATGGTTGCAACACTTTCGCAACGTACCCTGCAAGACTGTAAGTCGGTGAGTTAATCTGACTCACAATAGGTCGCAATGGAACGTTGGATTTGTGTATCTTCGGCAGACCATAGAATTTTGGCGGTTGAACAATTTGAGGTTTAAATAACCTCGTAAAGTCATCTTCTTTCATAATTTCTTTATTGTCTCTGATCACCGCACGTATACGTCGTGTCACTCTTGCAGTCGGGTCATAGGACACGGGTTTGTAAATATTTGTGTCGCTCAACAAATCATGCACCTTATGATCGTAGTCAACTGAGTCGATCACAACCGTAGCATTGCCCTTATCGGCCTTAAGAACACATACATCACTGTTTTCGCGCAAGTCCTTAAGAGCAGCCCGTTCTTCGGAAGAAATGTTACATTTCGGTAATTTAGCTCTGCGTAATATTACCGAAACATCTTGTCGTAATGATTCCGAATCACTGGAAGGTAGTTTGTTACGTTGTATGACCTCCTCAACACTACTTATAATTTTCTCATACGGAATTTGTTGGGGGGTAGTTGCATAATTCAGACCCTTCGCTAAGACACTTTCGGTTGCACTGTTTAATGTAGTACTTGATAAATTTACCACCGACACAACATCCTCGCTGCGAACTGTGTTCCGTTTCTGACGATCATAAAACTTTTTATATTTACGATCATGTGTAACACTACACAATTCATACACTCGATCTGCTTGCAAGTGTGTGACTGTAACGCCACCGAAACGTCGAGGTAAATAATATGATTTTAATACGCGATTAAGTCCCGTTAATATTTATAAATATGTTTCCAAGTCGCGATAGTTTAAATAGTAATATAATAAATTGTCAAGTTTTTATGAATAAGACCCTTTTTCTGTAAAAGGAATTCTCACCATATCATCACTGCGCTGGTTACGCCACAAGATTTCTAGCTGCAACTCTTATTTGATTTCACAGGGCCATTCGATCCCGGCCGAGCCGACGCTAGTCAACATGTCGAGATCAGAGCTATCTTTCGCTCTACTAGTAGAGGAGGCCCTCGTGACAGTGAAGTCGCCCTCACGTCGGCAACTGTGCGTGGAGTTGCTGTGTGTGCTCGCTACTATACTGCGACGTAATCCCGAACTGTATCTACAGCATCCACTAGACTTGGACAAACTGCTTGATGATGCTCATCTAACTTACGCTAAGGTAATTGAAGCAATATTTTTATTGAGTGTTTTTTTTCTTCTCTCGGGTAGAAGGTGCGCTTTGATTTGAGAGCACCCACTGAGCATACAATGAACAAGAAAGAGTGGTCAACTCAGTCCACACCTCAGTCAGCCTGCGGGCCATATCAACCCGTTCAAAATCTTAGCTTAGCCCAAATCTATTTCAGCCCTCGGGCTAAATGATTCTGTATTGTTTGTTCTATCAAAAGTATGTTTTTTTTTTTTTTTTTTTAAATTCCGTTTTCTATCTAGCAGGCTGCCGGTCCGGGCATTTAGCCAGAGTTTCGTTTTTGCGTCTGTGCGCAACGACATTTTATGGAAGCAGCCCAGTGGCTGATCCATATAGATTATGTTCCGCTTCATATGTAAGCTAGATGAGGTCCTGGGGGGTTTTCCTCCTCAGTCTACCGACAGACGTTGCCTTCCTCATGAGGCCAACGGCAAGGTTGTTCGGGTGTTGCTCCATGCGCTTGGAGTATGCATGGAGCTTGTTCATTATGTCCTGCTTGACCGTTGGTATCTCCAAGTCCCGGTGCAGCTGGATGTTGGTGACGTACCAGGGTGCGTTTGTTATCATCCGAAGAGTTTTTGATTGAAAGCGTTGAATTATTTCAATATTTGACTTGGCTGCTGTACCCCACAGTTCTGCCCCATATGACCATATTGGTTTCAGGATGCATTTGTAAAGTAGTAGCTTATTTTCTAAGGATAGTTTAGATTTCCGAGATATAAGCCAGAAAAGCTTCCTAAGCTGCAGGCCAAGTGCCTTTCTTTTTGTGAAGATATGCTTTCTCCATGTAAGACGCCTGTCTAGGTAAATACCAAGATACCGCACATCTTTACACTGTGGGATTTTTATGTTGTTCAGTTCAACTGAGGGGCAGGTTCCATGTCTTAGAGCAAAGGTTACATGAACTGATTTGGTCTCGTTTGCTTTGATGCGCCAGTCTTTGAGCCATGTTGAGATATTGTCTAAGCTTCTTTGGAGCATAGCAGAAGCAACTGTTGGATTTGCATGAGATGCGATAATGGCTGTGTCATCAGCGAATGTCCCCACAATTACATCTTCCGCAACTGGTAGATCGTGCGTGTATATTAAATACAGAACTGGGCCCATGACACTCCCTTGTGGGACTCCTGCTTTTATTTGGAAAAGACCCGTTTTTTCCTCTTCAACCTTCACATAGAAATGTCTCTGGTCCAGGTAGGATTTGATGAAACGGAAGTGGTTTATGGGTAGGGCTTTTAGGATCTTAAATAACAAGCCATCAAAAGTATGATTTAATTATGGTAGAATGTTACTGATTTCTAAATCCTATTTACAATGTCATTTATTTAACCATTCATTTGTTTTCAGGACTGGGGCATATCCCTCGAGGACACCGAAGCATTAGCAGCGGCGAACGCATCAGTCTCGGTTGGGTACTTGGCACGAGCGGTCGTCAATAGCGTGCTGCAAGGCGCGGCCACTGAGCTCATACCCACCACACATCCTACTTGCCTTGTTTCGTAGTGAGGCTTTCATAATCTTGTCATTTTCTGATTCAGATCGTGGATCTGACGTTGAATATTAGATCAAAAGTGGAAAAGTCTTCCTGCTCAAATCATTTTCAAAATTCGAGTGTGTGATATGTGTTTGTGATTTAATTACCATCTTTTATGAGTAAACCACACACGCAAGTATGGTTGAAAGCAGATAGAGGATAAAATTGATGTGATAATAGGTAGTGAGTGCCCAACCAGGAAGAAGTATAGAGAAAGTTATATTTGTGATAAGATTAACGTGCCAGATTTTATTTGTTTTCATATGACATAAGGCATTTGTCCTTTTTCGGGGTTGTTTTTTCGGTGGGACAACTGCCTTATTGCCAGTAATTATAAGTAGAATTCACATTATTGATATTCTTTATTTTGTTTTTATAGTAATTATTGTTTATTAGAAGACATTTAAAAGACTCCTATTAGAATAGTTTTAGAATTATGATTTTAATTATTTTTAAATTGTACAAGTTATTGTCAATGAGTTTTTACAATATTGTATTGAAATTACTATGTTTTAAATATTATTCCAAAGTAGTTTATACTTTGGGAAATAAAATAACTATATTATTAACCTGTTTTATTATTGACCAGCTTTACAAAACCAAACATTTAATTTTGAGAATGATATGAAGTTTATCAACATAATGTTCATCTTCTTGGAGCTGGTGAAATTCAATTGAATCAGTTTATTGTATAAATACAATCACATAGGTAACACAATCATCACACAATAGAATTGTTCATACCATCATTCATTCCATTACATAAATAAATTAAATTGGCATTATTTTGTATCATAGTCCATTGTATATTTTGTTATTTGGTTTCTGTTTTAAGATGCTCCTCAGTGCTGAAACAAAAAAAAAAGTTTGTATAAGAGCAGTAGCCAACTCTGGTGGTGGAGTTTCTCGGTTGCCTAAAAGCTTTCTCATATATTCAAAACAAAGAAAAAGAATTCGTAAACAAAATTTTATCATAGTACATCATGATGAAGAATTAATACTAACCTTCTTTTTCCTGTTCAGTAAAGTCTTGCTTAGGGAATTCAATATCAAAAGTAATGTATAGATTTCCATGGAGGTTGTTGTTTTCAAAGTTGGGCATTCCCTCTCCCTTCTTGCGGACGCGGGCGCCGGCCCATGTCACCTTGTCACGTGACACGGTCACTTTGTGCCCGTCTAAGTGAGTTAGCTCCATTGTGAAGCCGGTCAGGGCATCCTGAAAAATAAATTACCCAAATGATATCTGTCAAAAACAATGATAACTACAGCAATGAGATAAACGTAAAATTACCGAAATTAGGTATTAACCTCTCGATTCCGGCCCCCCACCAAAAAAATAATGAAATTTGATACCCAAACAAGGCGCCATATATAAAAAATACTAGAAAATACTGCGTCGTACAAAAAATGTAATAACTCGGTAACCAAAGCACATTTTATCATTCTGTAAACAACAATGTACTAATTGATTTATTATCTATCTATTTAGTCATCAAAATACCATTATTACTGTATTTATTAGCAAACATAGTACTAAATCACTTCGAAATCGGTCACATCATAACAAACTTTTTTGGGCCTTATCTAGAAGTTTTTTCTTACTAGATTCTTATTAGATTATAAAAATATACTTATAATGAGCATACTAAACATTTCTATCATAAATAAACACTTTTTACGGTTGGAAAATCCAATAAAACACCAAACAAAGAACACTGACCACTACCGGACACAGAAATTCACAGACTGCGAAATTCCACAGCCAATAAAATATTCAACGACCACAGAACAAGCAATATTTTTCGTTTAGAATGTAGATAATATATCAAAGAACGTAACTAATCAAACTTCTTCATACCAAAGTAGTCTGTAACACTGAATAAAGGGATTTTAGTCACATGGAAGAGCGCGAACGCCGGCGTTCGCTTGGGGTTCAACGGACTTCAACGGTATTGCGCAGTTGATGTATTTCTTACAAACGATTATAAAAATACACTTATAATGAGCATACTAAACATTTCTATCATAAATAAACACTATTTACGGTTGGAAAATGCAATAAAACACCAAACAAAAAACACTGACCTCTACCGGACAGTCCGGACACAGATATTCACAGACTACGAAATTCCACAGCCAATAAAATATTCAACGACCATAGAACAAGCAATATTTTTCGTTTAGAATGTAGATAATATATCAAAGAACGTAACTAATCAAACTTCTTCATACCAAAGTAGTCTGTATACATGTGAAAATAGGAATTTTAGTCGCATGGAAGAGCCCGAACGCCGGCGTTCGCTTGGGGTTCAACGGAATGGCGCGATGACGTCATAGCGCGAACGCCGGCGTTCGTTCGGGGATTGAAAGGTTAATGTTTTCATCAAACATAATATTAAGTACCTACATCAGTAAGATTAAAACCATATTAAGTCTAATTTGATTTCTCTATCACTAAAGTAATAAAACATTGTTACCAATGTATTGGTGAAGTTTTATAGATAGGAATTAAATCTATTGTGAAATTATTACATTAAAAAACATTGTGCTGACACAAAATGTTATGAGGATTGCCCCATTTACATACAAGCCAAAGTAAAACATATTTATGAACTACATAACATTTACAGAAACTTTTATTAGAATAGTAGAAAAAAGAAGTTGCAATTAAATAAAGAGTCACTAACCTGTAAGGATATAGTGACATTGGTGTAAAGATCATCTCCCTTGCGGATAAACTGAGAGTGTCTCTCAGCCTTGAATATAAAGATAAGGTCACCGGGATCACCATCCACGTGGGGCTCTCCTTCACCTCTTAACCTGGACTTGTGCCCACTAGGCGCACCAATTTCTACCTGAAAGGAGAATTAAACTGTTAATGCTCATTCAAAAAGGTTTTAATCTGTACCTCAGGAACCACTTCTAGATATTAACACAATGTTGGGGATCATTAGATACTTGCTTTTACTTGATTGTGTCTTAAATTCTATAATGTACACAAACAAATAAAATACTTTAAAAACATTATACTTAGAGGCAATGTAAAAAGGCGAGCTTAACCCTGAAAGGGTTTAGAGTTGTCTATTATTTGACTCTAAGTTGAGTTTGATTTAATTATCTCAATCAAGGTTAGGTAGCTTGAGATAGTGTAAAAAACAGTAGTATGAATTTGATAAATCTGTGCATTGGTTTTATTATAGATAGATGCCACTTACCTCTACTTCTAACTGTCTCTCTTCAGTCACAAAGGTGACATTAGGACACTCATCACACACTGTCTGTTGCATCATCTGGAATCGGCCAGGGCCAAGATTCCTGGTTACCATCTCCTGTCTGCAGTTGCATTTACGAGTGCCAGGCGCAGGCTTGATGACTGGTTTGTTGCGAGTAATCTGTGGAAAACAATTTAAAGTCAGATCTAAAACGATATAGTCTAAAACTTTAGTGAGAGCTAGAAGATCATACCTCAATGAAGTTTCCATTGTACAACTCTTCAAGAGACACATAGAGTTCCATGATAATATCCGCCCCTCTAGGCGTATCATGTTGCTGCTGCTCTCCTCCAAAGTGGAAACCGAAGTCTCCGAAGAAGCTTGCAAATGGATCATTATTATTCATCATACCATCTTTCTTCAAGCAGTCTTCGCCACATCGATCATATAGTTCTCGCTTTTCTGGGTCCGAAAGAGCCTCGTACGCAGCACCAAGGTCTTGGAACTTTTGCGAGGCGTCAGGATCATCTTGATTTTTGTCTGGATGTAATGTTTTTGCTAACTTTCTGTAAGCTTTTTTAATTTCATTTGTGTTAGCTGATCGAGTCACGCCGAGTATTTGGTAGAAATCACGACCGGCTAACGTTAGGACTAGAGCCGAAGCCAAATAAACTAAACTCACATACGCTGCGTTAGTGAACATTGTGTTATTTAAACCTAGGAACTAATTTATTAGCTAAAAATTTAATAAAAATCTGGAAATCACGTTCAACACATTTCGCTTTTCGACCACTTTTTGACAACATCGCTATTGGTTTGACAAATAGGAGTACTAAGACAATTCGTCTCGTCATGATTGGCTAATTTTTAGCTGCGATTCTTGTAGTAAAATTTTGAGAAATCAATTTAGATTCTAACTGTAGGGACAGATGGTATACATTCTAATACAATGTTAAGTTAAACATTACACCAATCAGCTGTAGCCTCGTTTATTAAAGTTACCAGTAATCAAAATATTTTGAGAAAATCTTTCTTCGGAAACTTTCGGTTTTTGAAATTTTATATCTGTGACTTGATTGAGATTTGAACAGTCATGATTGTTTGACAGGTGACTTGAGGTGACACAACAAAACTTACAAATTTAGTTTGCGATTTGCATTCGGTGTGCTTTTTTCGTATTTTCTAGCATTTTGTGTACATATTTCTAACGAAATAATAAATAATTGACAAAGATGGCTTCAGTGCTGGCCCCAGAAATTCCAGCCCCCGGATTCTCATTCGAAAACTGCCAACGGTAAGTAAATTAGCAAACTCATCGACCACTATAATTAAAGTTTTAGAATGAGTGAGGAGAAATAACTAACTTTGCTTTCATTTTAGCAATGCATTCCTCGCGAACAAAGGCTTTCCAGCTCCAAAAGCCACCAAGACCGGAACCACTATTGTCGGTATTATTTACGCTGATGGCGTTATTTTGGGCGCCGACACCAGGGCCACTGAAGGCACGGTGGTTTCTGATAAAAACTGCGAAAAGATTCATTACCTAGCTGGTAACATGTACTGTTGCGGTGCTGGTACGGCGGCGGACACTGAAATGACGACACAGTCTGTGTCATCTCAGCTGGAGCTTCAGAGGTTGCACACGGGGCGCACGGTGCCGGTAGAGACCGCGGCGACGCTGCTCAAGCGCATGTTGTTCCGCTACCAGGGACACATCGGAGCTGCTCTCGTTCTCGGAGGGGTGGACAGGACTGGTCCTCATATCTACTGCATCTACCCTCATGGATCTGTTGATAAGCTGCCTTATGCAACCATGGGTATGTCTTTGTTTATTCTTCAAGAACATAAGAACCAATAGACATTGTTATTTTATTGGAACTGACTTCATGGTTTATTTTTCCTCAGGATCGGGATCTCTTGCAGCAATGGCAGTCTTTGAGTCAGGCTGGAAACCAAACTTGTCTGAAGAGGAAGGCAAGAAGTTGGTCCGTGATGCTATTGCTGCTGGTATCTTCAATGACTTGGGATCTGGTTCAAATGTGGATCTCTGTGTCATCCGCAACACTGGTCCTGCTCAATATTTGAGAACTTATGAAGAAGCCAATGTTAAGGTATTTTATTTCAATAACAATTTGTAAATTTCTCATATTTAATTAATATAAAGGAAGTATTATTAAACCTAAAATCTCTTTTATTCTAGGGCAAGAAGCAAGGTTCATATAGATACGCCCCTGGGACCACTGCTGTGCTGAAACAGCGTGTCATACCTCTTGAAATAGAATCAGTTGCTGTGCATGCAGTGCCTCAATCCCAGCCAATGGAGGTTGAGCCTTCACACAGTCGGCGTTAACCTATTTATAATGTAATGGTATATCAGTAAATAAACTTTTCTTTCATAAAATAATTTTATTATTAAATCTTCTAACTATAAATGGACAGAATGTACTTTAATACATTTGTATAAAATATATCTTCAGTAGAATTAAAATAAATCTTAAATAATATTAGAAGTCTTGATTTGAGTATTAACTAGTTATATGTAGATAAAATTGTCTAGTTATATGTAGATCCTAAAAATGGCAGCTATAAATGCTTAATACCTAAAACTTATCCTTTTTTATGTAGGATAAAATCCCAAGTGTCCTTCCATCTGAGATTCATGAGGTCATTTTCAGTTAGGTTTGTGCTGCCATAATTGAGAACACTAAACTTCTTGAATGTAAGGGCAACATAGGCCAACCATATCGCAACGCAAAGTACAAAAATGGTTGTGAGAGGTCGAGTTTTTTCACGTAATTGTATGACGAAGTAAATGTGGTCTACAATATATGCTAAAAGCAATATTTTGAAGATATAGGCGGGAAGATAGTGGTGTAAGAATAGCGTACGATCCAAAAAGAAGTAAGGTAAGTAGTGGATCCAGTAGCCGAGAAAGAGAATGTTTCCAGCGTCGTAGAATTTCTGTAGGGCTCTTGGCGGCAGATCTTCGCAGGCTCTGCGTTGTCGAATGGCGTAGATAGCCAGGAATGCGCTGTAAACCAGCACTGAGATCGTCCCGGCATACCATGTCACCAAATTTCCGATTAGATGTATCTGAGCCTGGGGAAAAAACATCTAATATTAAAAGCAAATCATTGAAATTCATGTAGGTTTTTATAGATATCTCAGACAGGGGAATCTGTTCCATTGCGATTTAAATAGTAAACACTGAAACCGTCATTGACATGAGAGTAACAGGAAAAAAACATTCTGAAAACACATATTAAATTACGCCACCAGAGTTGGCCACAAAAATAAAGTAAGTAATGACAAAATAAAGATTTTCTATTCTATACGAACGAAGGAATTGAGACATCTTTATGAATATTGATTGTTTATCAGAATGAGATGATGATGACTAACATAACAGGTGGCTGTTCCTTATCAAATTCAAAATTAACTATAACATAAAAGCTAGAAGCATCAACTTACATTAGAGTTAGGTGACAGCCAGTAAGCGATGGAGCGCACTAGTAGAGGCCACTCGGTTGGCTCGCTCGCGAACATGTGTCCGAGCGGCGCGTCGGGCGCATGCGCCATCATCTTGTACTGAAGCTCCGCGAACTTCTCCCAGAATGTCAGCTGCGTCACTGCTGTGGGGATCATCTCGGCTGAGACGAGCTCGCGTTCTCTCTCTTTTCTATCTTCAGCTGAAAGGTAAAACTGGTTGGTGTTTTATCGATAAAACATAGCCTATAACCACCCAGACAGTCCATTCTACATTATAAGAATTTTTAACCGTGTAAGAATTTTCGAAATCGGTTGAGTAGTTTATCTTACCTCAAACAAACAAATTTTACCCTTTTTATAATATAGATATATTATTATTATATAGATAACACTGATCAATAGCCGCGCCCGCAGTTTTACCCGCGTAAGTCCCGTTTCCTGATACATTTTTAAGTGATCCTTGAGGTCCTACAAATATAATCACATTTTTCTTTCTTTGATCTATTGATGATGTGTACCCTTGGTATATCTGTGTTCCTCGACGTTCCACTGCGTGTCGTGATGTGTGACGACCTTGTCCGCCACCACCTCGTGTTGATGGAAGCCCCAGGCGGGCAGCTGCCGCCCGCTGAATCGTAGCGCGGAGCCAGAGTCTACGTGGATCAGACGCACCTGTATTATAATGATAAGTGTGGTCTGATAAAATATTCTTGGATATTTTTGTAAAGCGTCATTTAGTGTCAAGTTAAGCAATTCACTGCTTGTTTTAGATTTATATAACTTACGAATGAAGAAACATACCTACTTAAGGTATGTAATAATTACCGTAGACCGTATGCTGTCCCAAGTAGCGTCTTCACCGTCCCTGTTCACTATATCCACTCGCCAGAGATTCTGCGCCGGCATCGACACATTGTAGTCTATGTAGCACGAAACTTCCTGAAATTAACATACTATGTAGGTACTACATATTATGTACTTTATTTGTTAATTTTGCTCCCATAGTTTATTTTAAGTCATTCCATGAAATATGATGACGACTGTCCATCCCAGGCAGCAGTATAAATTTCTTTCAGATCTTTATGTAATTAGATCCATTTGATCCTTACTTACCTTTGACTCCTTAATAAGTCTAAGGGGGTAGTTAGAGGTAAATAATAATGGATTTTTAATAAAATATTGGCACATGCCCACACTTTTCAGAAGTTAACCTTCCATACGTGGCAGGTAGCAAGCTCGTAAACGCTCCGTATGTGAGACTGGTTAGTAGTTTACCTGAGACTGAGGCGACACAGCAGCAGCTACATCATGCGAATTAAGCGCTCGGCTAGTGATCCCGTGCAATAACTGCACAACATCGCCATGTCTGATGACGTCAGGAGGGCGCGAGACCGCCAACGCCGCCTGCTCGGGCCGCTTCACTATCCACCAGTTGTTGACGTCCTTGAAACTGTAGCACGTCACTTGTTGCTGGTGCGAGGAGCCGCGACCGTCGGTGTATCGGACGGGATACACGTGCGCGTGTGAGTGCAGCCAGCATGTGCGGCCGTGAGTGTGTCTACGGGATATAGATACAGCGGTTTGAAACTGACCTTTATTGCGCAGAAGTCAATAATATGGTATCACAGGGGGATGGACGAAAGAAACGACCAATAGCCAACGTTATTGGTCGTATTCCGTCCCCCGTCTCAGTGCTAGAGTTAGTGATGTAAAAAAAAATAGTACTTAACTGCATTGTTGGTAATAGTTTTTTAACAAATAGCTAAAATCATAGTCTGAATCCACCATAGAGTTTTAAACATTTCTACACAACCTTAACTTACCTGAGAGTGATCTGAGAGCCATGAGCGACATGTAGCGGCTGCCCCCTCGTGATGCTAGCGAGGCCGCCTTTCAACGAGGCCTGAAATGCGCTCGTCATCACGCTATCGTGCGGGCCCGCCTTCGGCAACATACTAAGATGCGCGTAGAACACGCCAACATACACCATGGCTGGCAGAGCTAACATTATCAGCATTCGCCATAAGGTTGAAAGTGCTATACGCAGGCCTGGCTCTGAACTACCAAATCGCCGCCACATTTGTCGCCCAACAAGAAATACTGCCAGGTAGTATGAGTATAAACCAGAGTATTTAACCCTGGAACAAATGATTACCCTTATTAGTAAGAAAGCTATGTTAATTAATTATTATTTAACATATAACCTTTCTTACTAACCCATCATTAAGGTTCATTAAATTAATTTAATTGGAGAAGCTAATCAAGGTATTACTCAAAAGTTTGTTAGTAAAATGCAGATTACTCACGAAAAACAGCAACCCAATGATAGAGCACCACTGCAGAGCCAAAGAACAGAACTGATACCTGTCTTTTTTGTACTTTTCAAACAGCAATAGATTCCACACAATGCAAACAGTATTTGTATGCTTTCTAGTAACATGAACCTTGACTGAGCAAGGAAACAGTTTTCTGAAAAACAATAAACATCCATTTTCAATATCAAAGTATCTATTATAACAGTCCTCTGGTTACCATTACACAAGCATTAATTTGCTTAGCTTGGGACTAGATGACGCTATGTTAAATGTCCAAGTATATTTATTTAGTCACATAAGAAATAAATAATTATCATTACACAAGAGATAGCCAGGGTATGTAATGGGATTTAATATGCTTAAAATAAATCAATATATTTAATTCTTACCAAAAAGCACCAATAACGCTGCTAAGACAGCAGTCCACTGATACATAGACAACTCCTTCATCACATGATATGTTACTGGCACTAAGAGACTGCCAGCTAGAGCCGGTACAAGTCGCAGTTCCTTCACTGGTACATTTTCTGCATACGGTGAACCAATGCGGTCAAATGTGAAATTACCATCATAACCTGCAGCCTTGCCTGCAATATAGAGTAATTGCTTGCCCAATGGAGGATGAGCGTCAAAGAAGAATACTCCCTTAGTGTACAGAGACACATAACGGCCATAATGTAGCTCATCAAATCTGAAAGTTCATAAAAATTAATAATGGAAAGACATTTTAATATAATTTTACTTAATGAAATAGGTACTTACACAATGTACCTTGGTTCTTCTAAGTTGTAAAGTCTAGTACACAATGATAGGAAGAATAAACTGAAACATATAAGATCAATTTCTATGTGCACGTAGAATCCTTGAGGTTGTGTGTCCAAATCCTGGAATTTTTCGATTTTTTGCAATTGTCCTAAACTTTCTTCAACTGTTGTTTCATCCTAAAAAGGAAGTTTAAATTACGAAGAGTAGCACTTGCTGTACCCTGAGATAGCTGTTTGCCACATACTATATCTCAGATAATTTCGATTTATTTACTTACGATTTCGGTTTCTGAACTCTCTGAAACCTTTTTATTAAAACTGTTCGAAGGTTCGGTGACCTCGTTGCATTTTTTCTTGTTTTCTTTATGTTTCTTCGAGATTTTTTCAGTTTCCATGTTAAATTTATTTATATTCTTCAGTTACAAAATAGACCATTGTTATTAAATAATAAAATTAGAATTATTATTCATGGACTTTTTTAAAATTCGCACCCCACGTCAACAAAACAAAAGAAGTGAGTGTGTGAGTGAGTGAATGAATTTTAGAATCGTAGCACAGATTATGTAAACAAAACATTGTGACGGTGATTTGAAGTCAAGTCACAAGTCTTTCAGTACGAAAAAATTACCTTTTATTTTTTTACCCTTTTTAACCCTTTGAAATGAAATGAAAACCCTTGGATGTCCCGCATTTTACCGACAGCAGCGGCGCGAAGGGCTTTCGTATTCGCGAAGATGATTCGCGATAGGACGAATTATTGGCCAGACGATCATCTTACTGCTTCCTCATTGGCCAGACGTGTCGCGACAACGCAAATCACAGAATATATACTCCGCAAATCTTCGCATTATCGCGATATGTGTGGCCGCAGCATTATTGTCGTAGAAATAGCGCCAAAGCAATCAATCAATCAAGTTCTAACTTGTTTGTTTTGATTGAACGTAGGTAGACAGAGTCGGTCTACCTACGAAGGTCTACGGTTTTGAAACAATTTTGAATCGAGATTCGAGAAAAAGAAGAGTTCAATCAAACAAATAATAGTATTTTAATTTGAAAAATTTGTCGAAAAAAATGGCTTCCAAGAATCCAAACGAAACAGCTAGTTCCAAAAGTCAAATTTCATGTCCTGTTTGTGAAAAGTGCTTTGAAAAACATGTTGTAGAAGAGCATGTAAACAAATGTTTATTTTTGAATACTTCCGAACACAACAAACCTAAACGCAGCAGTGCTCATCTATATAGTGTTTCACCTTCTGAGAAACGAATTAAAGTTGAACATAAATCTCAGAAACCAACTAATGTTAGTAATTTAAGTAAAATCTTAACAATAGTCTAATAAGAATGTAATACTTATAGTAATGTTGAACTGCCCTTTACAGGAATCTACTTCGTTTACTGTTGATTTAAAAAGTAAGACAAAGGAAACACTGCCTTTGGCTGAACGAATGCGGCCACTCACTTTAGATGAAATGGTTGGACAAAAGCAAGTATTCGGCCCAGGATCTATGCTAGGTTCCTTATTGGAACAAAAAAAAGTAACCAACATGATTTTATGGGGCCCTCCTGGTTGTGGAAAAGTAAGCATGAACAGCTAATGAAGTATACATTGGTTTGATTAAGTATAACAGGTAACATTTTTATTTTATAATTTATCTCTATATTATTTACAGACTTCACTGGCCAATGTTGTATCAAATATTTGTAAACAACAAAACAACCTGAGATTTGTTAAGCTATCTGCTACCATGGCTGGAATCAATGATGTAAAAGAAGTTGTGAAAATTGCAAAAAATGAGGCTCAGTTTAAAAAACACACTGTTCTCTTCATGGATGAAATACATAGGTATTTCTTTTATTATTGTATTGATAGAATTGATATCTATACTAATATTATAAAGAGGTAAAATTTGTTTGTTTGACGGAGGTAATCTCCGAAACTACTCAACTGATTTCAAAAATTGTTTCACGGGTGTGTAGAATGAACTGTCCGGGTGGTTATAGGCTATATTTTATCCCGGTAGCTTCACTAGTATACCGGTGCGAAGCCGGGGCGTGCTGCTAGTGAGTTAATAAATTGATGACAATGCAGCGATGAGCAGCACTTCCCGCAAAACTGCTTTGTTTTGATGGGAATCATCCATGTAAGGTAATTTGTTACTTTTCAAACTATTAATGTTAAAATGATTTCAGGTTCAATAAACTACAGCAAGACACTTTCCTACCACATGTAGAGAATGGTACCATAACATTGATTGGTGCCACCACTGAAAATCCTTCCTTTAGCCTCAACAATGCCCTGCTGAGCAGATGTAAGGTTGTAGTCTTAGAAAAACTCTCAGTGGATGAAGTACTGTTTATCTTAAAAAGGGCACTTGAGAAAGGTGATCAAGCTGTGGTAGTTGATCAATCTGAAAAACTGACTGAAGATAATCTCCCTAGGTGAGTTGAGTATGAGTAATGGAAGATCACAATAACACTAAAATAATGTAGGTCTAATCTTGTGACCAATAAAAAAATTACCCTACACTAGGTAGCTTCATGGGTACAGGTCTAGTCAGGCTTGAAATAAGTAGAGGGGCTTTGTGGCACCTCTCTAAAAATTTACTTCTGAGCAACAAAAAAAAACAACTTGTCTCTGCACTACTTAAAAACTGATGTTTCTCAGTGTAACTAGATTGTGTTTAACTTCAAAATCTTCATTTGAAATACAATCATGTTATCATATCAATAAAATTATCATGTTCCCTACATGGTTTTGCCACTTGCTTAAGTACACATGCTGTTTAATTTGGGGCTAGATGTGTCAAATGCCCCTTAATATTTTGTATTAGTATTAGCTTATTCGGCCGCAACTTCGCCCATGTCGTACCTACCTGGATAAAAAGTAACATAGTGTTGGCTGTACATTTCAAATGTGGGCATGAAATAAATGCTGCCCCTTAGGATACATTCACACACCTAAACAAACTTTTGCGTTTTAGTGTGAGTCTTTCTAAAAAATCTATATTTTCCTGAAGGTGCATTGTAGAAGAAGCATCTTTGCGGTGGCTCGCTGAGATTTGCGATGGGGACGCGCGCGTGGCTCTCGGAGCTCTCGAGCTGGCATTGCAAGCTCGCGATCCAGCCACTGAATTGCATGTGTCTGGTCCATCTATTCTCTCACTAGATGATATCAAAGATGGGATCAAGGTACCTAAATGCATATTTTTTTAGTAGGTACCTACTATTTATTCTGTGTTGATGGGTGATTGCATGGTTATATTTTCAGCGTACTCACATGCTTTACGATCGGAAAGGCGAGGAGCATTACAATATCATATCTGCTATACATAAATCTATTCGAGCGAGTGACGACAACGCGGCTCTTTACTGGACTACGAGAGCTTTGTATGGTGGCGAAGATCCATTGTTTGTAGCCCGCCGTCTAATCAGGGCGGCATGTGAAGACATAGGTATCTATTATTGGTCCTATATATATGTATTTAAAGGATCGTTGCCGATCGCTCGACTGTAGCCACCATGGACTGTAACACATTAACCTTTTTTATCATAATCTAAAAATGCAAAGCTTTTTCGTCTAATAAAACAAGGTAGCTTCTAAAAAAATCATCAAAATGTTTTTTTATACACATGAGCTTGAAAAAAATTTTTACCAGCAGGTATAGTGAAAAAGTACCATCAAATCTTTCAGGTTTAGCTGACCGAAACGCTATTGTAGAAGCCGTGGCGTGTTACCAGGGCTGTCAGAATATTGGGATGCCAGAGTGCGATGTCTTGCTAGCTCAATGCGCGGTTCGGCTTGCTCGAGCGCCAAAGAGTACAGAAGTGTATCATGCAATGCAAAAATGTCAGAAGTTATTGTCGCAAGGACCTTTACCACCCGTGCCTCTTCCTTTGCGCAATGCACCGACAAAACTAATGAAACAACTAGGTATTGTACATATTTTAAAGCCTTGTCAACATAAACTTGATTGATAAATGGTAATAAGGATCCATACTAATTGTGTTTACGTAAACTTTTAGGTTACGCTGCTGGCTATAACACTTCACACAAGGATAAATCGGGATTAAACTATATGCCAGAAGGAATTGAAGATGAAGATTTCTTTAGAAACTAATGTATGAAGCCATGTAGTGAGTAATGGTTAAACCACACCACGGCACGACTTCTTTGACAACAAAAATAAAAACGCTAAGCGAAATACCTCACATTCTGCCTCATGTATAAATAAAACTATGTCATACATAAGTGTCAATGTTTTATTTATTTGGGATAATCTCATTTCACAATTTTCAAGACATTATAGTAAAAATGTACTATATACAAGACGCACACACATATTTAATGTAATAATACGAAATTTTACCTAACATTGTACCTTTTGTAACATTGACGGCTTTTGCCCCAATTTTGATCTTAAATTTACAAAAATAAAATAACATTTTTACTTGACCACATACTACCAGCACATTGTGCACAAATCACAACTTATTGAATTCTAACTATATTTTTTCAGTGTAAAAATAAAGCTATCTAATAACCTGATCAAAGATTGCTCATAAGTAGAAATTCCATTTAAGTAAACGATTACTAAACTGATTTGGAGCCTCACTATTATTTACAATTGAGTAATAATAATACATAACACTAATCCTTTTATTTTCACAGCATTTTGTCATTTTTTAATAAAATTCAAAATTGGCAACTTCTTATCATATCATTCACAGGAGTTCATTCAAAATAATTCTACTCATGATTACTTTTACTTTTAGAAAATAAAGAATTCTGCAATTTGAACTACAATATAATATAAAAAATTTGCAAATTCTGTGGGCAAAAATGACTGCAACAATCTATACAAAGTATATCCTAAACTACCAGCTGGTGTCTATTGCTACAACTTACCATTATGTACTAGTAAAACTAAGAGATATTCAGAAATATGTATTTAATCTAAACAAAATAAATTAGAATCAGACTTCTAATTTGGGACCAATTCGAAAGGAATAGGTACTACATATTTGTTTATGGGTCCAACTTTCTTAAAATTTAAACAATTATCACTACCATTTAAATAAGTCAGAAATTCAAAACTTACATACAGCACATTATGTATGAAGTGGAACGTTTCAATATACATAGAAATGTGTATAAAATAAATATAGCATAATGCTAATGTGACCTTTAGAAAATGTAATCGGGGCCCGCCATGTCGATAGCCCAGCGAAATTTATCGCGTTGAGTTTTGTTGTAAATTTTTTCAAGAGGTACATCATGTTTCTTGCACCTGTAAATAGAAAAATTGTTACATTTTATTAATAGACTAAAAGATATTCATAATCAAAAAAGATACAACAATCGTTTTATAACATACCAAGCAACTGAGATCCGGGGATCAAGATAATTGAGCTTAGAGGTGCCTAAAGCAATAGTTTTGTTTTCATCACGGTCGGTTTCTTGTAGTTCCAATTTCTTTAGTGCTTCTCTCAGCTTCTCTAGAGCTTTCTTTTTCTTGTCTGCGTTAAGTTTCTCCTTGACGGAGCCGCGCTTGGCCGCTCTAGTGGCTTCACGCAACTCTTCCTCTGTCTCATCAATTTGATTGCGTTTAGCTTGTATTTTTTCTTTTAGAGCTTCCATAGATTTTCCATGTCCTGCAAGAAAAAATAGTTTAGGATTTAAACTAGTAGAGACTAAAGTTTAATAGGAGTAGTAATAATGTTATTCTCTTTACCTTTAGGAACAGCCCGTTGATGGTTACATAGTACGGCAACAGCTCGGTTAGCACGATTGTATGCAAGAATCTTTTCTGGTAGTGTAGCATCTCCATCTGTTAATTCATCTAACTGATTTTGTAAGGTAATAGAAGCATTGTATGTACGGAAACACTTTGCTGTTAAACCAGGCATCAACTCCTTTAGATGTTCATTCAATGTCTGAGTGTTGAGTCGATCAAATAAATCATCACTTCCTTTCTTGTTTTCCATAAATAGTTTGAGATTATTGTATACTCGTTTCTCAACCGGTACTTCATTGTAGTATCTGATAGAATCTTTACCGAGGAAATCAAACACTACAACATACTCTTTTCCATCTTTTTCTTTTTCCAAGTTGATGTGTTCAACTCGCAGCGAGCAGCAACCTACTGTGTCAGCTTGATCATCATCCTTTTCATTACCAGCTCTTAAGGCAAGGATATCTATGAAGTACAAAGCTACTGCACGTTGCCTCACCCGCATTTCCTTTGCTTTCCAATCGGCACGGTAAGTAGTTCTGATTTTGTCAATACACTTGTGAAGTTTCCTAGCTGTTTCATATTTCTGCCAATCCTTTTCACCTTTCAATTTTGAACTAGGATTCAACATGACATACTTGGAATTCCCTTGGACATTTTCAGTCCATGATGCTAGCCATGTAACCGTGTTGTCATGCCGCACTTCCTTCCACTTGTGTCCCGGAGGTGGTTTAGGTATTTTACTATCTTTAGAACAGTTGATCAAAACATCTTCTGGCATCACACGTTTCTTCAACATACCCATCTTCGGATGTTCACCTCTGCCTCTGAATAAACCAGGAGGTTCTATTCTGAAGTTACCAATTTTCTCTTTATGTCCATCAATGGTGCAGAATCCATATTCTTTTTGTATCTCTTCATTCTTAGCCTTTAATGCAGCCTTTTCTTCCTTAGAACGATTTTTGTTCTTTTCAGATACACTAGTAAAATAAGCAGCCATTTCTTTGAAATTGCATTTAGAGAGATCTTTGATTAGTTTACTTTCCTCATGGGTCATAACTTTACGCCAATCAGCCAGGAAGTTACTGTTAAATGCATGTTTAGTAGTGTAGTCGTGATCCAACATGCGTGCGTAGAAACCAGCAACTTCTTCAGTATCTTGGGAAAGCCGTATTTCTTTACCATCATAAAAGAATCGTACATTTGAAGGCAATGGTTCATAATCAGGTGCAAACAGAGGTCCTTTGTGTTCCAAGAATTTCCACTTAGTCCCATCATCCTTCTTCTCTTCTTCCCACCTAAAAACAAAATCATATTAATCTATTTGTATTTTTCAGATTGCAATAATAACAACATAGTAACAATACACTAGTGTTTGAGCTTATAAACAAGTTAATCTGTTAAAACAGAATACCAACACACTTTAGTCTTTTCACACGCAACTGTCTAAAAACTGTTATATTTGGCGTTCTTACTAAATTAAAATCACAGAATGCACACACAACTTTCATGAACATTATTAATTTGGCAGCTAACCTCAAAGTTATATCACATGGTTACAAGCCCTAGCGCCATCTAGTTTTCATAATATGTTCCACCCAGTTAGAGTTCAATCACCTTTTCAGTAAATTAGGAGTACATACAGTAATTTGGGAAGCAGGTATAAAATTAGCAGCAGAGCATAATCTGGAGCCGTACCATGAGGTGTTAGCGATTCAGTTTAGGTTCTGCCTGACTGTCAAAATTTTACGTCAGCGCCTTTCTTTACGTCAAAACTGGTTCGTAGTTGGACCTAAACTGAATCGCTATAAACGTTCATGGTAAGCCCGCTGGTATTTAAAAGTATTATTTGCAATTTTGAATTGCAAAGTAGATAGGGTCCTGATGTATTTTATCAACTCCAGCTATGAGTAGGTACTACTATGCACCTACATCCTAATAACTAAAGCTTTTATGGATGTAAGTATGTATATGCTTACATTCATACAATCTTCGTAACATAGAAAGATAGAATTAGTTATCCTTTCACGCAAACACTACATGACAGATTCGGCTGAAATTTGGGATTTGGAGTTTACAACCTGGAATATCACTTTAGGCTAAGTACTTTTTACAGGGTTCACCATGATAGATTGTCATCAAGAAAGTTTAGAGTTCTTACCATTTCCACACTTCTCCTTCCTCCTCTTGTCCTTTTTTCTTGCGTTTGGTGGGGCTGGGACCTTCATCAGGCTCCGACTTCACTTTAGAAGGTTTCTTCTCAACCTTTTTCTTTTTCTTAGGTTTTTCTTCTTCTTCCTCATCATCATAATCATCATAACTGGGTTCTGCCCATGAAACATAATGATAATGGTAAACTCTAAACAAACCATGTTATTCATAATGAAATGATTTGTAAAGATATTTAATGAATGTAATGCAAGATTTGTCAATTTAATAAGGGGTTTTATTGATTGTTATTGTTACTCCCATGTCAAAGACACACAGCAACCGATTTAATACCCATTTTAGTGAGTTTACTAGCAATATGAATAAGACCGTTTATTGACCATATTTTCCTGTAGATAAATAAATAAATAAATATCCTTGGACATTCCACACAGCGTCATCTAATCCCAAGCTAAGCAACTTAATGCTTGTGTTATGGTAAGCAGATGACTGATACAATACTTAGATACATTTTTTTTGTAAATACATACATACATATCATAGATAGCAGACACAAAACAAATATCTGCAGAACATACAAACATTTGTCCCGTAGCGGGGATCGAACCCGCAACCTCCGTGTCTCAGCCGAGCTTATTTGATTAAGTTTTCCAACTCAAAATGATCAATCATGGCCAATATCAGTACTAAATTATATAGTTCTTTAACCACATGTGGGGTCAGCAAAGCATAGTGTTTTTTAATTTTCTCTATCAAACTGAAATACTATCTACCTCAACTGCCTTACTATTCCTCATATTTTGCACTGCTTTTCTGACTTAATCTACACTACTTATCTCGTTCACCACACCCAAAACATTATAATTTATATTTACCTTTTTTAACTTTTTTCTCTTTCTTAGGTTTTTTGCGTTTTGTCAGAGGTATATCTTCTTCGCTCTCACTGGGCATTCGCCTTTTCCTATCCAACTATAAAAAACAAAACATTACAACAGGAAAACACAATTTTATATTAGCTCAAATGTTTTGTAGAAAATATCACTCTTATATTATAAAGGTAAAATTTGTGTGAAGGTTTGTTACTATTTCACACTCAAACTATTCAAAGGATTTGAAATTAGTACCAAGATAGCTTTTATCCTGACTTAACACATAGGCCACTTCTGATCACGGTATTCGGACGTGAGCGCGGACTATCCACCATGAGTAACAGCGCAGGGCACAGGGCACAGCTAGTATTAAATATATTTTAGATATTTACCAATGGAACATCTTCCTCGCTCTCATCATCGGGTGGAAGCTCAGAGAGGGGATCATCTTTGAACTGAGACATGGAGTAATCACATGATGACTGTGTCGTGTTGACAGCTACAAAGCCATCTTCACTTTCTTCTTTGATCTCTTGTTTCATGTAACTCTCATCAATCTGTATGGAAATTTGAAATAACTGAGTTATTTTTTATTTGAGCTTAGCAATAAATGTTTCTGATGATTTCAAGTAACTGTGATTTAACAATGATTATGATTACTTTAATGGAATTTTAAACAATATAATAATTTAAAGATGTATGTGTATTTTTAACAAATTAACCAAAATCTTAGCAAAATGTACAGCAGAAAGAAAAATGATTTTTTACCTGTAAGCAATCATCTTTAGTAGAATCTTGAGAATCTGATTCAGATTTGAATGTTTCCCGTTTTTCTTCTTTCACACTGATGCTACTGCTCCTTTCTTTTTCCTTATTTTTACTACTTGAACTGTATTGGGAAAATAAAATTATCATTAGATTATTTCATATTTTACATGAGCTTTTACATTAATTAATATTTGCTAAAAGCTTAAAAAAATACTAACCTGCTGTGTTTATCTTTAGATGAACTGGAAGAATGTTTGTCTTTATCACTGCGACTCTTGTCTTTGTCTCTGTCGCTCCTATGCCGATCCTTGTCCCTGTCCTTAGATTTGTGTTCTTTATCCTTGGATGACTTCTCCTTATCCTTGTCTTTTGATGATGATGAGGATTTCTTTTCATTGCTGCTCTTGTGCCTATCCTTATCTTTGTCTGAGCGCTCCTTGTCCTTGTCTCTGTGTTTGTCCTTGTCGCTCCGATGCTTGTCCTTCTCGCTGCGATCCTTATCCTTGTCGCTGCGATGCTTGTCTTTGTCACTGCGTTCCTTGTCCTTGCTGGATGACTTGTGAGAGCTACTGCTATGATGCTTACTGCTTGAATGTCTGTCCTTTTCCTTGTCTTTATCTCTGCAAAATTGAATGTCTTAGAGTACCTATTGGAATTGAACAGTACGAATTTAAATATTTTCATAGAAGTTTCTGGAAAACTAACCTGCTACTGGAGCTGCTATGTTTGGAACTTTTATGGTCACGATCCTTGTCGCGGTGCTTGTCCTTGCTAGACGACTTGTGGCTTGATTTGTGCTTGTCGGAACCGCTGTAACCATTCTGCACTCCGTTCACGTGTTCATTTTTATTACCATTTACTTTTCCCTGGAATAAAATATTGCAAATAGAAGAATGAACATCACTTACAAATAATTAAAGCTATATAAACTTTAAAAATAATTTTTCAACGCATGTTACTCAAAATATAGTGCTATTGATTATTTTACCGCACTTAAAACACCGACGGACACTATGCTTCTTTTCAACCTCTATTATACAGACGCCATATTGGGACTTAGAAAATTTTCGCTTCGTGGGAGCATTGTTCACCAGTAAATACAAGCTTGTAGATTATTATACGATAAAAATGAAGTTTAAATCAAAAGCTATGGTCAAAGCACATAAATTTTAATACTTACAGATTCACCATCGTTATCACTGGCTGGATTTTCGACACTCATTTTGCCCACGTATTCCGTTTGCACGAACGGCGGACGGGACGAGACGAGCGAGATTACATGAGGCCGGCCGAGTTGCACAAGGCAGAGCGGCTCGCTCGTTAATCTATGTATCTTGAAGTGACGAATGCGCATGCGCCATTTCGCGCATTGTGTACAACTTCAGGTGAATGAATGATTTGAGTCAGTGATGCCAACTCTGATGGCCCTTCTCTGCCACACACACCACACTAAATTGCTTGCATAGGGCCCAATTTAATAGGTCACATTAAGTCTAACACACACTAACTGTAACTATTATACCTAATAGACACTGCACAACACGTTAGTAAATAGTGCAGTTCAAACTGAGAATTATAAGATTCCTACCGTTATTCTGAGGTATAATAGGTAGTCCACTGAAATAGTACATATTGGCAAAATTAAAGGGGTCAACCTCGAATCGAGAGCTTTTTTAACTAGGTACTATGATGGAAACATGCTCTTTTATTTACCAAGGTGTTTAATTACAAAGAAGAGTATACAGATTAATAAAAAAATTGAAGCCTTTTTTCGACTGCTAAATTGACACATTTTGACCTCTAGCAGCTAAGTCATTAAACTATGAGGTCAATGACCTTAGCAAAAACTGCCCCTGTAAATAACCAGGTGCTCTGTGATTGTTTTGTCTGATGCTTAAAAGTTTGCAAAACCTGTACCTCCAGGTGGAACATAGATCTTCTTTCTCCTTTTTTAAAGTCAGCTAAAAAAAAACGATTCTGTTGTTGTAACTTATAGAATAGCTAGAATTTGAATAAAACCAACAAAATTAACAATAATTCATATAAATTATTTAATCCAGTTTTCAAATTAGTACCTTTAATTCGCATTACATAACATTAAAAGTCAATATTTTTTTATGAACAGTATCTTAAAACAGAAGTTCCTAACCTAACTAAAGTATGTAAAATCAATTTATCTTATTTATTACTTGAAGGTTTCTTATATACAGTCTTGCCATTTGCATCCATGGTACCTTTGAACTTTTTGAAGGCGAACGCCATGTAAATAGCTGTAAAGGAGAAAAGTAATCATTATTATTTTTATACAATGAAAATAAAAACATAACTTAAATATTTTCACAACATACTTGCTACTTCCCATTCACATTGACTCATAGTACCAATGCGATCATGTTCAGTCTTATCCTCTTTGCTTTCCCAAAACAGTTTGGCATGCTCATACTCAGCTGCGTCTCCCATGAGTTTCTTCCCAGGGGGTGGTGGGTAGCTTTCAAAGCATTTTATTTTCTGAAGCAGCTGCTTGTACTTTCCTGAATGATCTTTGTAAAAATCTAAAAACCTTGCTTTATATACCAACTCTAAACCATATTCCAATGCCAGTTTCTCAAGCACTTCAAAATTTACCAAAAATTCAGGGCAGTTTACAACACCTTCTAGATTGAAGTCATACTTACCCCCAAATATGGGGTATCCATCTTTTGGGTCAAATAATAACTTTATATTGAATATCCTGTTTCCAAAAGACCAATCAGGTGACTTTTGAGCCCGCGTTACTATCTCATAAGCATCAGGTATAGTTCCAAAGAAGTGACCATCAGGTTTTAAGCACTCTGAGATATTGGTCAGCATCCTCCTAGCTTGAGTCAAACTTTCAAAACAATAATGGAAACCAAATTGACAACTGACAAGGTCAAAATTAATTGAGGGATCAGTGTACTTGTCTCTTAGAGTATCTTTTGTACAGTCTGTGGCGATAAACTCAGCAGTGAATAGACGTCCACATCTCCTGTGCAGATCTTCATAGCGTTTCTCACACTGTTGAACAGATACTTCTGCAATGTCAGCAAAAATGACACGATCAACTCTTGCTTTTTGCCACTTGCTTATATCACCCCCTTTTCCACAGCAAATATCAAGGACTCTTATACGTCTCCCATAATCTTTATCACGAATTTTATCAGTGTATTCCTGGATGAGTACACTTTTAACCCAGTTATTAAAGTTCCTGAGGTAGAATATTGGCGAGTTGTAGCGTTCCTCGAGGCCTTTCTCTTCGAGGTGATTGTAGTGGGCAGCAACAACACTACTGTGCTTCTCTACATGAGCTATTTTTGGTTCAGGAATTTCCTCTTTAAATGTGTTCTCCGACGTAGATCCTTCTTCAGGGACAGCAGCGGTGGACATTTTATAACCTCTGACAATATTGCCAACTATTCTATGAATAGCATTAGCAGACTGGAAAATGAAATGTTTATATTAAAAACCGACGAAATCTGACTCATCAAGTAATTAATAGGACAAATCAAATAGACTTGGGTTATGCGAAGCTATCGGCTAACAAGGAGAGGAAAATGCAAACAAAACAGAATTTACCTGCCAACGAAATTCCAGTGTAAAATAATTTAGTATTCAATGCAAACCCTTGGGCTATCTCACGAAAGTTTTTTTGTGAAATTGTTAGGTAAAAACATGAAGAAAGAATGCGTGTGAAAAGATAAAAAGGAACTTCGTTTTCGTTTTCGTACGTATTTTCAATTCTATCTTTTTTACATTTGTTTCCCAATACCTTTTCGTTTGGAGTTTGGAACTTTGGTTGGAGTGGAGTGGGTGGGTGGAGTCATAGATAATCTATATCATCTATTTATGGTGGAGTTGGAGGTTGGAAATCAGTCATTCATTCGGCTTCCAGTTCTTCTGTTTGTCAGTGTCAGTCAATTCAAACGTGATCGCATGATCAAATTCTGTCAACGTCAATTGTCATATTAAGTCAATGTCAACAAGGTTCGTTTCGGCATAGCACTGGCTGACTGGATTGACACAAAATAAAAGAAAGAAAACTGCCGTGCCGAGTAACCGGATACCCGGTGCAGTGCAGAGCGAAATTCAAAATTTTTTGCAACAAGAGAATCAAATCAACAACACAATCAAATTAATGTTATGATAAGTAACTTGTACTTACAAAATAATGAATAGCTAGAATCTGTTAGCTTTAATTTAACGCTGAGTATATTTTGACTGTTTACAAAGTTATTGTCACGATAAAACAATGTGGATAAACAATAAGTAATGAACTGACAGTACTTCAACCTTACCGGAAGTTGCTGTCAGTTCATTAAATCACTTGTGAATAGTTTGTAAATTCGTTTTATAATTAATGAAATCATATTATTATTATTTTGTATTTTTACAGACATTTAGAATATTATTTTAGTACTCAATTGTTTATTACTGTTCCGCCAGTACTTGGTTTGACTCTTGAGTTGTCAAAAGGCAGTATAAAAGAGGGTACACCAAGTACGGGCGCCATTCGTGTTGTAATCATGAAGAAGTGAAGATGGTGTTAAGTTTAAATTGATGAAATGAATAGATTGTTCAACATATTATCCAGTGTTTCACTTTTGAGCTTTTACACAGAAAAATAAATGTTTATTTAAAACTCAACACAAAACAAGTTTATCACAACAACTTTATTCCCTACCAGAATAATAATTTTATAATATAGGTACGTACTACCCTACTACCAAACAAAATATCACATCTTATGTTCTTGCAACAGATAAAAAAAACATTTCCATTCCATTCATTACTTACTTTGTAAAAACGAGTGTAAAATGAAAGTTACGTGAAAATTACTAACATTTATAATGTAGGTATGTTACATTGCCATGGTCACCACTCCCACTACAGTACAGTCCGAAAAATTCAGTGTGTGCTTGTGTTTTACTTACTCGTAAACTGCCGCCTATTCTCCAAATAACCATGTTAAACATGTCTTGTCGCGGCACGTCACGGCCGGCCGACGTGGTTATTTTGAAAAATTCTATGGATTTCAGAAAACAAAAGCTGGATAACATGCAATCTCTTACCGCGTCATTTCTGAATGTCGTCAAGAATCGAGCAGCTGATGAGACAATGTTTAGGTAGGTAAGTACGTCTCCATATTTTAGATAAGTAATAGATGATGATGATGATGATAAACCGCTAGATGTACCTAGGTAGGTACACCTACTTATTAGATTCGTAGAAAGAGTCTGCGGTAAACAAACTAAAGGACTAACAAACAAACGGGAACTTCTATTAGGTAGGCAGTATTATAGCAGAATTTATATAAGTATGAAGCCTACTGTAATTGCCTTGACTTTAGGGTACCTTATTTATGGTTTTTTAAGAGTTCATTTTTTTTATGAAAGCAATGAGCCCGTTCTGGCGAAAGTGGGTGGGCAGAGTCGCACGCAAGCAATGACAGGCAGACCTGCGGCGGCGCGGCGCAGGGGCGAAGGCGGCGCGGCGCGGCGGGCGGCGGCGGCGGCTGCGCGGGGGCCTCGATGCCGTTACGTGGAGCGCGCGCGCGCAGGCAGCCGCGGTGCCACGACGCGGACGTGCTTCACTCAGTTCGTGCGCGAAAGTCGTTACCTGCGTCACTCCATACAATTTCCCCACACGCAAACACCATTTCTTCTGAATGTTCAAGTGAAACGGATCAATTTGCTAAGACAATTCGAGTTAGTTGTTTATTCGGCTGTACAAATCGACGGTGCAGTTCGCGGTGCATCGCGGTGCAACCTTGTGAAGCAGTGAGAAAGCGTGTGACGTCAGACCGGCCGAACCGATCATATGTTGATTTGGACGCGGATGCAGTGAGTGATGGAATGTGGCGTGTTGTTATGGTGACGTGATGGTGCTGTGCCTGGGTCTACCTGGTGTGTAGCCACGCCGCCGCCTGAGCGCGGTTCCTCCACGGGAACCATGCGTGGAAAAAGATGAGCCAGGATGCTGAGAGCTTGGTAATATCACTTTTATTTTCGCACATTTTATTGCAAGTAGGTACCTACCTACATTGGACCCGCTACATAATAGAAAAGTATCTCCCAATTTCACGAGAGTTTACATTCGTCTGTCTTCTGTTCTGTTCTGACTGACTGGAATGAGTAATGAAGTCACCTTACTCCTTAAATCTATACGGAAACGATCATCACTTAAAGCTATTTATAGAGATGATGATAAGTGCAGAAGGTAAAATGAAAATATTAATGCGTAGGTTGTGTACCATACCTACCAGTACCAATCGGATTTAAGACGCTCAAGGTTTTGGTTATAGGTAGGTGAGCTAAGCAACACAAGCTGGTAATGTTGGTGATTAAGGTTGAATTGGGTAGAGTTATGAAATTTAGACATAATATTTTATTCAAAATAAGGCTTAAGTTTTTGATTTCTTTATTTAAATAGAATTTTCGAAGGAACATTGGTATTAAAAACCTTTGTAAATTACCTATAACAATTCGTGTAGGTAGGTATAACAAGTAAACTAATAAACAAGTGACAAAGCAGGAAAATGTACCTATGAATTTATACCAACTAAAACAGCGACGTTGATATTTTCAATATACCTACCTACCTACCTATAAACATCTATACGAATCGTAAATCCCTATACCTACATGTGTGACAATAACTTTTAACAGTAGATGAACTAACTTGTTTGCATCGTAATCATCTCATAGTGTCATTCATTCTGACAAAATACAATTATGTAAACCATAGATTCCTTATATTACAAAACAGTGATCTACCTCTAGACGAGTGTTGAAAGCGCTCGTGGGACCAGCTTGCTTCACGTGAATAGTTCTAATTCTGGTCCATTGTTTACGATTCCCAGTACGCATAGGTACCTACATTGGTAGGTGCTACAATTTCAATAGGAAGTTATAATTCAGTTTTAGCCACGTAGTAGGTACAAAGTAGGTGTTATGTATGTTTTTTGTAAAGCTTTTCCTTGCAGGGATCAAAGGGATTACGTTTTTGACATGCAATCCTACTTCCTACTAATTCCTACTAATATTATAAATGTGAAAGTTTGTGAGAATGTATGTAGGTTACCATGTTTGTTATTCTTTCACGCAAAAACGGCTGGACCGATTTGGTTGAAATTTGGTATGTAGATAGGTGATAGGTACCCTGGATTAACACGTAGGCTTCATTTTATCCCGATATTCCCGCGGGAACGGGATTTACGCTGGTGAAACTGCGGGGCGCAGCTAGTGTAACATATTTTTAACTCTTGCCCTTTTGAAACTTTCGCGATCAGATCACATGATAATAATAGGCAAGTATTTACGGGTATTAAACGCGATTCACTTTACTACTTCACGACAGAATAATGATGGAACAGAAGCACAGAATCTAAACTTCGGAGTGAGACCCCCTGCCTGTGACTACCTACCGCACAGAGTCGTGCACTGTTGGTTTGTGGTACTTAATGTATAAAATCGCCCAAATTGAATACCTACATAATTAATAATGCCCATACAAAATACGTCATACAGTTGAACGGTTCTGTCATTACATTACTAGGTAATACAAGTAGTGTGAATTAGCGTGCAAGTATGACAAAATTATAATCATGGCTAACTTGCAGTTGAAGTTGTAGTGCGTGTAATAGACAATTCGTCAGCGTCGCATTTTTATTAAGAAAGTGAAACGTTTGGACCTTCGGCAACCACTTTCACGTTACAGTGCCTATTTTTTCCGCTATATATCTAATACGTATCTGTATTGTACAGCCGAAAAAATAGGGAAGCTTACTTTTAGAACTCCAATTAACAATCTACTTTTTATTACTTAAACCGACTTAGGAGAACAGAGTTAGTTTCATCGTAGGTACCATGTGTTAACTAATAAAGTTTTTTAAATGGCAAATGAATAAATAAAAATACCCATTATACCCACTAGCATTTAAACTTTTAGTAAGCTCTTTTTTTCTGATTTTTTAATCATTGGCGTTGTTTGCAAATTTGATTGTGAGCGCGTTGAAATCTTTTTGTGAAATATAATTCTCGTAGACCCCGTAGCACGCATCTACGACATCAATAATAATGATTACAGTCGCTAATGAAATGGTAAACATGGATCATGGATGTACTATAAGTAAATTTAAATTACCGTGGTTCGACTGATTAAAGGGGACTATATCAGCTGTCTTCTGTCACATCTGTATGTATAGCAGAGCATTTTCTCGTTAACAATAGCTTATTGAAATGATTCAAGTGGATTCAAGCATGGAGTTCATTGTGACGCGGAGCGTGACGTCACAGTTGTGACGTTTATCGGGAAAAGCCGAGAAAATGTTGCGCTTGCGTAGTTACTGCCTGCCGCCATGCCGTCATAATATCTGCCTTCAGATGGGCCGATGTGACAGAGCTCTGCTCCGCTGACTCAGTCGCACGCCGCTCGTCCGTCGTTCCGTGCGGAGTGCGGAAGGGCATGACTTAAACACGACTTTGTAAATGGATAATATTCCCGCCATTATTTACTTTCCATCTCTTTTTAATGTGAAGTATAGGCAACGGGACATTTTAATGTTTTTAGCAATAAACTCGGTGATAAGATTGCTGTAAATATTATATTTACGAGTTGTTCATGGACAGATTAGCGTTGTGTTATTGTGCGAACCGGTGTTTAATTCCAGTGCAATTTGCATGGTAATTAGGTGGTACCAATTGGGTTTATCCTCAGAACGGTATGTACCTTACCTACTATGTAGTCAATGCCAAGTTAAATTATCATAATCTTACATTGATAACTGCGTTTTAGGCACAATACAATTTTACAAATATACAGGTAGGTTCATAATAAAAAAACGGAATGGTGAATTGGTGATACGTAGGTACATATCTAACAAAGTCATTTAAATGAACTATTTTAAATTGTAATAGCACAGTAATAGTCCTACCTACTCTGAAATTATTTTCTATTAATTTAAAGTTCCAATTCAATGTCTAAGTGTTTTTATTTCAACTTTGAGATTTTTAATATCATTCTTTGAGGTGAATTAGCTTAAAAAAACCTGTTTATTTGTCGTCTTTTTCTATCAATCACGTTTGTAATCTTATCAAAGAAAAGAATCCAGTTTTTGTAAATGGTTTTAATACTGACGACTAAACCCGAATGTAGTGTAGTGATTGGACGTTGAATAAAGCCAGGTAAGATTTTTTTTAGCGTTGCACCTGATGACGTGACAGTACACAAGACCGTTGACCACCTGTCACTTTTCAATTCAAAGCCTTCATTGCGTCCTTTCTCAAAAAACATCTGCCGTTTTGGGTTAATCGGCTCAAACTGGTTTTAAATGATTTAATCACACAAACACTGTAGTCTGTGCAGTTTCGAGGTATTAATCGGACACGGTCCTTTTATTTTGGTTTGTTAGTCGAAAATCAGATTATAATGTACCTACTTACCTATTTAAAATTATGTAGTTAGGATTTATTTAAAGAAGTATAATATATATATCTCGTCCTATTCCTCTTTGTCGATCTAAATGTTTAGAACGTGTTATATTTGTGATCCGCACTCGATATTCTGAAAGTCTAATATGTTTGGCCAATACCTTCGTATTTGACCACGTATTTGTGAAGGAACTTGCGTAAGATACACTACACACCTTGCCAATACCTACTTGTTATACAAGCATGCGTGTGTGTTGTCATAGTAGGTACTCTGCATCGGCCGCTCCCTTCCTCAATTATCCAATTTCCTCGTCTGAACGTCAGACACCGAAGTCTGTAGGTACTGCACACTCAATGCTCTTGCGGCAACAGATATCTATTGTTGCTTGCAGCTTGTTAGTTTAGGTATCGTTTTCGCAAGTACTTTGAAGAAATATAACAGTTAGTAAGTACTTTTAACGTTATTTGTAATGGGAGTGTACAAGTTAAAAAAAGCGGGCCCCAGTGCACTTCCTTGCGGTAGTCCATTTTTCTACCTACAGTCAGGTTTTGGATGGACCTAAAGATGCTAGAGGCCAGCATTTATTAGCTGGTCCAAGGCGTTGGATTTGTTAGGCATAGTCATCGAACCCCTGCTTTACCGTTTTTTTATGTTTTTGATGCATTAGAAGATTTTAAAGAGATTTCATTACATTTTCAATAAAGTGATTTCTTAAACAGAAAACTTGATGCCCCTATAATATTAAAATCACGTTGGCTCTGGCGTGGACTTATCAGTCGACCTAGACCTTGGGTCGCGTTTCATCTAATCTTGTTACAGAGCGCGTGGGCTGCTCCAATCGTTCTTCTTACTATTTGCTTACTTTGCGAGATTATGCTGGAATAGTGTGCGTAAAATATTTACGAGTAGCGTAGAGGGAATACAAATCAGAACCAAATAGCCTAAAACGCAGTTATCAATTGTAAAGTTTCACATAACACTTTTAGTACCCACATAGGTACCTTTTATCTTTACATTGAAATCTTACTACTTTTAATTGTTAAGTGATCATTGTGTTCAATAGCTGAAAAAATATTCTTATGCTGTACAAATAAATTCTTAAACAATATTGTGCATCTCAAGTGAAAGACTAGAAGAGATGCTGAGTGTTGATGAGGAGGGTGCGGTGAGCGAGGCGGGCGGTGGTTGAGGGAGTATGTTGGTGCGGGGTTGCGCGGGGGGCGAGCTGCGTCACTCGCTGGCGGAGCGCACCAAGGCGCTGGCGGCGAGGTGCCACGCGCTGGCCGGCGCGCGCTCACCGGCGCGACCCGACAAGAGCGCAGAACGCCGTCGTCCCAGGCACCGCAAGTCGCAGACACGATGGTATGTCAAGGTGAGTTGTGCTCTTGTCCTTGTGCTGTCCCTGCCGATGGAGCAGTGCCGTGATGCCGATGAATGCTCTACGTAATGTATCTTGTTTGTTGACAAACATTTTCTATATAGATGCAGAGAACAAGAGAATCAAACGCAGTAGGCAATCTGGCTGTGCTGGTGATGATGAAGAAAAATCTTACAAAATGGAATAATGGTAGACTGATGTTAATGGTAAACTGATAAACCATTTTGGAGAGAGACAAATATTAGTCAAGTAATATGCAAATGCATATGAGTGGATTGAACATTCGATCATAAGAAATGCTTTGCTTATTCCCATCCCATCCCATGTAATACCGTTTGCTTGTTTCTCATGGCAATTTATTTGTTATCAGAAGGACATCTAGCAAATTGTTTAAATTACCGAGTTACAATACACAAAGATGCTTTAACAATTATGTTCTACCTACTGCTTAAATTATTCATTAATTCCTCGTTATTCAAATTGCTTCTTAACTTAGAGACGGCATTCACATTTACACTTCAAGCTGATGTCTTATCAAATATGAGTCCACGTAACGTAATCTCATTTAGGTATGTTTAGTTTACAATGGATGCTGAATAATGACTTTCCGGTGTGGAACGGATATAGCCGCTAGGTACAGTTCATCTTCTATGATTCAACGTAGGTACTTACTAGTAGATGTTTCTATATGACACACTCTAGATGACAAACGGTGGTCAAAGTGCACTTTAGGTAGCAGTTACTTGACGAATAATAGGAATTAAATATATCTATGATTTGAACTTATTTGAGTCAATAAATATTACTCATTGAGCTCTTATTTTGTACCTCTGTTGTCGGGATGGTATTTTACTGATGTAAATTAGCGATAGCGCTAATATTTTGTTAATTGTTCCTGCCTGCAGAGCTGAAAATGATTCAGTTGCTCTATGAAACTCACAAAATTTTTGATGCTCAATAGAGAGGTCGTTTCGTTTTTTAACCAGATTTGAAATAGTCAACATTCTTGTTTTGGCCAGCGAAGTGTCACAGTCAGTTACACTAGTAGAACAGTTATGCCTGGTTGGAAAGTATTCGCAATGTTCTCGGGTGTAAGAACGGTGCCAGTAAATTGTGTTATAGTGTGTTCGTCTGCAGGCTTCGTTAGCAATGCAGGTCAAGGCTTGAGTTATGTGAGCGTCCGCGTCGGTGCATGCGCTTGGAATGCAGGCTTGTGCCGAGGAATGCCATGTAACTATGAGCCTGCTATCACTGCGCGACCTCTGTGCATTCAAAATAAGGTACATTTGGATAGATCTTTGATACCTAACACGATGTCATTTGAAACATGATAACAAGAGAACCACAATACAAACTTTCCACTATCTCTTGTAGAAAATCTCTAAAAACTCAAGTGTGACTAATTCACTGGCGGCATATTTACCCGTGGCGTGGCAAACACGGTTTTATTGTACTTGTACGTTAAGTTTAACCTTCTGCTGATTCGAGTTTTTCAGCTGTTCTGATGGTAGCTTCGAGTAGGTACTTTATAAAAACTATAAAAAGTCTAAATATTGGCCAATAAAACTTTACATTTGCTAGTCCCCGTTCTGCTTCTGAGGCCTTTGTTACGACTTCCACGCTACACACTACACAGACACGACGATAATGAAACAAACAAGAGCATAATTTGCAACGTGCGAGTCTTGTGAATCATCATTCGTAATGTAATGACGAATCGCACTCATTGTTTGCGGTGTTTGAAAATTGTTTTGTAGATTTAAATTGCTCACTATTCTGTGAATTTTGCGATCTATTTTTTAGGTACTTTGGATAAGATTACATATTTAAAATCTAAGTCTTTCCCAGATCTCTGTCATGCCATGATGCGTGCGACGCGTCTTCTAGACAGAATGAGTGGATAGGTACACCTTGCCAATTAAAAGTACAATCTCAGTTGTATTATAATTAAGACTATTAGTTAAATCATTACCCCGAATTCAAGTTGGAATCTCATTAAAAATAGTATCTTCTTATCAGAATTTCAGTAGACGTTTTCCTTAGCAGACTAAAATATTGCCTTACACTTTAAAAGCCTCTGATTAGCATAACTAAGTATAAAAGAAAGAATACAAGTCATCGAGCACCTGGGGTCGTTGTCACTACTCGCTTCGGTGCTCCATACGTAGGTACTCTTAGTACTTAAGTATTGATTGCGGAGCCGACGACCTCTGTATTCTTACATTTATTATCGCTTCTTTTTCACCTTCGTCTTCGATATAGACAGTACTCGTAAAGTCGTAACACATAAGCAACTATAATAGGTTACATTGCACAATATGAATCGTATGCGAATGGATGCGCCTAGTTTCAATGCCTGCACTCAAAGATTGTAGTAAACACAATTACACTATTTCAAAAAAGAAGGTTATCTATAAGTTTGCATTGAAAATATACTTCAGAAATAATTGTGTAACTAGCATAAAAATATATCAAATCAATTGAAAGTTTTAAGCACATATTGCACATTTAAACATTAGTATCACCTTACAATGTTGATTGATTCCTTTCTGTTGTTAATGTTGGTAATGTTTACAAATAGACATGTTCACCATTTTGCAACAAAGAAAATGTCATTCCAGTTCTACTACTACTTACTACTCAAGGTACCAGCAGGGTTAGGAAGTTACAATATGTATTTTATTTAGTAAAGCTGCCCACAATGGACCACACTAGCTCACGATAGGGATTTTATTATTATTATAATAATTTACTTTATACACGGGATGAGTGGAGAAAGGGAAGGGAGGCCTTTGCCCTGCAGTGCAGGCTTTTAATAATAATTTAGTAAAGCTAAGATGATTTCACAAGAAAATGATGTTGAAAACAAGAAAATAGACGCGTTTTTCAAATGAGGCATATATATACGAAAGCTTCAAGTTTTTATGCACACACCTTTGAGTGAAATCACGTCATGCTGCAAAGAGAAAATGGAATGACCGACATCTCTCTCATCACTATACTAGGCATTTGGATATGAATGCAAAGTGTAAACAAGCACTGAACATAGATGCATATCAAAGGAATACTGATGAAAAGTAGTTACAACTAGGCTTCGGTAAAGGATGTTTCTAGGCCATAGCTCGGATCTGAAAAGAGAGCAAAAAATACTCGACAGTTTTGTGGTTATATGTACGTGTATCAACTGCATTTTATAAAAAGTAGTTCGTCCGTTAGTTTGTACGACTGTCCGACGTCCGTTTGAGGTTGACTGGCTATTATGAATTATGAATTGAGATATAAAAGCATGAGACGGCATGACGAGGACTCTCTTGATAAGTTATGCATGTTCACGAATGCTCAGTGTTGCTCAACGCTGGGTGATGGTTCCGGGTAGCGTCCGCGCAGGGCGGGCCGGCAGCCAAGCGAATCCGTCACGCCAGCCGGCACAATGCCCTCAGACTTCACCGTCCTAGCCTCACGACAGTTTTCTAATCGGCCACGCTTGTCTTTGCTGACAGTACTTATTGCATAATACCGTACAATCAAGTTACTATGTATCAAAATATAAATTTAATTTCTTTGTTCACTTGAAGAAATTGTTCTTGTGGAAAAATTTAACTAGCCCGAAAAGTCTATTCATTATTTTATGGTGCTAATCGGACTTGCGTTTTATGGATTGTGAGTCAGTTCATCTTTAAACTTTACCTATTGAATAAGTATACTTAGGGGGAAGTAACCCATAAAAAGAGACTGATTTTCTCTACTTATAGGTACTTACATCAAAAAACATTATTTAGATGGTTTTTAGAAACTAAGTAGGTAGGTAAAGGTTAGCTTCTGAGGCGGTATAGCGTGAATAAAATTGCCTAATCATGGTAATACTTCAAATCGCGTCACTGAAACTCCCCGGCTCGTAATATTATTCTATTTTGGGAAAGATTAGGTAGGTAGGTACTGGTCCAGCCCTGTGCCACGGTTATTTTTTGGGCATTTAAGATGACCATTTTTGAGGGTTATGTTTTCTCACATAGGTGTGGTATTATCAACTTTGACTACTACTTCTACGACTAGGTACATAGGTACTTCCCTACTAAAAATGCAAACTACGCAGTCGTATAGCGAAAAGGCGTCAATTACAAAAATAAGGTGTGATGAAAATACGAACGTAATAATATTACCAACTGGCATCCTTAAGTTATTTCATTTCAATAATCTTATCTTTCAGAAGATATATGTTGATTCTGCCAATATTGTCCTGATAATGAACCGTCTCACTTCCACGCTTCAGTTATTGATTTGTATATTCCCTCGGAAGAAATTTTGGTCTCTAAACGTTCGGACGACATCTGCTTACAATTTTTTCGAGGAAATAGACCATTACATTCGATTGAGAGACCTTAATGTACACATTTAGCAGAACGTGAAATAAGTATTCTACCAAAATTATAAAATGATCGTTTTATAGAACCGCCATAAAGAAGTATTTTTTTGTATTTTTTTTAATCTACAGGGGCATTGTTGAGCGTAGCAGCTTTCTACACCGTCTATCTGCTAAATTTAGATCACTGCAGGTTGGATCGATACGGCTAGTGCTTCCTATTTCAAACGGATGGAGGTTTTCAAGAAAATTTATTAAATAAAAATGTTCAAGAAACTTACATAACGTACTTAAACTTACCATAATTAGGTATATTAATACAAAGGAAACACTTTAGAATCTCAAACGATGGTATTCGTTTACAATCTTCTAGGTACATATCTGCAGATTTGATTGTACGTATCATTTACAAGGTCAAATCCTTAGCATACAATCTGTATTCGAATATTCGTTTAAAAATTTCACCTGATATGATATTTATAGATCTATAATTATGATATCTATTAATACCTACTTGGTAAAATTAATTTAAAAAATTGAGTGTGGGACTGACCCAGCGAACTTCAAAGCTTCAAACTGCCATTTATAGTATTCTTGTACCTACATCCCAAAAATTTTAATTTTCTAAATAGGCAGCTGAGGTCAAGTTTTAAGAGAGTCATTAGACGAGAGGTTTTCAGGTTACAGGGTGTGTAAAAGGTATTTTACGTAATGAAATTCTTTGAAAGGAACATAACACTACTGAGCTTTTATTAACGCGACGAAACAATACACCGATTAATGTACGTCTCACTAATCGATAGCACTCCACTGAAGTGGGTTATTATTTTATCGTTTCTAAGGTATTGGTGTTATTGGAAAATGAAAGTAGGATTTCATAAGAAACGGTATTTTTATGATACGATATTGACTAGTCTGACTCTTTTACTTACGCCGCAATATAAACCGGGTAAGCACATCAATGGACTTTTCGCAGTAGTATCGTAGTATCTACTCTTTCCTATCCTGTGTGGAATAAGTAATAACTTCTGCTAATAAATGGGAATTTGTGTTAGTACCTATATGCATTTGTACGTTACTTTGACTACCGTTACCTTACATTCATACGATGATACCTTGGCAGGAGGGACATACATGATTAATTCATTAAATTTCATTCAACAATCAAAATCGCGTGTGTTATTTTTTAACGCTACGTTACAGTTGTTCATAAAAACTCGCACAATTTGTTCTATCTAATATAATATATTCTAATTTCGTAGCACTTGAAACGCGTTGAACTCTTTTTCAAGAGTACCAAGGCAAAATTTAAATTGGGTAGAGAAACACAATACAAGCTACTTACTTTTTCGATGCTGAAGTACGTTTGTTCGACCCATAGTTGAACTTCTTATAACTGGAATACTTAGGTAGGTACCTACTTGAATTTAAAGTTATAGTGTAATTACTTCTAATACAACATAACCTGAAAGGTCACAAGAGTTCATCTGGTGCCGGCGCCGACTGGACTCTTGGCGCGATATCAAACAGCCAAACTCCTACAATCAAGAGAAAATAAACCTCTGGATACTATGCTCTTACATTCTGGTACGTATATCCTGGAGACGGAGAGTATAAACTGGTAGTACCATAGCTTGCTAAAGTTATATTCTCACCAAAAGTTTCATAGACAGACTGGCAGAATTGCAATGGATCCAGGTGGTTATTGGAATCTATGCAGATGTCGCCAAGCCTAAAACTAAACGAAATAAAACATATGACATCATCTCTAGTTAGTTTAATTTTAGTTTTGGCGAAATGTGAATCGCCACTATTTTATTGTGTTGGTACTCCACGCACAAATTTTTGAGTCCACGTACATGTAGAATGCTCCATGGTTATTTTGCGACTCCTTGTGTTATTACAGTGTTATCTCAAGTTTATGGCAAAAACTTAAAATGGCTATGAAATGGGATTGTAAAATATTTGTCTACTAATATCGTTATTGGGTTATTTATTTAAGTACTAATACTGATACACGCAAACAGCAGTAGGCACCTATCTTTAAAAATGCTCTATATATAAATTAATAGATATTATAAAGAGGTAATGTTGGTTTGTTTGTTTGATGGAGGTAATCTCCGAAACTACTCGGCTGATTTCAAAAATTCATCTCTAAATCATCGATGTGTAGAATGGACTGTTTGGATGGTTATATGCTATATTTTATTCCAGTAGTTTCATTAGTACACCCGTGCAAAGCCGCTGTTATTAAAATATATACCCAAAAACGTTTCGTTGAGTGCACAATTACATAGTATCGACTGAGCTTATAATATTAAGTGTATGTAATGTTGGACCGTGTGTTTGTACATTATTTTGTAAACGACGTTTTCCAATTAATATATTTGGAGCTACTACCATAACATGGAATCATTACAATAATATAAGTACATAATCGCATTATAATTTAGAAAAACTACAAGATAATGCGATTTAGTTTAAGTAAACTCACGTTTCCAAGCCTGTTATTAACGCACACTATCACAAGATTCATAAGCATTGTATTGTACAGGTGTACAATACAATGCTTATGAATCTTGTGATGGTAGGCCAAGTACATCGCCATTGACGTGCTCTATCGGTGTTTTTCACGCGATCTCTCCACGAAGAGAGCAGTCGCTTTGCGCCCGCGTCGCAGCATCAGCGCTTAAACATTCAATAATAATTACAATTTCCTAAGTTTAATTTCCCATGAAATAGTTTCAAATTTTGTTAAATTCTTCGATTAACTCCAGAGGGAAAGCGAACTTGCTCGTACCACTAATGGAACTTTCATCTACCTAATGCAAGGCGGCATGAAGTGTTTATTACGCGATGCGCGTCGTTTGTGTAATACCTATGCAAATACTATTTAATATTATCGCATCATACTTGTAACTATGTAATAAATTGTGATGCCTTGTTGGACTTCATCGAAATAAGTGAGAGAGAGTTAAACGTTATGATAAGACTGAATGAATAGTGGGTAGTTCGTTGAATGTCAGAAATTAAAGTGTTATAGTGATTTATCAGTAGTTTGGTTGTTGAAGTGTGTTTCGAGCCGGATACCGTGGAAGTGTGTCGTCGTCCGCGCCTAGTGCGATTTCACCCGCGTTACGCACCTCCGCGGCTTACATACTGGTTCGCCTCTCGCCGCTGATTGATCCAATTAAATATATTACGAATCTATACCTTATAACATTTCCATGAATGTGGAACCACTGAAATATCTCTTCACACAGTCATAAGAAACAACACTAGCATAGCACAGACTTTCAGGCATGTGAACAGACATTTGGAGTCATGTCTAATTGCTATGTTGAGCGGAAGGTGTAAGTAAGGTGTTTCTGGATGGATCGGATCTTATGCTAAGAAAGTACGCTAGAACCAATTCTACATTAAATGCTGATTTAAAGTGATAAATGCGGTAAGCGCGGCGCAGCACGGAACGCTGGCCAGTGAAAGTGAGCGTGATGCAGCTCAGCTGAGCTGGTGACGTCGTCGCGTGACGCGGACATGGGCCATGTGGAAGATATGCGGCGTCAGTAAGGTCGTGCCCGCACTCTTCCATAGCATTAACGATGATTATGTAAGCGGTGCGATTGCACATTCCAATGTTATGTCATACCAGTTATCATTGGAAAACTGATGTAATTTATACTAGAAAGTAAGCATAGAAATCTCACGGCTAGTTCAGAAGATACTATCTTTATCATTTCCTTTCTAAATGTCGCTGATGACAGTGGTCAAACAGACAAGTTTTGCGTTAGAGTTGATTTTAAAATGGCTATTGTCATCGAATTGTCCTAGTTACACGGGGGTTCAAGTGCTTTCTCCACCTGAAATAGAATACGTGGTCTGTACAATCAAACTTATATTACCATCTTTCTTACTACCAACAATGCACTGGTACCTGTTATACGAGAAACCGATAGGGATTTTCTTTGTTGTTTTGTCACATTGTTATTCTGTAAATGTGAGTATGTTGTGTTGACCGTGCATGGTGTGTTCCAGCAGCCGACATGGCGGTTGTGGGGCGAGGAGCGCGTCGACGGCGCCATCTACACCGTGTATCTCAAGAAGGTGCGCTATCACAGGCCCACTAGGAGCGCATCCAGCGTAAGTACGATTCTCATTATTCTCATCATAAATTGGTTACAAACGTACCAAATCGTATAATAAGTACCTACTCCATGTCTGATTTAAGTCGTTTGTCAGCTTATTAAGTAAATAAAGGTTATTAAGATAACAAAGATACTGACAAAAAAATATTGTTATGCGAAACTACAACGCAATCTATTCAGACTTTTCCTAAAATTGTACACCCAAAAAAGAGCTTGGACTGAATCCTTTCATTGTTTTGATTTTGTAGGTTTCTGTATATAGCATACATACCTATACTTACATGCACACATCACTTGTATTTTTGTACAATACAAATAACATAGTAGCTATAAAACGTTTAGAGCACAATAACACGGTTATATTAGCTTCGTTAATGGCTTCCCGCCCGGATGACGATGGGTGATACCATCATACAAGGTTGCAGACTATGAGACTACACGCGGTGCAAATATCATAGGTATTATAAATTCCACTATAATTTTTTTGCCCCTCAAGGGTATGAATGAATGAATGAATAGTAGATTGCTATACGAGGGGGCAAAGGCATTTTTTCTATGCACGAGATGGTTTATCGCGCGAGCGTCAGCGAGTGCGATAATAGTTCGAGTGCATCGAAAAGCCTTTTCCCCGAGGTAAGCACTCTGCTTTTCATTACGAATATGAGGAAATTACCAAAAAAATTGATGTAAAATTTAAATTTCACACATGAAAATTAGCTGTCTCGCTTTTTTTTTAAATCGACTAGTTTAATATTGACTAAAAGCAGCTAACAATGGCATGGCATAGCTGCGTTCCAGATTTAAAAAAAAATACTGACTGGTAGAATGGCTATAAAAGTAGTAGGCATTCTACCAGTAGTTTTTTTGATGATGAAAAAATTTAAATAAATAAAATAAAATAAATAAATATAATATAATTAGTGCTAGAGAAGCACAAATTCGTGCAAGAGAGACATAATATCTAGCATCTGATTGAGTTAGAAGAACTTGAACACTTAGCATGCATCGACATGCCACAAAAGAAATGTCAAAAATGAAGTTGACATTTGACAGTTATTTACTTTCCTGCCCTAGGGCAGGAAAGTTCTTGTTTTCCCTAGGGACAGAAAATGCTACTTTGAACCCTATAATCAGGCAACTTCGTGCGTACTTTCCGTGTATGAGTAATGAAAAATACTTTATTGCGTACAGAAAGGAACTTATGAACTACAAATCCTTAGTAATAATTGTACAATGGGCGGTCTTATCGCTAAGAAGCGATCGCTTCCAGACAACCTTAGCGTTATTTAAACTAAAATAATAGCGTGTTGGTTTTCGTATTTCTGATATTACTTCCAAATAATCCTTGCGACGACTACAAGAATATTTCTTATCTGGGACCAATTTATATTTTCAAACTATCTCTAGATTTAGTACTGCAAATGACAAATTCGTAATTTTCACCGCACGCTTTCCAATTTGTGCTTTCATCATCCTTGCTAAAACATACTAGGAACTTGTAAAGTGTAAAATGTTTATAGATGTGTATGTATGTATGTACGTAGCCTTGCAACACAACAGCTAGCTTTTCAATTTTGCAATGACCCAAACAACAAAAAAACGGGATTGCAACCTGTCACCTATGGAATGTTAATTTTGAAATGTGGGCATGTTCTAAATGTGTATTCGGAATAATTCGTATGTAGAAAAGAAATACCTTTGACTACCCCATTAGACATCTTAAGATCTACTTACAAAAAACATATTGCTTAAAGATATGAAAGAATATGTCTACAACCTCTCGGGAATACAGTCGTGATTATATTCATTTTTATAACAACGGAAAGCGCGATTGTCAATCTGTGATCATAAACAGGAATAAATTAGTCTTGCAAAAACTGGAAACAATAGTTGTATATGTTTATCGTGTCAATAAAAGCCATTTCAGCCCATGTAGGTCCCGCATTCACTTTCCACCAACATACCTGAACTGCTCTTTATACCTAAACTGCGATTATTGGCACGATGGCTTGAAGTCTCGTTTTCGGTTTTGGTACATGGACACTGGACTATTATTGTTCAGCTCCAATCGTCTGATACTTCGAGATCCCAATAACTGGTGATAATGGCATATTAACTTTATGTATATTGTTGGTTGTTTCCAGGAATCAGACGACGAGATCTCCCACCTGGAGTGGGAGACCGTCCGCGTGCGCTTCGTGAAGGCGGGCACCGTCGAGCGGCTTGTGGAGGCGCTCGCCACTGATGATGGCGAACTCGAGTCTACTTATGTCAACGTTTTCCTTGCTACATACCGGTAAGTTTGACCTCTTTCTCTGAATAAAAAGATAAAATATTTACATAGAATCCTCTTTACGGAGTGAGATGACTATAGATCACAATTTTCCCATGTGCTACAATTCTGATACACATTTTTCGCCTTGTAATCGTATAAACTTAATGTTGGTCTAAATATGCTCTCACATTTTTACCACTTACACAGCATACATAAACGTAAAAACGACTTTAATTCAATCTCTCTTGTCTCAGACTCTGAATACGAACCAGCTTTCGGATAAGCACGGCAAATCTTAATATTATTATTGTAATTTCCAGATCATTTGCGGAGTGCAGTAAAGTGTTGGACCTCCTCCTGCGACGATATGAAGCTCTGGCTGCGGAGGATGTCATGCCAACAGTCGTCGATACTTCACAACAACACAGAAAGTAAGCATTTGCTGCCGGTAGCACAAAATATAGAAAAGAAGGAAGCATTTCATATGTATGATTTAAGTTCATCGCCATTGCCTATTGCAAACCTCACTGATTTCTCAAAATGCTTTCTTATACCAGTCATTACCATAACAAAAGCATTAAATTGCGTAGTTTGGGACTAGTTGACGTTGTGTAGAATGTCCATGGCTATTTATTTATTCTTTTCTGTTTCCCAGAACTCTGGTGGCGTGCCTGCACGTGTGGCTGGACACGTACCCGGAGGACTTCCGCCAGCCGCCGCGCCACCCCGCGCTGCACCAGCTACTCGCCTTCACGCAGCTACACCTGCCCGGATCAGAGCTGCATTCGAAGGTACCTAGATATGCTTATCGTATGAAGATACATTGCGCATTGCGTGACCAAATGTAGACTATTCAAGAAGATAACCTGTCAGATATGGTTTTATGGTATAAATGACGAAATGTTAAAAATGTATTTTTATTAATCCTTTAGTGTTTTAGAATACTTTATGTACCTAATTTGAATTGTGATCAGAGTCATTTGTGTCTCAAATAAATCTTTTTTTTTTTTTTTAAATGCTAAATATCTAACCTATTTTAATGATCATATTTTCAGGTTTTACAGAAGTTAGCAGTGTTCAGTGCGGAACGCAATGGTACGTCAGGGTCTGCGGGTGGTGGTGGGGAGGGTGCGCGGGGGGGCGTGTGCCTGGCGGCCGGCATGAGGGTCGCGGCGCACCACACCGCCGCGTACCGCCTGCCGCACGCGCCGCCGCGGCACTTCGCCGAGCAGCTCACCCGCATGGACATGGAGCTCTTCAAGAAGCTCGTGCCGCACCAGTGCCTCGGCGCCGTGTGGTCGCGCCGGGACAAGGACCGCAACCACGACGCGGCCACCGTGCTCGCCACCGTGAACCAGTTCAACGCGGTCTCCTTCCGCGTCATCTCGACCGTGCTCGTGGAGCCGGCCCTGCGCCCGCTGGAGCGCGCCGACGTGCTCGCCGCGTGGCTCGACATCGCGCAGGAGCTGCGCGTGCTCAAGAACTTCTCCTCGCTGAAGGCGATCATCTCGGGCCTGCAGAGCAACCCGGTGTACCGGCTGCGCAGGACCTGGGCGCTGCTGCCCAAGGACAAGGCGGAGCTGTTCGACGAGCTCGCGCGCATCTTCAGCGAGGACAACAACCGCTGGGCGCAGCGCGAGCTGCTGATGCGCGAGGGCACCGCCAAGTTCGCCGACACCACCGGGGAGAACGACCGCCATCTGCAGAAGCTGCTGCACGAGCGCGGCGCGCCCGGCGTCAGCCACGGCACCATCCCCTACCTGGGCACCTTCCTCACCGACCTCACCATGATCGACACCGCCATCCCCGACACCTCGCCCGACGGACTCATCAACTTCGACAAGCGCCGCAAGGAGTTCGAGGTGCTCGCGCAGATCAAGCTGCTGCAGGGCGCCGCGAACGCCTACCACCTCGTCACCGACCCGATGTTCGATCGCTGGTTCGACTCCGTGATAGTGCTGGACGACCGGGAGGCGTACCAGCTCTCGTGCCAGATCGAGCCGATGACCAACCCACCGAAGGAGAGGCGGCCGAAGAAGGCGGAGACGAACGGGCAGGGACACCGGAAGAACGATTCCATCGCAAGCACGAGCTCGAGCAACAGCTCGCAGTTCTACTGCGAGACGGACGGCGCGAACGGCGCGTGGAAGAGAGACAGTCTGGAGAGGCGGATATCTCCGACGCGGTTGTCACACGGGTCGTCGTCGTCTTCTTTACCGTCGTTGGACGCGTCTCTGTCGAGCGCGAACAGCGGTCAGAAGCCGGCGAACGGCAAGGCGGGCGGCGCGAGCCCCGCGCATGCGCCGCGCTCCGGACCAGACTTCTACATAATCCGCGTCACGTACGAGACGGAGTGCGCGGAGACGGAGGGCGTGGTCCTCTACAAGTCCATCATGCTGAGCAACAACGAGCGCACGCCGCAGGTCATACGGAACGCGATGCTCAAGCTCAACCTGGAGGGAGATCCTGATGGTTACACGCTAGCTCAAGTTTTACCTGAAAGAGGTAAGTTGATAATACGTCAACCGAAATGCTGAATCATAACTCATTTCTTTATTTATTATCCATACTAATATTTGTTTGACGGAGGTAATCTCCGAAACAACTCTACCGATTTCAATTTTCTATCGACGATCAGATAGATTGGACTGTCGGAATGGTTATATAGGCTTTATCTCGCTAATTTAATTAGTAGGTACACCAGTGGAAAGCCGGGACGTGCTGCTAGTTTACTTTAAATGTGAGCAGTCAGTTAGGGTACATTCTAAATTGTACTTATGTAACTTATGGGTACTCTACAACATTCTTATTTTGTTCCCAGAAATGTTGTTGCCGGCGAATGCGAATGTGTACTACGCGGTGAACACAGCGTACAATCTGAACTTCATACTGCGACCGCGCAAGGCGCAGCCCGAGCCGGTGGTGAATGGCAAGACGAAGAAGCGACCTTGATTGTGGACCTGCTAAAAGGAGAATGTGCAAATATAACGTAAGCATTTTGGTTTGAAATAACTATTGAATATCTTTAGGCTTTTGGAGTATTTTACCAGTTTTATTTTATATACTGGATGATCATATACCTAAGACCAAATGTATCAGCCTACTTGAGTTTTTAAAGACTTTCATCGAAGTCAAAAACTGTGGCCACTTTTAATGAATTTTTGTATTTATTTGTAGGAATATTATACTCTTTTTCTCTCTATCTACACTGAGATAAGACTGATTAGAAATTGTAAAGAACTAGGCAAAACATGTTGAAAGGAAAGCAAAAAATTGACATAAATTAGAGTGGTTCAACAATAACGTATTGATAACTTCAAGGTACGATAGTTCAATTCAATAAAAATTTGCGCATTCTTCTTTTAGACATTTTGAAGAAGAAAAGTATTACCTTTACAAACTCAAAATCTAGTTCCTGTTAACTATTTATTTTGTGTGTACCTTAAACATTAACTTTTACCAAGTAGGTACTTTCGATATAACTAAGATGTGTTCAGATTGTGCTCGTACATTCCATGGTGTCTATTTTTTGTAAATTGTGTAAATAAATCATTTATTTACACAAATTACAAAAAAAATTATTATAAATGTGTACTTTTTCTAACAAATTCTTAGCCCTACGCCAATAAGGTTTGATAGTATACAATGGCTGTCTAGATGTTCTAGAAGACTAGATGATGCTGTATTCCTGTAAATATACTTGCCTACGTATATAAATTATTTATTATTGAGCATTGCTTCAAAGTTCTTGAGTCAAAAAAATGTGGCAGCGTAAGACACGGATGGCACCTACAGGACATGTTGTTATAGAACATTTTACTAAGATTTGTAACAAAATATTTAAAATGATTAATCAACATTAAAAAGATATATGTACTTGCAGGTTATGGTCCATTAAATGTTTATTATGAGCTAAAAATATACCTTCGTTACATTTTTGAATCTTTCATAAAAGCAAATAAGGAAACTGGTCCGTACCGTACCAAGTAGTTGCAGCATTCAGCTTGTAAAAAGAGTACCTTTATAGAATTTTAGACTCAATGGTAGCTATTCAGATGTCGCCGAAACTAAAAAGATGTTTCCGTCCCTCTCAAAATGATCGAAATAAAAAGTATGGCGTCACTTTACTCGTAATTATTTTAATTTTAGTTTTGGCGTCATCTGAATCGCCACTATTATTTCTCTATGTTTGAGAGTTAATGCCTGATTACAACAAGATTTTCATGCCAGATCGATAATATGTATACCTACAATGATAGTTGTACTACAGACAACTGCAGTCGTCCATGGTTGTACCAAGGTTGTACCGTCTATACCACTCGGAATTCCCCGATGCTGAAGCTGTAAGTTTTTTTTTTCGAATTGTAAAAAAAAAACATATTTTGTATGTATATTTTATATTACTCATTGTATAAATAGCAAATTAGTATGTAAATATGAATCTCTGATGTTTGTTTGTGTAGAATGGTGCTGTTTTGTATTTATGTTTTACAGCCGTATGCATGGTTCCAATTATTAATTAAAAGAAACTTTAATATTAAAAATAATAGGTCATTTTAATAATAATTTCGAAGAGAGTGGGTAATATGAATATTAATTTGTATTTATTACTCTTAACCTTAATTAGGAACTATGCGTGCGGTTGTTAGAAGCTTTAATATGGTCTATAAACCGAATTTTATCATATATATTAGAAATAAAATACGAAAAGCTAGCATGTATTAGAAACTGTATACCTACACTTACTTATCTGCACTATGTTTCTGTTAAACAGTTCAATCCGAGATGTTGATTGTATAAAATTGATTCATTGAGATTACTGGATATGTAAAGCTAAAATTTAAAATCTTGTTTCATATGAGTAGGGACATTAAATTGGTGTTTTTCATTGCTTCAAATAATTTATAAAAATACCATACTTACTTGCTTCTAAATATAGGTAAATAGTTATTACGAAGTTACCTGCCTGATATTATTTAATGTGATGGGTTTTAACTGTTTGTAAATATTGTATTGTACTTATAATGTAATTTTGTAGTTTTCCACCCAGTGTCTATGTGTATAATGTGTATGTTCATTTAATAAAAGTTTACGATAACTTATACAATTTTGTTTTAATACCTACCTAATAATTAAACAGCGTAGGTACCTTAGGTACCTACCTATAAATTTATTCATGGAGTAGCAAAGAATCGGTCCGGCGCGGCGGAGTGGCTCGGCATATTTTTCGTCTTTTTTTTATTATGATGCCATCCTTTTTATTTCGATCGTTCAGGGACGGCAACATCTTTAGGTAAGTAGTTAGTTTAGTTTAAGTTTTGGCGAAATCAGAATCGCCACTAATATCAAATTTTCTAAGGAATTTGGATGTCTCTAGCAAAAACTATGACTCAAAAGTTTTGTATTATTTATGTATGATAATATTATATTTTGGCATTACTTTGGTATGGGAAATTAATATGACCTCGCCACCTTATTGATCACTTCACTAATCAAGCAAAACTAAAATAAATACCAACATAAATATTCCGTTACCAAATTTTTCCACTATCTACGACAGACAAAGTATCCCTTTGGAAGGTCTCTTCTCTTCTCACAACGTTAAAAATAAAACTCAAGTTGACCTAATCCCTAAGTACGTCACACCACTCAGATTTTCAGGTAGTCAGATCCTATAGGATCTGACTACCCGACTACCTACCCTTGACATTTATAATTGTCAAGGGTTAGTTTCTAATGGTATTATCTTCTTAATGCCCACATTTTGTAGGTCTTTGTCATTATTATCAAAAGAATAAAAATTATGAGCCCTGCGATAAATAATCCAATTGATTCGCATAAAAAAATTGCTAGTTTATTTTTAAAATTTTAGAGCTTTCGATTCGCAGGTGAGACTACAGAGTAGGTACAGACAGAGAAAGAAAATACGCTAAGCTGAGAAAAGACTTTTCTGAATCCTCTGAAGATCGTATCTAAAGGGATACCTATAACATTCTAGTCACTTTTTGAAAGTACCTAAGTACTTGCTTATCTATATACCTACATAGTTCTTTTTTATATTGCCAGGGTGGAAGCAAGCTTATCGCCGCTTATTTTTTTAACTACTACCACTAATTGATTAGTTTTTTGACAACTAGGTACTTAAGTGAGTCTTTTGTATCAGTCAGCAGACCAATTTGGGTGGAACTTGGAATACCTAAAGTTCAGATCTTGAATCGAGGCGTACGATAGAATTATGGTTACTCATCTTGTTTTTGTTCCTAAGCCACGAATAGAACAAAATAATTTGAGCGCTTAGAAACTCATTTTACCATAAGAATTAAAAGCTTGCGAAGGAAGGCCTATTAAAAAAAATAAATGAGAAATGGCTTCCAACTTGAATGGGGAATTCTATTAAGCTGTTGGCAGAGAGCTAGCGGCTATTGTGCGGTGAACTCGGTACGAATGGCAAGCCAATGTACGGCGGCTTTGTGCTCAGCACCTGCGTGCCGCCACCGGTTGACAGCAACTCTGCTGAAATTTTCATGGGCAATGTATCGAGCGGCAGCGCGGGTCCGCGCAGTCGCGCCGCGCCGCCCGCCCGAGCGCCACACGCGGCCGCACGCCACTCGCCGAGCCTCCGCCGCCGGTGCCGAGTGACAAGTACCGCAACAACAAACACACGCGTCTCCAGCCGCGACACCCGCGCCTCTTCGTTGAGCGACACCCTCGGCTTCCGCGCCCGGCGCACGCCGCCCGGGACCAGTGCCCGCTTCGCCCGAGCCATCAGCCATGCCGCTCACCCGAGCCCTGAGACGACACCGGCGACCGACATCAGGACGGTCCCACTAGCACACAAAATGAAATAATAAGGTGAGAACTCCTTTAATCATCAAAGCACCCATACGAATCTTTTCTAGACTTCGAACCTGATCCTCCACCATTCACGAGGTTAGGTCCCTGAACGCAGTGAAGGTTAATAAGCTGGCGATTCTTACGAATGTCTCAGAGTTGGATTGGAACAGTCTACGTGGCGTGATAATACGCCATGAAATTATATTCTGAAGCAGTTTATGCAGGGAGCGGCTCAAGTTCGCCCGTAGCGAAGCTCTACAAATGCCGCAATCTGATTATGGCACACCCACCAAGCTACTAGATACAATTCATACAATACCTGGAGTATTTTGAATAGTTATACTAGTACTTAACCACTGCTATTTTACGGACTACATAGGTCAGATTAATTTAAATGAAAGTGATTTAAGTTGGTAGGTACATTAAAGTTCACATAGGTACCTACTTACCTTATAGCTGTTTCATGACTCCGTAAAGCTGGAAATGTACATACAAAAGTTTTATCTAAGTTTGAATTTATGTAAAACCTATGGTAATAAAAGAATTTAACGATATTAACTAACTATTCAAAAAGGTCACGTCCAGGTACATAAACCACTAAACTTATTAACTCACTAAGAAAGTTACTATAAAATCGTTCCAAAACCATAAACATGGTTCTATAATTTCAGTTTTATTATTATTAGCTCCAATATCGTGTGACGGTATACGCAGGTTCGCGTGATTAGGGACAGGCGTGCACGAAACTCACAAACAACTACTAGTGCAATAATTCAGTCTTCTGGCTGTACTAACAATGGCTAATCTGTGCCCACATGCCACTAACTAATAGCTAATCTGTGCCTTGGCATGTTCCAACGATCCAAGGTTTCTGCAGGAAAATAAACGACTAGTAATTAGATTGCCTTACGGTATAAATAAAGAGAAGGAACTGAAATAAGACAAATGTGGTTAGTTTAGTTTCTGTAAATAAATGTTTACTTTTATTCAACTTAATTCACTTTAATTCTTTAAATAGATAAAAACAAATAGAGTCCGGTAGGTATATTTTTTACGAAAGTATTTAGAAAGAAAGAAAGAAAGAAAAAAAAGAAAGAAAAATATTTATTTTGTCAAAAACATGTTACACATAGGACACATTAAAATAAGTTGGACATTGACAAAATTGGCAACTACTCAGCGTATTGCTGCGACAGAAACCAGAGAATCTGTAGCAGTTAGAATATGAATTTATGTAAAACCAGAAGAAAAAAAAAAAAAAAAAAACAAGAATCTCTTTTAGGTAAACAAATTTTTCATGTTAATTCAGGTTTAGCATTCTTCAACGTTCCTTGGAAACTAAAAGGTATAATTAATTATAAGAACCATTTCCAATAAACGTTGGGAAATGCTAAAACGATACTGCAATGTTATCCATTTCCCACTCCGACAATAATCTCCTATACACACAGATTCAAACCACACATAAACGACTGTTTCGTTTTATTTTAAAAGAATTTGAAACACAGTTTTAGACAATAATGGCATGGCATGGTAATGGCATTATAGTAGATTACCACACGAGGAAGAAAGGCAAAGATTCCGATGCACGAGATGGTTTATCGCGCTTAATCTTATCGTGATTAATTCAACTTTAATATCTGATGCAGAAATAAGAATAACACAACAACTTCAGTGGTGGTAGGTAGGTACCTCCATAAATGTTATAACTATTGGAACATTTACCTAAAATTATCAGCTATTCAGTTCCGAGCCATAACTCGGGCAATGTCCTAATTTTATAGGCCATGCACAACCGCCATTATCACATTTACGACGCTTATTGCATATTTGAGTGCCACAGTCCGAATAACTGTCCGTCAGTACCAATATACCTAACCCTATTTGTTTTTATGCTGTTTGTGTTAGAGTAGTAAAAATTTACTGGTCGTAACTGTTAGTCTGCTTTACGGCCAAGGCGCTCCTGTTGTAAAATGGTACGTCTTCCCTGGATGGTAAAAGGATTTTCATGTTCACACGAAGATTTACCATGATATTGCTTACATCACCGGCTATGTAGATTTTTACTGTGTTATATAAGATTTTTATTATAATTCTCGATATGCTGGAAAAACGGTGCAATTTCTTTGAAGACACTATGTTTCAAAGAGGATTCTGAATTGTATAATTATTCGAATGGCATCACAAATATACAGAATTTCTATTTTGTCACTTTCGATTCCCAGATTTTTTTTAAATTATTTATTGTTATTAGAAGTGGGTAGGTACTTACTAATTAATCAGAGATACAGTTATACGAGTATAATATTTACACTGCCGCTGCCGACATCTTTTTGCTAAAAACATAATTAATTATCTGATCATTTAAAAGAAATAAGCTGTTAAATTATTGTGCCCTCGTCTTTGAAGCCGCGTCCGTGAAAGGCTTATCCCCCGCCTAATGCGAGTATATATAAATATTATGACAACTGATAAGACAAGAATACAGTCGATGTGCAAGGCAAGAAGGCTGACAAAGACTGTTTCATAAAATAAATGTGTAAAATCCAGTTTCATTGCATTTAAAGTACATATATCTTATTATATCTGAAACTACCTACTTTTTAAATATTGAGGTTCAAGCAGATACAAGGTAATTTCACGCTTTAGAAAATAAATTTAGGCTATTATATATCTTAGATATGTATTGTACCTATATGGAAAAGTGTTGTCATCAGGACCACCTTTCGTCGGAACGATTCTTTCTACCTAAGTTTTAAACTTTATTGATTGGTTAATAAATAAGAAAGCCAGTTTCAGGCAATCTGATATAGCAGAAAAGAGCCAATAGTAGAGCCATATCGAGCATTCCTGGGAATTTTCCTCATTCAGGCTGCAAATGAATTCCGCACAGAGAGCGAATAGATTGCCGAATGGAATACCAATGTGCTAGGTAACACGGAATGCAACTTTGAGTTATTCAGAATGTTACATTACCAGCTTTCGGCTTGGCTTATATACGTAGAAGGAATGAGTCTGATGAACGGACAGTCACTTTGTATCCAACGACGTACTGCCGATTGTAAAGTTAATTTCAGAGACAAGGATTTCTAAAGAAGGTTACTTATTACAAAAAAGTTTGTATTTTATATATATTGTATTATGTATTATATATATTGTATTTTTTATATACTCGTATCAATAAAACTTATAAAATTTTCCATTTTTGAAAAGTCATTAGTCAACGTTAACTTCTCATGAACACTAGCGACATTTTAGTTAAATGTTTAAAGAAAAATAAATAAATATGATCACGTCTGGATCCCAGGGAGCGGTAGTAGACCTAATGTCTTTTAAAAAATTTCAAATAAATCTAACCCTTTTTAAAGATAAGTGCCGCTGGTTGATAGATCAGTTAAGATCTAAAAATATTACAAAATGCTTACCCAACCATTATGTAGAGCACACAGCACAGCACATATTTAAGTACGGGCCTTAATAGAATCCCCTAGTTTTAAGAACGTGTTAGTGGTCTTTAATATGACTTTATTGAATAAATACATTTTGACTATTTGAGTCGTCCATCGTGGCATTTCCCTACATATTTTACTTATTTTGTGTTATTTAAATTTTTAAGCGAAGCGTTCAATAAAGGAGGGGTGGGGGGGTATAGTTCAAAAACATACAAGTTAAAGATAATATCGAACAAGTTAGTTTCCATATCGGGTGACGAAGTTTTGAGGCCGCCTAAAGGCCTCTGTTATGGCTTTAGAGCCATTGAAACATCTGCACTTATTTCTTTACTATTAGCGCTCTAGTTTCTAACTTGTTTTTCCAACTTAATAAAGTGAATTGAAGTACTTCTCTTGTCTTTTGTGCAGCAGTCAGCTTTCACACATTGTGACTGTGAAATCTCGTTAAAACTTAGACAAACTTATGTTTTAGTCATCCGATTGTGTTTTATTATTTTTGAAAAAAATTACAAAAAATCTAATATTTTGTGACAATACTTTCATGCACTCTCGAGGTGCATTTCTGTTTATAACTCCGAAAATTCTGAACAGATTCTTCAGAGACACCTTTGGAATATTTATTTCAATCAATCATTTTATTTATTTTCTCTCACAAACTTGTTAACATAATATTAATAAACATAAATAAGTACATAAAAAAGAATTTAAAAATAACAATAATAATAGAAATAATAAATACAATTAATACTTAATCCAAAATGTTTGTTGGCTTCTAGCTTAATACAAAAAAATGTTGTGAGAGACAACACTACTAACAAAAAAAAACATCATCAAAATTGGTTCATAAACGTAGAAGTAAACCGCGAACACAACTGAATAGTCGTTTAAAAATTTGTTAGTCTTGCGAGCGTCTAGCTCCATCATTTTCTCGTTCTTTAATTTAATTCGTTTTTTTCGGCATTTGCTAAAGAGTCCTTCGATTCCTATTGTGTAGTAGAGGTACTATAATTGTGACTAAGATACTAAGAGACTATTCTATCCATTTCGTGTTATGCACTATTCCACAACAATTTTATGGTAACGACAACGCATTAAACCCTTGAAACTATAAATAGCTGAACTCCATAGAGCTCAAAGGGCTTCTGATCCGGCTACAAGGTTGAGCTGGCGCTCCTCGGGAGAAATTATTACCTACCCTCACTCAATATGAATAATATTAATAAAGATAAATGAAGGCTGAAGCGAACCGGGATATTTATGGGACAGGAAGTTTCAGTTACGAAGACAATCTGTTTCGTGATAAGCATAGTATCAATACTTTGTCTCGAAATATAAGAGATCTTTGTCCCGGGAACGCCAAAACTCCGGAGTAACTGTACCGATGTCTGTAGCTCACTGATAACTTTTAAGATACTTTTGCGTATGAAATAAGAAAAGATGGTACATTTATTATAATCATCAACATCATCATCCACGGTACAATATCTAACATAAAAAATCAAAATATGTATAACAACAATACAGGTTGGTACTAATAAGGTCTTTTTATATAAAAGTCTTTGAATCTCAAGCCTATGTGTTTGTCTTACATTTCAACCGGCTCTTTCATTCCATTCATCCCTTTTAACCGGAACACAATCATGCGAGCATGAGAGACGAAAAGAGTGAAGACAAAGGTCCCTGCTGGCAGATGCCTTTTTCTTTGTAACAAATTGTGGAAAATATGCCAGTCATCTTACTTATAGAAGCTGAAATAGTGTAAGTTATTTTAAGTTAATTGCATTATTTTCTATTTTCAAGAACAATAAAAATAATACATTCGAATCAAGACCTAAAGTTGCTTATAGACGTCTTCATAATTTGTATGCTAATTTCCATCAACAACTCAGCATTCGTGAGTTTATACATTTTGTTAGCGTGATGCTTCCATTTTAAATTATAGGGTTCAAAGCCCTTGAGTTTCGTGCTTCGACAGGACTATTACGATTTGAAGTTGCATGGAAAAGGCGTACCGACGGGTTTCCTTATACTTTGTAAAACCAATCAGGCACGCTACCGGATGTAATGTGCTGATTGTGACAACAACGTGCACAATAATAAGATTATTTATATTTAACTATAACTACTAATATAACCTCATATACCTATACCTATTTTCACAATTCACAATGACTAACCGAGATTCGAACCAAATGAATCAAAGTCAATTTAAAAAAAAAATATTGACCTAACATAAAATCTTCACCGATGTTTATAACCTTTCGAATATGTTTTCCCTCATTGATATCCAGTGCATGTTCTCTTTATTACACCTCCTATAACAATAGTTGGGTATCTCCAATTTGCTAAAAGGTTACGTGACATTATTTCTCATTTCACGGAAAGGCATAGATGTCCTTTATTATAATTGAAAGAGGTTCCTTTGAAGCCTTGCCGAGCGGCGGACAAGTGCGCTCGCCTGGAAAATATTTACAGATTGTTCGTTGAACCAGAAGTTTTCGTGGGCTGATTATTTCTGCTTGGTCGTCTATAACGGGCTGCTTTGGATAATTAAAAGTAGTAGGTATCAAGTCCTGGTTAGAAATGATAAATTTACTTGATGTGGCCCAGTTTTGGTATTATTAGCTTCAAACAGAAGTTATATTTCCAGAAACATGTACTTAGTTAAACGAGAACTTAAATTTTAAGTAGAAGTAGGTACCTAATCCTTGTAAGTCCTCTTGAATGAGGCTGTTTAAGAGACAAGACAATGAGTAAGGATAGAATGGCAAACCAATCAGGAGCAGCTAAGGCCGACTCTCATCTGTAGTAACCCGGTAGCCCAACTTTGCTCGTGTCCTATTGACCTATATTCGCGCCCTTGAACCATACCTCTACCCGCGCCCGCGCGTTCCCGTGACGTCATAAATGCCCTCTGTGTTCCATTGTCTCTTACTGAATTGTTTTGTAGCAAAACTGGCATGGTTGTATGTCAACAAACCTATTAAAGCCTATTAAGGCTACCTATACCTTAGGTTTTCCAAGAAACAGAAACTTCCATGACTAGTTGTTAGGTACCTATGGAGATAGTTTTTGTAGTAAATAGTTTGTCATGGCCCATGCAACTGTGTCGAAATATCTGGAAGCTCAAAATCCAAGAATCATGGCAAATATCCTGTTTATATAGTGTTTAGAACGCCATGATGGTTTCAAAAGTTTTGTAGTTTTTGATGTCAGACAGGACGGTAGGTATTATCTTGATATAAACTGGTCTCTGGTATTATGTTTCACAGCTAGATAAATAAAATAGGTATTTGAATTTGTTATAGGGCTCGTAAATGTTGTTTTTGGGTTCTTCGTACATCGTTCTTAACCGCTCGTTACCAGTTACAAAACTTAATCATGTGAACATCTCTTCTGCTCATCTACAGTTAGCATTTTTTCATTAGGATCAATGTAGATATATCTGTCTATCCGCTCTCTTTATCGCCTCTAGGCAATTTTTACATCGGGCTCTACTTACACGACTCGTGCTCGTTTTCCGAACCAGTGGCCCGCTCAATAACAAGGGTATGAAGCTATATTCCAGCATCACGAAAAGGTATATTCATGTCCACGTGCTTATTTATCAATAAATACCAGAACTGGGAACTGAATTAATTTAATTATAGACGTCAGAGTAAATTCACTTGTTGTCCTGATAAGGCGTGAACGTATCAAACAGTGAACAGCTTGTTTGATACTTACGTTTGATTCTAGGTGGTTCTAGTTTACCTATTCATACATATATTTTAAACTAGCTGCGCCCCGCCGTTTCACCCGCGTAAGTCCCGTTCCCGCGGGAATATCGTTATAAAAAGTAGCCTATGTGTTAATCCAGGGTATCACCTATCTACATTCCAAATTTCAACCAAATCGGTCCAGCCGTTTTTGCGTGAAAGAATAACAAACATACATACATTCTCACAAACTTTCACATTTATAATATTATTAGTAGGAAGTAGGAAGGATAGGAAGTAGGATAGGATAGTAGGATAGGAAGTAGGATAGGATAGGATAGTAGGAAGGAAGGATAGGATAGTAGGAAGGATAGGATAGGATAGTAGGATAGTAGGATAGTAGGATAGTAGGATAGAAGGATAGGAAGGATAGGAAGGATAGGAAGGATAGGAAGGATAGGAAGGATAGGATAGGATAAAATGAATTCAAAATAAAATAATTTTCTATTTGTTCAAAGATATGTGGAATTTACGAGTAAAGTATATACTGCCCCCTTATTCTCCAAATAACCATGTCTTAACGCGGCACGTCTCGGCGTTCTTATTTTGAAAAATTCTATGGATTTCATAAAACAAAAGCTAGATAACGTGCAATCTCTTACCGCGTCATGTTTTAAATGTGTTCAAGAATCGATCTCCTGCCGCCTTATTCTCGAAATAACCATGTCTTAACGCGGCACGTCTCGGCGTTCTTATTTTGAAAAATTCTATGGATTTCGGAAAACAAAAGCTAGATAACGTGCAATCTCTTACCGCGTCTTGTTTTAAATGTGTTCAAGAATCGATCTCCAGATCTAAAATACTTCAGCGTGACACGCTGTCGTTTAGCTGCTTTGACGACCATCTCGCCGGCGAGCGAGAGATAGGCATAAAGTTGGAGGTTGTAAAATAAAAGCAATACAGTAAGGATGTGAGTCAGTCAGAAGTGGAGTTTCGGATTGGCGGCCTGCCAAAGGTTCATTCGTCCATCCTCTGCTACGAAATAAATTATTACGACCAAATTGGAATCTTTTCACCGTTTTCTTTCTCATCGAATCGATTTGGTCTTTTGAAGTATTTAAAAAAAACCAACCGTTTACTGGTTGATCAAGTTTAAATCACTACTTTTTAATCGGGTAGGTTCTAGGAAAAGAGTAAAAGCTCGCGTGAACATTGCCTTTTGTGGCAATGTTTGGAAGAAAAACTCACGAAAAGCGGCGTCACGAAATGTGGACGCAAATTAATTACATTTCGCTAGTGCCTAGCCTCCCTACCTACTAATTTAACCACCATTACCTACTAATTTAAATAAAGCAACACTGCAACAGTCTACTTCCGTCTAATTGCGAAATTTCAAAAAATAGGTGTTGGTAGTTAAAAAATAACGTATTCGATTTTATTCCACTTCCAAAAAACAAAATATAAGAGTAGTAAAACTGCAAACACCATCCTCATTATGTTTCTGCTGAACCAGTACTCTCCTGCGTGCCGCGAGCACGCTTCTCATTACGGCAACAACCCGAAGCAGTCTTCGAACCTTCACTAGTTGGACTTCCACACGGTCATTTATTATTAAATTAGATAGCATCGATGTGACTGCAGTGCGGAGCTTATATAACAGGGCTAGGTGTCAGATCATCAAGGGGACATGATCTGAGCTTCCCCCGTCAGTCATACTGCCACAGAATAGGAGTGTGTTACAATAAATTAAAACTTTTTAAACTATCATGGTTTTGAACATTACAAACACTTGAAAAGAGATATTTACCATGATTTGTAGATTTATGAGTTTCCCGATATTTTGGCACAGTTGCATGCGCCATGATCACGGTTAAACAAAGATACAAATCATGGTAAATATCTCGTTTCAAGTGTTTATAAATAAAGTAAAATTCTTAGGTAGGTATACTTATTACAGTGCGTCAACTTCCTTATGGTTTTGGAGTGTTTGTATGCATCGCGTAAACTAGATAACGTAGGTATGGTAAGTGTCTACTAGTACAAGCGCTAATAAAGCTGTTTTCTTTGTTTAAGATTGTTATAAAACTGATATTAAGCTTTGTAAAAGAGGAGAAAATAATAAAACCCGATTTTTTGAAACTTGTTCTAACCTAATTAATCTGTGATCTAACTGATCACATATCGCACAATGACAATCAATATTGTGGTTAAATATGAAATGTTTGCTGGGCGTTCACCTAAGTTCGAGGGTGGAGGTCATTTTAGTATGCAATAAACACGTCTGACGGAAGGGGCTGGCACCCGGATGTTTTGGAGCGTCGACGACCGCTTCGCGGAAACATTATTTTGTAGGAACGGCTTCATGATACCGTTTTATTAATTTATAAACGTTACGGTTAGTAGAAATAAATCAAGGTGTCGTCTCTCAGCTGAGAACATGTCTCATTCTAAAAATAGCGACATTACAATTAAACAAAGCAATCTAAATCACTGAAAACCAAATTGCCGGGAATCGTGATCGATCACAACGCTGCTGATTAGAGAACAGCAGAAGTTGGAACTTACGTTTTCCGCCAACTGGGCCCAGCTTCAAAGTTTCGTAATATTGTAAATGGAGTAAGGCTCATAAATTGGATGTTTCCTTTGCTAAACCTGCTAAAGGTATTACGCAGATTTTTCGCAAATTCTATGCTGATTTTGAATCCACAGTGGCGCGCCGTGATCGTGGACGTGTATCGTGTATCGCATCACAAAATAACAAAATGATACCTAGTTTTGTTTAATTTTTTAAGATAATGAAGGTAAGAATAACAGATGTGCGTATCGGTACTTTAATTTAATCGATTTTCAAACCGCTGAGTGTTACTGACGTAGGTAATCGTTATTTTTGGACTTGCAACCACTGAGGCGCTATTCAAAATAGCGCCTCAGTGGTTGTCTGAGAACGTGTTATAAACTAGCACAAAGAGTGCCAACATACCCTACCACCTCACTTTCAGACTGCACCGCAGGGGTTCGACATTAAGGATTGAGGAAGTCTCTCTTCTTATTCGTTGAAAGAAGCAGATATTGAAACTGGTATTGTTTCAGAGAGGGTTGTGACCCCCGGCATGAGGTCGGGGGAAGCAGGCGAGGGCTCTGAGCTGGCTGAGTTCGGTGCGCGCTGGCCGCCGCCCTACACGCAGGGCTACGGATGGACGCGGTCTGCCACGCCACAGCACCCGCCCGCGCACCACCTCGCAAGGCACTCGCGCTCGCAGCAGGTGACAACAAACTGTATATTTTCCTTCTCTTGATGTTATTTTGTCATTTTTTAAAGGGCGAAAGAACCATGGGAGCTCTAACTGTAAACATAAGAGCCCCTAAACATCCATACACAGTAGACTTTTTTAAAATATCCGCTACTTGTCTTTTCAGTTTTGTTGTTGTTTAAATCCGATTGATGCTTAGTGTGAGCAGAATGAAACTTAACATGTTCTGTTTAAAGTTACTCGTGGCTTGGTGGGATTTATGACACTGTCAACGATCTGCGGAAGATCAGCAATGTTACTGGATGTGGCGGTGCTTCAGCTGCTCGTCTGCATGAACAGTGCCGTGATGTTGCATGAGTATTAAGGCTGATCCACACTTCAGATGTATCTAAGCGATTCTGTTATCTGTGCAGTGGTTGCAGGACAACCGGCATACGAGCTACGAGGCCGAAGACGCGAGGACTCGGGCGCGAGGCGGGGTCTACTACTCCCCGCCCGGGACTTCCTACACTATAGTGGAGAGGCCGGCTTCTTCACACGGTCACCACACTTCCTACTCTCATCACTACTCGGGGAAACTCTCGAGACAACCCTATCTTGGCTCCTCTACTATTGCAAATAGTGCTGGTAAGCTTAAATAATTGCGACATTAGTAAATATTTGCGGAACCATTAATCCTTTAGGTACCTATACATGGACTGGTAATTTGTACCTAATATCGAAAGACATCGTGCCTACATACATTAACAAATATCCGATGTATTATCACTGAGCGTCATCTAGTCCCAATCCAATCAAATGTGTTACGGTGATCAGGTCATGGATCATACTACTCATCTACATTATTATATATGGAATACACCAAGACTCGAGACAAATTCGGTGATCGAGCCCACCTGCAGTGTCAAATCGAGCTTTCGGGTCTACAGCGGCCAAAAGCCCGCTTGCACCACAGCGGTCGTCGAAGCCGTGTAGATTTTAAACACCGGATTAACCTATTTTACTTTGTTAGCAGGTGCTACGAGTTTAAGAAATAGTACAAATCACCTAAGTGCCTCAAACGGCAAGAAGCGCCCGATCTCACCGGAGCAGGTCCTCCGGTTGTTCGGGCAGGGCGGAGCGGCGGCGCTGGGCAAGGCGCTCCCGCCGTCGCACCCGCCGGCCGCGCCGGCTCCCCTTCCCGCTAGAAGACACTCCCCGGCCAGCAGTCCTAGCAGTACAACACATCATGTAAATATCGCAAAGACATTAATTTCATCATCTAAAAATAACTAGATTTATCCAGATTCTATTTACTCGTCATGAGGGTTAAGTCAAACCTTTCTTCAGCGAATTTATTCTTCCAATAACAGATCAATAGATGATGTCAGCAAAGGTGACACGATGAGTAAACGAGTTCCAAAAATAACATAAAGTGATGTTACCACAGCGAGGTGCGGGGGTGTCACGTGTGTAAATTATTCCAGGGTGAGGCCGGCGGGCAGTCGATATCACTTCTTTATTCATGACCACAGTGGCCAACGTTTAGGCTGGCGCTGGGACTTACCTCTCCACGGCATGCATATTAAATCGTTTTAAATTCTTTTTCGTAAGATAACCTGACCTAGTCTCCATAATTTTCCCATTTTTATGACAAACATGATAGTTACATCTCATAAAACATGTGTTGTTCAGTACGGTTTTCTACTAAGTAGGTAGTAGTAGACTACTACGTTATTTAACTTGGTTTAATGTTTTATTCGGTGTGTCTGTCCACACCGCCCACCATGTCATGGTCACCGGTAAACGGGTCGTCATCGTTATCGCCAGTCGTAGACAGGGTATAGAAGAATAACCGCGTTTTACCTCTTTCATAAAAACTGAGCTTAAAACTTTACTTTTACAATAAACTTTTACGGGCATTTTACGCCACTGTTGGCGTATCGTTAGCGTCGGATTGACCTAACTAACTAACTAACCTAACTAACTACTTAACAGTTACTTTATGTTTTCTAACCAAGCCGATGGGCGATGACAAATTTCAATAAACGATAAACAGCTATTATACACGCGACAGTAAACCAAAACGTAAAAGATTTGTATTTACATTACAAAATTATTACCTATATTTCCTAGCTTAGATTTGATCGTAAAATTCGGCCTTTTTCACGTGGTGTTAAGTTTTGAAATGTCTTCGATCCAACTAATGGCGAGCACTGAATCAGATAATTCTGAGTCAAGTGTAAAAGCATGGTTAATTCCAGGAGTACAATGAAAGCTTAGATACAAACAACAGTGCGTGATGTGCTTAAGTGCCGTGTGGTTCAGTGACGTGGTGTTTCTTACATCGATATCAAATTGGATTCCAGCGATAGTTATGAGGTACGTGCCGCTTTTAACGGCTGAGCTCTACTTAAACACATTAAATACTTAAACACATTGAAACACACAGAGCTAAATATCGTCTGTCTATTTTAAGGACGACCTCACGACTGGGTTTCAGCTGAATTCTGTTTTTTTATTCTAGTGAGAATCATTATTGTATCTGAGTTTATGAAACCAAATATTGATATCTGATTCACTATGTCAAATATCCACTTACCTACCCATAAAACAAAACCAAAGTTACTGAGACTAGCTAGTAGTAAACCTTTCATGAGTGAGTAACCTTTGCTTTTCTATGTTGAATAATAATTAAAACGTTTTTTCAACGACCTTAGACTTGGTTGGATTATTAAAAAGGTTATCATCACGATATAGCAGGCTGAGTATCCCAAGTCCTAATATACACAATTTGTTCATGAGTGTAGAAAGCTTGAAAATGTTTCTGTGAGGTGCCAAATTGAACACCCGGGATTGAAAAGAAAGAAAAGAAAGAAAAATATTTATTTACTTCACTCATTAAACATACATTGTCTTAAATATAAGGTAGGTAAGTTTACTGCATTGTTTCTTGCATTGAGAACCTAACACTACTCTAAGCACTTGTTGATCAAAAAAATGATTACTCATACTAGTATTATAAAAATAGAGCAATATGATACATTTATTTAAGCCACAAATAATATACCTAGTACCTAGGTACTTACCTCAGTCATTATACTAACAAGTAGGTATTTGACCTATGTTTGCGCAGAACTACAAACAAAGGTTGGTTAACCAGCTCCAGATAATTTATGTAGTTTGGTCCTTTTGGGACGCTATTCAGTTTATAGACCGAGACTAGTAACTCTAATCCCAAAAAAGTGATAAAAAATGAAAAACAAACAAAAGTATCGACCAGGTTTAATAATAGGAAATGCTACGACTATAAAAGTGCAATTTGGTAAGAAATACACATCAACAAATTTCTTACCTCCAATAAAGCGGGTCTGAACAAAATAAAAGCTGTAAAGTTGGAAGTGGAAGTGGGATAGCGAGCGAGCGGGCGCGCGGCGCGGGGCAGACGGCGCGGCGGCGGCAGCGGCCGCTCGTACTGCTTCTTTGATATGCTAAACGTTCGCCTTGAGAACCATTGTTTACGCAGAGCAGGGGATCGCGTTTTATTGCTTATGAACGCCCGCCCCAAGAGCAATATCGCGGAAAACAATTCTTTAACAACTCATTGGTTGTACAAGAAATATTCCATTCCACTCGGTATGCAAATGCGGCAGCTGGAATGTTGTAATACATGTATGCTTTGGGACGTGCACGCCGGCAATACTGTGTGCTCTATTGACACGGAAGCCGAGCGCACGCTACTGAGGGAAAGCCATTATTTTAAACTGTTATTTAAAAAAACCTTAACGTTTTCATTATGTAGATCCGTGGGTTTACTTAGTTTAACTATTAAAGCTTCAAATGCCAAAAGAACCTTCGACCTACTGAGTATCTAACTAATGAGTACGTAAATATGATTTATGCGAGTTTCATATGACATAAAGCCTAGCGACTTACGAGAGACCTACTGAAAATTAATGATTACATGTAAGCAACAGGAACACATACACAAGTCTGTTCTAAGTTAGCGTGAGAGTGGAATTTGTAGAACGCCGGTAATGGAGGGACGCAGGTAGCAAACGTTGCCCTAATTTTACCTGATGGAGCTTGAATGGTCAAGGTCGCTGAAATGTTCACAAACTATTCGGTTATAAATCAGTGAAACCTTAATCATTACGCTTATAAATTTTAATCAGAACGGAAGAAATCCAGTTGAAAAAAGTTTGCTACGTAGGTACTCTGAACGTCCTAGATGCAAAGTACTGTGTTTCGTGGAACGAGTTTTTTAGTTTGAGTTGTGGTGTTACCTTTTCTTGCTATAAACCGGAAATGGTCGTGGGCCTGGTTGTTCATGGTCGGTAGACATCTGTTTAGAAATTTAAATATTTAAATACAGAGACAGATCCAGAGAGTAGGCATCAGATTATCTAATGGTTATGTGTGCATTCATAAATGTTTTTATCCTCAGTAATTGGACTTAACAAAATTGGTGATACCCTCCAATAAAATATATTAAAAAAAAGCTAGAATTACCTATAATAGGTCCATGTCAAAAAAATTCAGACCTGAAAACTCAAGCATCATACGACTAAACTAGTAAACAGTGTTTAGTAGTGAAAGTGATGTTGTGTGTCAGGCGATATACCGCACCGGCGCCGGGAGCGGCGAGCGGGAGCGGCCGTACTCGTCGGGGGGCGCGCCGCCGCCGCCGATGGAGCCCATCACGCGGACCGTCACCATGAGCCGCGACCCCAGCGACTCGCACGGCTTCGGAATCTGCGTCAAAGGCGGCAAGGAGGCAGGTGAGATAAACAGTTACATATTCTATAACTTCTTACAATGATTTTAAATAGCACAGATATATCATGAGAAGGCAGTGAAGGCATGATGTCAAATAAGTCATGATTGAGACGGCTTCTAATCTGTTTGTGTCGAGCGAGATGACGAGCGGTACTTTACTTTTTCTTACTTTTAGTAAGATACATAAATCATGTCATCATGTGATTGCTTGGCTAGGGATTGAAACGTACAATCTTGCCATAGTGATGGCTCACACGACTCAACATGTTTTATATATCGATCGGTTATAATCTACAAGTTCCTGTTTAGGTATACCTAATGGCCAAGATCCGACTTCTGAAATTTTAGTATTTACCTGTATTCGTGTACCTGATATACGAATACAGGTATACAGGTATACTGGCGCAGAATAATATTAGTAAAACGTGCTTAAAACCAAAGTAGAACAATGTAGTTAAGCCAAAGTCTGTAGAAATGCAACACAAACACTGTACAATTTGCCGAAATGAGTGTTTGAATATCTAACACGAGCTCCAAACGCTGCAAATGGTGGTAAAACAGAGAAATTATGCAGATTCATAGAAAACAAAACACCCTAAAATGTATGTGTATACTTTGCCAGCAATTTACATTTCCGTTCTCTGGCGGATAACATGAAAACACAATGGGTTACTTTTGTCCAATTTGCAACAAACACCAAACTCGCCACGTACACCACAAACCACACATTATTGAATGTTCTTGAATGCTCTTTCTGCTTTAAAAGTAGCACAATAACTTCTAAGCTACATTATGCTTTGAGTATGAAAGATTACGTAAACAAGATTTTTATTAGGTAGGGTTCATTTAAATGACAGAGTGTAGTTTATGGGGGCTTATAAGTACGAGCTGGTTTGCAAGTGGCATAGCGTCGATGGGTTTGCAAACGTTTAGGTATGAAGTATAATTACTTCTGCAAAATGTACCAACTTTTGCATTTTGACATTTCTATCTACCCTCTAACATTTTGTAGTTTTTGATTGAAATCTGAAAATAATAATGTGTACCGCACCTTGGGTCATACGTGACAGTCGGGATCATATTTAATTTGTAGGTATCTAAGTACAAGAATTTTACGCACATTTTAGATTAATTATCAAATGCGGCTTTAAGTAGACAACGGCAATCCAAGGCCTTATCGATTGCTGACCCTCGTGGGTGGCACAGAAATAGCACTGAGAGCGGTCAAAGCGACCAAACCAATGACCTAAGGTTGTTTGTGAAACATCTCTATTCTATTTTGTTTGTTTCGATTTAGTGAACAAGAACTACTTATATACACAGTAGAAAGCTCTCAAATAGCTAATCGAAGATTACAATATTTGAATTTGCTCTTTAATAAGCTCCAACGCTATCGGATATAAGTTGGTACCTACAAAATTACACCAACTAAACTTTTCCCTACTTTTGATTCAAAATCATCTGTTACAAAGATAATTTGCTTGAGGCTCGCAAATCTTAACTTTTAAAAAGTATTTAACTCTCACAACAATCACAAATTGTAAAAAAAGCCGCGAATTATTACCGCTCCATTCAATTACGGAACGGATTTTAAATTGGATTTTCCTTTTGTGGCGCATTACTTTCATTATTAATTTTCCGGTTGTTTTAAGAGTTAAATACGATTACGACCTTAGAGTATTTCATACAAATCTTTTGAAAAAAACACAAACAGGTACAACAAAACAATAAAGGCTTGTTGTGTTTATCGTTCATCCACTTTTGGGTGTGTCCAAAATAGTACAATTTAAACTTTCGCGATCTTTAGACATAATTTATATGAAACGTCGGGAAATATAAAATAATAAGGTAAATACGTGATAAAGTCCCGTAATTTTCATATAAATTGTGTCCAAAATGTTAACAACAATATTTTCACAACTCAGAAAACAAGTCTATTTTTAAAGATTGTTGAGTTATGTGTCAGTTCAGTTCTTTAATGTTTAATTAGGTCTAGGTCCAATTTTAATAAATGCTTTGATGCAGGTGTAGGGGTGTACATATCGCGGGTAGAAGAAGGCTCGGTAGCGGAGCGCGCGGGGCTGCGGCCCGGTGACTCCATCATGCAGGTGAACGGCACTCCGTTCTCGGGTATCTCACATGAAGACGCGCTTAAGGTAAGATATGAGACTGCTAAGGGCCAGACGTCGCACAACTTTGTAAAACTGCCAGAAAGTCTTAAAATAGTTCGAGCAGATGATTTGTGTTATTTTTGTGTTTCTAGATATTTTCCAAACCAAACAGAGAAAAGATATGGGTTGAAAAAAGTAACTCATCGTTTCAGCAACGGAACAAAATGATCGTGAAAACGATAGTCAAAGAACCGTTCGCGCGGATTTTAGTAAAGACGGCCGTAGTCATAAAGACTCATTGTTACCGTCCCCCGAGAACGAGCACGCAGTTCATTGCCCCATATTAGTATAAATATGTCAGCAGCGTATTTATTTACTGCGACCGCGGGTAATTACATACATATGTCATGACAAAGAGTGTGACCTGTTGCCTCTGGCAGGGCACCCTGAAATTGCGCCAAATTACTGAGACACAGCTCGATTCGCGCCAAACTGTTCCACGACTAAACCATTATGTCTTCACAAATGTGTTAATCCTCGGTTATCCATTATCAGCTAAAACATTGGATTCCTAGATGCCGTAACTACACATTTAGATACGCTCTTGTGATTCAAATTTAACATGAATCTACCAAAGTTTATTGACTTATGCTTATAGAAAATACTACTTACTGAAATACGCTTACCGAAACTAAAAATGTTTTTAAATCGTATTCCATTAGCTTTAAATAAAATGTTAGTTACTTCACATATTTTTTGTCAGCTTTTTTACTCTTTGAAGCAAAGCTGTGAAGTAAATAAGAGCAGAAAAGTTAGTAAATATTGGCTCCAGTTACAGCGGCTTCTATTTGAATAAGCAAAACAAATTTCAGAGTCACGTTTCGACGATTGTGAATAACGAAGCTAATTACAGCGGCACCGGCCTTTGATTAAAGCGAATGTTGTTACTTACAATTTCCGGAATCAGTGGATAAATGAAAATTAAATAGGAGGAATTATAAAACAAATCAGGAAGAAATTGCTGGAAATATTTTTTTAATATTCTTCATATTTTTTATACTTCATGTAAGTTTTACCGAATTTAAACTTTTGAGTAAAAAAAAAATGACTTCTGTTGCAGTGAGCTCAAAAACGTGTCGTGACTGCATAGTATAAATAAACATGCTTCATAGAACATTCTCATAGAGTCCCAAAATGTAGGGTAATGTCTATAACCCCAAATTGATCGGCATATTTGATCAAAATTAACCGTATTGACTTTGCAGCGACAACAGGAAATAGAGGAAACTTGATGTAATCTTTCAAACGCCGGAAAGCTGGCACATTTGATAGTGCCACGATGTAGGTCATACTACCGCGTGAAGGTATTGTATGATTGTGTGCGTACTGTACAGGTAAAAAAAATGATCCCACTAACCAATATTACACGAGTAATTTTATAGATGTATGGATAGATATTTTTTACTCTTTCAAGCAAAAACTACTGATTGGATTTTTTACGAATATATATAAACATACAACTTTAGTCTGCAACTACGCGTTATACAATTATCGCAGAAAAAAAATCATTTAGGTAATATTTTTTCCGATATCTTTACTACATGTCTCATCATATTTTATTGTAATTACGGAAATACGTCTTGTTTCGAAAACATAAAAATATAAGCAGTGATAGTTCAGCAGTGCGGTTTTTTGCCTTTATATTTAGCATGTCCGTTATCGGCTTAAGTCGTTGGGTTCAAGACCATTCAGAAGGGTTGAGCAGGGGTGAGCTACGTGAGCATGCATGTATAAAACGAGTATCGGTCACCATCGAGTCACAGAATGCACGGTTTTAAAAGTAATTTATAAAATATATACTCGTATAACTAGCAGAACGTCCCGGCTTCGCACAAGTGTAATAATTAAACTTCCTGAATAAAACATAGTCTATAACCACCCGGACAGTCCATTCTATTCTACACATCCGTGAAATAATTTTTGAAATCGGTGGAGTAGTTTCGGAGAGAACAAACAATCAAACAAACAAACAAATTTTACTTCTTTATAATATTAGTATAGAACTTTATAAACTATCATGGTTTTGAACATTATAAACACTACAAACGAGATTTTCCAAATCTCATAAATCTCCAAATCATGGTAAATTTCTCGTTTTTAGTGTTTATAATTAGTATAGAAGTATAGATATAGATATAGATTATATATATATTATTAAATATAACACAAAGCACGTCTACTCAATGATTCGTAGTTTTGATAAAATTTGTGTCATATTTCGACTTTATGTTAATTTTCTTTTGTATCGATTTTGTGAATAAATATGAAAATGACTGCTTGACCTAAATGTTCGACATGCAAAAGGCATTTGTGCGATTTGGAGTGACAAGCGGACACACGTAGACTGACATTTCTATTTCCGCGTTTCCCAGCTGCTACGAATGCTACGAGACAGTGACGTCGCGTAGCAGTACGGAGCTACGGCGTAGCACGGACTAATTCCTAACCTCTACATATCATTATCCTACTTCCTACTATATCCCACTAATATTATAAATGTGAAAGTTTGTGAGAATGTATGTCTGTATGTTTGTTATTCTTTCATCCCATCCCACTACCCCACTATCCCACTATCCCACTTCTCACTATATATATATTATATATTATATTTATATTTTTATATTTATATATATATATATATATATATATATATATATATATATATATTATATATAATATTATAAATGTGAAAGTTTGTGAGAATGTATGTCTGTATGTTTGTTATTCTTTCACGCAAAAACGGCTGGACCGATTTGGTTGAAATTTCGTATGTAGATAGGTGATACCCTGGATTAACACATAGGCTACGTTTTATCCCGGTATTCCCACGGGAACGGGACTTACGCGGGTGAAACCGCGGGGCGCAGCTAGTTAGTTATAAATATAACATTTTTGAATCGGAAGTATTATTTAAAGATAGATTTGAGTATCTTCACTCTTCTCACTCTTCTCACGCTCCATCTCTAAGATCCTCCTAAGGTCTCCAATTCAGAGAACTTCATTTTATAGTGGCTCGTTTACAGCACAAGGTGTTCGGCTCTGGAATGATTTGCCATTAACTATAAAACAGTCATCATCACAACCGATTTTAAACAAAAAGTGTATAGTCACTACCTCTCACTCATCATTGAGTAGCATAAAGTCTTTTTATCTATATCAACTCTTTTATTATAGTTAAGATAATGTATTAGTCTACTTATATTATTTTATTTGTGTATTAGGATTAAGTATTTATATAGTACCTAATTAGTTTTTAGTGCCTTTTTTCTTTTTTATTTAACCTGTTCTTGTTTTTATCTAAGGTTTCCTGTAGGCCTTCCTATAAAATGTTTCATTTCCCAAATGGTTGCCTGGAAGAAATTGCTTTCAGCAATAAGGCCGCCAGTTGGTTCACAACTGTTTTTTTTGGAATTTTCACCGTTATAGTCTTAAGTAATCAATAAAGAGTTGTCTATCTATCTATCTATTTATACTTGGTTCGACTTGTAATAATAGCACTATAGCAGTTTGTAGAAAATGTATTTGCATTATTTCCGGATTAAAATCTAGAAATCTAAATAAGCTCATCTTTGCAACACATGAACTTGTATTTTTAAGCTAGTAAACGATTATAAATTTTTCTTGATGGCTCGGGACTTTTTTACAGACTGGTAAGAGTCAAATTGATAAACTCCATTGATTTTTTACTCTAGGTGTAAAAACAATCTTATAAAAGACAACAAAACGTTTCTTATTTATTTCTTTGTCTTTGGTTTTCGTTTTAATTATTTTAAACACAAACGATGGGTATAAAAGCAAACAATTGAACGCAGATTGTATTTCGCTTTTCTTTTTATATCCACATGAATTCATTTCCACTCGGAGGAAGTAATTTTAATCTACAAATCAAGCTTTGAGCAGCGCTGCATGTTCCGATTCTTTCGAATTTGTTATTTTGTAACTGTAGATATCGAGTTGTTTTATTCAAAGCAATAATAATTCGGATGACTTAAACTTTTATGTTTGTACATAATGTGTCTTCCAGTACCATTACACTTACTTAAATTAATTGTTTTCACAATGTGTAACTAATAATTGACTCTTTAGAAAACAAACAAAACATGCTCAGACGAAGTTAACCGTTAAGAAAATGAAACTTAGCGTGGACTAAGTTTCGCTTTGTTCATAATGAATGGGCGTAACCTCGGACAGAAGTTTTGTATTTGTGTTGAGAAAGTCCGTTCAATTTCATTATTCATACAATTTATCGAGCTTGAAAATCTGCCTAAGTTTATATCAATTTGCTTTGGAACCGAAAATAAACTTAAAGAAGAAACATTTCTTATTTTTTATAAAAATTGGTATCACAGTTACTTTATCATACCTGAGTAATTAGCCATCGCTAGATATTTACTAGTGTTCTTAATCCGACTACTGAAATTCAAAATCCACGTCTTAAAACAGCTACATTAAAATAGTAATATAGGAGAAGTATTTCTGTAAACGTGGCCGGTCTCTCAGGCAGCCGTATCGCTTGATTTACGACCAAGCTTTTTGACATTCTAGAAGTTTTTGTGGAGTGACGTAATACGACTTCCACAATATCTACTTGTAGGAGTCTACATATGTATTTTAAAGGTTAACTGCAATGCTGGCTAGAATATTATAAAGCTTCGAGGCAAGTAGAGTTTTGCAGACAAAACACGAAACTGTATTACATAGATTAGATACCTTCTGAAAGTATATTTTTCATATGTATTGACATTTCTTGTAACTTTTATTATATTTATGTCACAAAATAACCCGGAATACTCTTATATTTCGATAGAGTGACTTGATGCCATTGTAACTTATAACTAAAAATCTTTAATATTATTTATGTTTACTTTACAATGATTTTAAAATAGCGTTAGCTTTGAATGATACTACGCCCAGAAACACTATTTACTTTAACATTACTTACTCTTACTTCTGCATTTAGTATATCGTATCGTATATCGTATAGTATCGTAATATCGCAAGCGTTCGAGCTTCGGCTTCCAATATAAGTAATAAAAGATTTCAATTTCTACATGTGACATAACCGAATTAGAAATAGAGCAAGATGTATAGAAGATAAGTGCGAGAAGCGCGCCTTAGTGGCTGGCGCGGGGCGGGTCGCCGCGCCGCCACGCTGTCCGGCCGGGCATCCCTGTACCGAGCTGACGAGATTTTATCACTCTTGCTTATGTAAGAGGTGACCCCTTTTGTTATACGAAACCAAGATAAATTTATGGCTATTTTGACGACGTAAGCTTGTTGTTGAATTATGTAGAAGTGCTGTAACCGAACTGTAGCCAGCTCTTGTAGTTGAGCTTTAAACTTTATGAAGCTGACATTCAATTTAAGTGGTTAAAAAAATCTTGGTAGCCTTTTATGCCACTTTTATTATTCTAAAGCTAAATTATGCATCAACTAATACCACCTCTATCTCACTAAAATTATAAACGCGATAATTGATACATGGATAATTTTTTTAGTAGTACCTTACCTAAATTATGCTCAAAAGTATGATAAAAACCGGCTTCTAAAAATAACTAAAACTTATTTTAACACAAAAAACTTCCGGAAGCCTTTCATAGCGGTTCAAACTTCTTTAGTCTGCCTTAAATGTTCATTTCCATGACAAGAATCTTTCTAAAAATCCCTCGGGTTTGAAGATTTCCCTTACGGCGCAAGGACCCTATTACAGGTACATAGATATAGATGCGTAGGCTTAACAATGTTTGCAGGAAGTCTTAAAGATATCCCTTGGCATAAAGGCGGTATTATGGGAGAACTTCGTGAGAACATTTTATGTGACTACTTCCTGTGCCTTCTTACGTGGAAGGAAGAGCGACATTTTTGCTTTTAGCAAAAGTACAAAAAAATATTATGTTACTTTTTAAAGTTAGCAAGCTATCTCTTATTTAATCCGCTTTGTTCAAAGGCAATTAACTAACTTCATAAATTGTAAACTTGCACAGGTGCGCGTTTTGCATACTGCTGAAGTTTTCTATAATATATTTGAAATACATATATATACATAGTAGATTATTATACCTACAAATGTGGCATCTTGACATTTGTTTTACTTTCGTAAATTTTTTATATCCTACTTCCTATCCTACTAATGTGAAAGTTTGTGAGAATGTATGTATATTTGTTATTCTTTCACGCAAAAACGGCTGGATGTATTTGGTTGAAATTTGATATGTAGATAGGTGATACTCTGGATTAACACATAGGCTACTTTTTATCCCGATATTCCCGCGGGAACGTGACGCTGGTGAAACCACGGGGCGCAGCTAGTTTAAAATAATTTTCAAATAAAGCTGCATTTTTACAAATTATATTGTGACTGCACAAATACCAAGTAAAAAATAAGGGTGCTTAGCATTTTTCTGCTAGTTACTTATCCATTCCGTTTCCTATTGTGTAGATGCTGAAGTCTTGTCGTCAATTGACGATGTCAGTGCGGACAGCGGGTGCGCTGGTTCCGCGACCCTCGTGTTCCTGGATGGACCGGTACGGACGGCCAGCGTCGCCGCCTGCCAACCGCCCTGCAAGATCCGCCAGCAAAGACCGGTCTATACGAAGGGTTAGTTTTAGTACTTACCAAACTCAATCTTTTGAATACCGTCTCAACGTCACACGCGAGGCCTGTATAGTAAGTAACACGGGAACATTAAAAAAGGTCTGACCTCATTTCAGTAAAAGTAACAGTTGGATGAAATAAAGCTTGAAATTCGATACACAACCTCAACTAGGGGTGACGTTTACGATCAACCTGATTCAATTGAATTTCACAATCGATGCCGTTCGATGCCTTTTGTATCCGCCTCGTCCGTCTTTCGTTGAAAATGAAAAGATTTTATTGAATGTATTGACAGGAAATTACAACAGAGGTATCTATTTGTAGCGCAATTCGGTTTACAGAATGTTCAAGCATGGAATTAATAGGTAGTTACTGTTGTACGATCATTTATCTTTCAAAGCATTATTGAGGTTCAAGTCTTAAATGTAGTCAACCCAACAACAGACTGCGTTTTCACTTTTCACTCTCTGCAATAAAGCGTTACTTTTAATATGAAAAAGGTTGCCACAAGAACGAGTACAAATCAGCCGCAGATAATAAGCAGTGATAAGAGTTCCATGAACTCGATATAAAATTGTATGTTAGATTTTGGGTTTGATGGGTTAAAGTTGCTTAAACACAACAATAACAGCAATACAAAAACGTCTGTGATCTTCAACAACAGTTATCGATGAAAATGAATCGAGGACAAGCATCATAATCGTGGAGCAGAATAAAGTTATGATATGCTAATAGGTGCCCATTGGCCAGCAAACTGAGTCGTTAGCGGTTGTAATGAGCTGAGCGAACTGCCGCCCGCATCGATCCTGCAATAAAACAGTAGGTACTTTTTGAATGAACGCTCTGAACTGTTGTCGAGTGCTGGTGATGTGTTTTTGATTGTTAAGTGTACAACAACAGCGTTCATCGTTCACATTTAGGTTTAGGTATACGTAAAAAGCGTTTTACATATTCACAATTTTAAGAGTATATTATAAGTAGGTACCAAAACAATGTTTTTTATTTTGCTTGAAGTAAAAGATTGAGTTGGTGAGAAAGTGAAACTCACTATAGTTATGTCATTTTTTTCTAACATTTATTGTTTTTTTCCTATTTAGGTGGACCTTTGCATAGAGCCGGGACAGTCGCTAGGACTAATGATCCGAGGCGGTCTTGAATACAACCTTGGGATCTACATCACGGGAGTAGATAAGGATTCCGTCGCAGACCGAGCTGGACTTATGGTAAGCTATGCAAAGCCTTTGAATTTATTTTGTTGAAGCTTTGTTCAGCAAACTATACCTATTTCTCAAGTTTTGATTAATTGAAGATGTCTAGACAGGATAGAGAAAACCAAAGACATTTTATGAAAGTAAAGTTTTTAAGTTCACTTTTTCTTTTTTATCAATTGGCTATTACAAAAGTAAAACTACTACATAGTAAGAATTCGCGCATAATTCAGAAATAGAATACCACCTGTACTAAGAGCAATCATGCTACTGTAAGTCAAACAAAAACAATAGCTCACTCCATGTTGTGGGGTTATTCAGTATTCATGAAGGTCGCTAGGGACTCATTATGCTCGGTTAACGTGTCGCGTGTGTCAGCACACCAAGACAGAGGTCTTCCCCTCTATACAACGTATTTTATGTCATCGAATTATCTTCACGATATCGGGCCGAGATCGACCTTCTTTAGTTTGGTTCTATTACAGATTCAATAGAAATGTGACTACGACAGTTTCTATAATAAAAACAAAAAAGTCGATTCAGACACGCGATACATAAAAAAAATCATATTAATAGACAAAAAATACGTACTGTTTCAAACGTAAATTAGTAACCCAAACTTTCTTTTTACCTTGCAGTAGAAGGGTTTTAATGTTCGAATGCGAGCTTTCAAGCTCTCAAAAGGACATTACCCGTGAATTATGTAGTCGTTAAGGACATGCTCCATATTAATAGCCATTCATTACATAACTGTGCTCGGTGCAATTCCTTGGTTATTAACGCGGAAGGAAGTTGCCGGATGGCGGTGAACAGCTGAACCCGGCCAACTCCGGATTGCAAACTTTGCATCAAACTAGAACGCGAAATGTCTTGAACAGTAAATTACTTATTTGCCTTCTATTAAACTTCTGACACTGCTCGCTATGCCTGTTTGTTTATTTTCACAGTGAATAGAATTTATCTGCCAATTATTTTTTCTATTGTACAAACACCTAATAACTAATGTCCTAAAAATTGCCGATCTTTATGGAATTAAGTGTATCTGCAATCGTTTTGTTTCTAGATCTCTACTAGTAGTGGTATATGTATGTATATGTGGCATACCTGAAACTGGCATTTTATTCGCAATTTATGGTATAGTTCCGCCAAATATAAGGCACCTATTTCATTTTCTTATGCGGAAAGCCTCCGCCTTTAAGGTGTGCTATGAAATTTATAGTGTTTAAGCTTAAAACTGTGCCCGTAAACTGCACGCCACGGGAGGCTGATATTTTACATTATGATTTCACCGACTCTACCGACCGAATTTGAAACGAATTCGAAAAAAGTCCGAATATGCTCTTTCAATTGCTTTAACAGCCCTAATTTTGGAAGTTTTTGTTGCTTTTGGAGTGAATATGCGATTATAATTGAAGATCAAATGTTTTTGATCGTATTTACTTTACCATGGATGATGGTTCGATTTCAAATTAAGTGAAATACCTACGTATAAAGGAACAAAAAATAACAACCCACTAAAAATAATTACATTCTTTACCAGGTCGGCGACCAAATTCTAGAAGTGAACGGTCAGTCGTTTGTGGAAGTGACGCATGACGAAGCGGTCGGTCAGCTCAAGTACCACAAACGAATGTCCTTGCTTGTGAAGGATGTCGGTAAAGTGCCTCACGCCTGCACTGCCTACGGGGGCGGCGAACAACAGCGTGATACCCAGAATGTTGCGAAGTAAGCCTCCCTTTTACTTTTGAAGTAGCATTGTCATGAGGGTACTGTTCAAACTGAATGGTCTAATCATATCCTACATGGTGATTCAATTCTTAGGTGGAATTCACTTTTTTTCAGATATTTTAATAGTTAGCGGAACACTTTGTTTCATGAAATCATCCCGATGTGAACTTTAAGTAAGACAAAACACATACTCGTAATACGAGTATACTTAATGTCTAAAAATAAAGGACCTACCTTTATTAAGGAATTTTAAGCAGCATAGTTGCATAGCAAGTTTATGTGGTGTGGGTTAAATTCAATGCACGAATTCGAGACGTGATCCCCGAAGTTGAATGCTTGCCAACAAATTTTAGGTTCTAGTTTTTGCTACGGTTGGCTTAGATGCAACGCAATTTGCAACTCAACTTAGTTCAATATTAGCGATAAAGAAGTGAAACTGGGTGTTAAAATTTTCTGCTTCTCTATTTAAATTTGAGCTTTTGCCAAGAACTACTTTTGTTTTGTGACCTTAGTTTAAAGTTTCTTCTCAGATTGTAGAAAGTTAAGTCTTATGTTTAGATTAACAATAATTATTCTGTGTTCAGGATTAGTGGTTGGGGTAAGAGAAGAGGAGCAGCGTCAACGGCAGTCGAACAAAAAGCACGATCACTGCTTCCTCCCAGTGAGCTGCCAGCGCTCGCCTACTACATGGAGGAGTACGCGGCGAGAAGACTCACTCCTGATGCCTTCCTTACTGTATTGAGAGATCTTTTAGATACGCAACAAAAGGTATGTAAATCGAAAGAGGCCATAACATAGATATAGGTCGTGAAGTTCTGAATCTTCTATCTATAGGAGTTCGGTTATTTAAAGGAAAGTTACCGCAAAGAGTCATCATTGGAAGTGTTTGGAAAAAACAAAGACGTGCCGCGTGTCGGCAACAATACTCCAAAAAACGCGAAAAGGCGCCCCAAGCTATAGAGTCAGACTTGCAAGCTTTATTCTATTGTCAACTTACCTACTCCAATTTCATTGAAAGCTTTCAGAATTTGGTTTTACTCTTCCCTTGAAATATAACCACAAAATCTGGTAAATAAATGTAATAAAATTATTGCAAATATTACTTTAATTCTGTGAATAATTCACGCAAGCAAAAATGCTGTGTCATATTTGTCGCAAAGCGGTTTTTCGTGTCAGTATTGTGGTTTATAGTGACATGATTTACGCTAATGTTACTTTATAGCTTTTGCTTTCAGATGATTTTAGTTAACATAATTGGTTTACTAAAAGAAAAATGCCTTGTCGTATTTTTCTTGACATGACTGACGCCACTACCTACATCTTTTATAGCACGAGGTCCATGCATCTGGGTTTATAATTTATCAACATATATCAACTTTTATGTTCAGTAGTTAAAATACGAGTGACGTAGTCTCGCGTTCAAGAGTTTTATTTAGCTTTAAATTACTCGTACCTCACAGTTACCTACTCCTGGAGAATAAGGATAAATAAGAAGTCGGACAATTTTATTTGCAGGAATTCTTTACAATTTTAAAGTACGCCAATAAAAACTGAATAAGGCTGTTTTAAAACAATATATAAGTGCAAGGTTGGTCATATTTCATCATCCGTAAAGTCGTTGGCAAGTCCACTTGACATAGTGCGAGCCTGTGTTTTCGTATTTATGCTTGTGCAAATATTCGTGAACTTTTGATTAATTGGTGGCGTTGATTGCTTTGCTAATTCCGCTAATATGTAGGTATGTATATTTATGATTTCGATGTTGAAATCAATTTAATACGAACAAATGCGTTTAATGTACCTTCTACTCCAATAGTAGTTAAGTACGGTACTTATTATGTTTTCCTTCATCATCATAATCATTTTTAGCCTATCAACTGTCAGTTTGTCTAACTCTAACGTATTCTTTTCTAAGTAAAATATACCAACGAAAATTTCTAGCAAGTATAACGACCAATCACTATTTTACAGGCAGGCTGTTAATAGAAGAAAAATAAATAAATACCTAACTTAATTTATTATTCATTTATTTTTAGATATACTTAGGTATTGATATCTATTATGTATTACCTGTACAATAACACGAGACATTTCTCGTAAAAAACTTTAGCTGCATTTACTACGTCGTGACGTAGAAACTGCTGTTAAAGCTTTTTACTTTCCGTTCTATTTTTATCGAGTTCAAAGTTTGCTATAGATATAAAGACTTATTTTAAAATGCTGATTGGTGAACTATACAGCTAAAATAATAATTAGCTTTTATATATTGGTTTGTTTTGGCAGCGTTATTCCAGATTAAGATCTTTGGTAGCCGACGGTTAAACCACCTGACTTTGATTGAGCCAAACAATAACCGGCGATTACAAAAGTCATCGTTAGAAAAGAAGATACTCAATAATTAATGATTTCCTAATTATTTTATTCTGACATAATTAAGTACTTTTATCAGCGAATATTATATAAACTCAACATTTTAAAGAAAAAGCATATTTGCTGGTAATAGTATAATCTTGTGAGTTATTCAAGTAGTGATTTCGAGATTTTAAACATTGGTGAATGTTTCAGTATACTCTACTCACGGAAATCCGTGAGTTTATGCTTCCCGAAGACCGGCCTCGGTTTGATGAGCTCGTCTACAGGCGGGGAGATGAAACCAGTGATCACCATCTTAAGGTAAGAACACGAAATATCAATTAGCCAATTCTTACAAACCAACCGGCCTTTCAAGGCCAATAAAGCAAAACAACGTCATTTTCGTCGTGGATTGGATTGTGTTTTGTGGAAATATTGTACGAGGAAAATGTCATTCGTCTCAGACGGGTTATTAGCAAAATTATTTCTTGCTATATTTTTTCTCATCGTGACTAAAGCCCATGGACTCAGAGGCGCCGGCCTCCTTGTTACGTAAAAACATATTCCCACCGAGTTTATTACTTTGGATCCCGTCTCGTAATCTTATTTATAGCCACCTGAAAGTTCTTCAGTTACCACCACGACACGACGCTAAGGCTAACATTAACCAATATGACTAAATTACCTCGGACAGATAACTGATAATAATAATTCTTTTCCCATCCGTTCGAACGAGAACTTTTAAAATTGTTTACTGAGCTCGGCGGAGCGTATTGGTTCCTAAGGCCTAAAATTACTCATAGAATAATTTGCACATAGTTTAGGGTAGGCATCGCACACAAGTTTGCAATGTAAATAGGATTCGCGGCACGTAGAGGTGGCATTAGAAAAGTGTTGCTCATGTAGCAAATCGGAGGGATATGTTTGTAACGGTTTAAGCTATAAGTTCAGTAATAACCTTTTTTTAATAGTACCAACGCACTCTTTCCCCAGCCTTTAAAATGAATATGTAAATGAAATCTCTATATTATTTTAAATAAACCGTTTTCTTTCGTAACATTTTCTTGACATTCGATTCTTTCATAGTCGATTTGCTTCATTGAATGTCTATTGGAAACGAATGTTCGACTTTGCAATACAATGAAGACGGAAACGTTGCATCGGAATTGCATCACTTTTCTATAGCCCGATGTATGACGGTCACGGTTTGTCCGTAGCGCGGCCCCGAGCGCCACATGCTGCCATCCTCGACGATGCATGACTTGCACGAGCCGGTAAGTGCACAATCCCCTTGCAATGTTCCTTGTTGGTGCATGTACCATTGTTAATAGTGTGAACGCTTTCAATGGTAGACTTTTGAGCTTTTTATGTTGTTGTTACTACCCTTAATGTTCACAGAATGTTGTCTGTGTAGTTTATTATTCAAAACGGGATCGAAACGATCAGGAAAGGATTTGGTATTACAATAGGCTGGATAAATACCTACTTAAGTGTTTACAAACAATTACCCTTGCGTCTCAATAAGGGCAACGCTTTTAATCTTCAGCGAATAAAGGTTAAATAGGTGCAATAAAGGTTAAAGGCAACCAGGTGAGGTTGAGGGTTATTGTTGTAGGAGGTACCGGCGGACGCGCCTCTCGTGGCCGACCACCGCTCGCCCTCCGAGGACTCCGGCCTGGGCCTGCCGCCGCATGACGCTTACAGGTGACACCACCGTTACTATCACGCATACCTACATGACATGGGTTTTAACTTTCACTATCCGTAGATAATTCAAAAACAGAATGTCGGAGGATATGAGCCAAATAGATCGAAGTGCGTCTCGAACGAGCGAGGCGCAAATCTCCCGTCGCCGGCGGTGCCTCTCATAAAGGCGCTTATACTCTAAAGCACCATTAGAGTGCGAAAGCAAAGGCTGAGTCCTCGTCGAGCATTCGCTTTCGTCCGCTCTTTTACATCTCACAGCGAAAATAACCCACAGTTTTGAACAAGCCCTCTCGGCGCTCGGTGTCGAGCAGAGCATCTCATTGGCCGGACGCCAGCCACTTCCTCTTTTATTCGGTATCGAAATCGATTGCTTTATAGCTTTATAAATGATCACATTTATTGTCACCGGCGGTTTAGTGCCGTTGTCCTGCATCCGAAGGGTTGTTTTATATTTACTGCCAATAAACTTGAAGCGCTGTCGACGTTTAACCTCTTATACTTAAGCAAAATTCGTTTTTAAGTGTCTATAAAAGATCTTCTAGCTCAGCATTAGACTCGAATACAATTACTATCTTAATTGTTTCTAAAAACTTAACAAACATTCTTGAAGAGAAAATCTATTGCAAAATACCTACATATACCTACATTCAATTAACTTTCGACGCATAAATATACATTAAGTAAAATAGAGTGTACGAAGTTATAGGCTATGCTAGTAGCAGCAAAGCCGCTGAATCGCAGAGGTCATTTCCGTCCTGCCGTTCTCAATGAAGCCACAGTAAGAGTAGGTTACAGGGCGGTATAATTTTATTAGAAAAGGATCTAGCCATGTTTCCTGCATCGTGTAGTTGAAATGTTTAGAATGTTGATAGTGACAGTGGTGTTGTGTGGGGCAGGAGCGGCCGGCCGTGGCGGGCCGACGCGCCGCCGCCGGAAGACGACCTGGATCCGCACCACGAGGTGATTTTGCCAGAATTACCTTACACACTCCTTCAGACACATTCACCCGCCTTGTCTATAGCTGTCCCTGGGTGTCACTCGGAACTCATTCACACCTTCCTCTTCTTAAAGTAGAATAGCTCTGAAACGAACTGATACCTCTACCAGCAGTAAAGCGTCGTGAGTGCAGTCGTTTTTAAATGAGTTCAGAGGATCTCCCTATATCCTGTCATATATTAAATTCGCGATTTGCAAAGCTTAGTTTGAGTGGCACCTCGGCACTGTCACCCGCAGGTACAACTGAACTCTACACATTTTCTTTGCATGTCTGTCTACAACGGCTAACAAGTACCTAGAGCTCACACCGCCGTCTGCAATGGCCGTTATTTCCTTAAAATATGTTTATTCAAAATTATCCGACAACTGGCAAAATTATTTGTTTTCTATGATATAATTGGCAAACTGATATGCGGGAAAATTGGCTGAACCTATTATTTATTCAATTAAGGTATGTAATCGGTAATAGCGGCCAGCTATTGAATTTTCTTTGTAGGTATCTATTAGACTAGCTTTAGTTTGTGTACTTAATAGCTTATAATACTTCTTTAGAAACCAATTTCTGTCACCAACTTTTAGTACTTACTTACTAAGGTACTAAATAAAAAATATGGAATGAAACTTTTTTCATTTCATTTAGAAACAGGGGTTTAGTTATCTTCTCTCGTCATTAACTAAGTATAACCACAAATAATAATCACAAGGTATAACAGAGTATTATTATATTATGCAGATGCCATTTCTTTGTTGTATCAATGTAATTGGCATAAAGATTACTAATTTCATTCTACGTATTACCGGCTCGTTGGTCTAGGGGTATGATTCTCGCTTCGGGTGCGAGAGGTCCCGGGTTCAAATCCCGGACGAGCCCGTGTTTTTTTGCAGTAGTGACTACTATGAGTACCTTATAATCTAAAACTCCTTATTTCTTGAATAAGTAAAGAAGTTTTTTATTAATCGAAAATCTACCACAATAGGCTAATTTTCCATCATGGATGAAATAAATGTTATGATCCATCACAATAACAAGTTTACGTAGGTAAAGAGATGACGATGCTGCCTCGATAGATAACGCAAACGTAATAAGCAGATGGTTCAATTTTATTCGCTGTCGTGTAAGGTATAAAACTTATGAGTCGTAGATCCGCAGTAATTTATCGCATTGTGTCAGATGACAAAAACAAAGGGAGGTAAACTGAGAATAGGGTGAAGATGGTAAGTACCTACCTATGCAATCGAAGAACATTGGGATTTCACGATACTTTCTACTTTTCTGCTATATTTGATATCAATATACTTTTAATTAAGTACGAGTAGAAATTATAAAAAATAATAAATGGTAATTAATGATACAAGAAGATGGAACTTGCGAGGGAAAAAGTGGATCGCTTGGCTGTGACGTCAAACCACGGGGATGCCCTACTCTGCATTTTCTTTGCATGTCTGACGTCATCGAGATAAAGCGAGCTTATTAGAACGACGATGCTCGCTCGAGTTTTCGTCCCTTCCATCCTAGTCTCGTTTACTTTAAATAAGGAACGATTATTCCCGTTCCGCTTTTATCGCGTTGAGATAGAATGAGAGTGAAACATCTTCGTCATTTTTTAAGTTTTTGTTAATGGTTTTTGATTTATTGTTACCAAGATTTTATGAGATAGAATAAATGGAAAGGTATTCAAATCAAATTAGGTTGAACTAAGACAAAGAACGAACTTAGGAGACATTGTGAAAATAGCAAGACCAGTAATACACCAAAACAACTGAGTAGATGCACTGCACTTACTTCGCCTCACATTCTGCGTGGTAATTAGTCTCCCCGGAAGACGTTATTGTAGAAGGTGGGCATAATAATTATAATATATTCCTACGTTTATTACGGTTCACCGCGCCTAAGGATATAACCCGTCATTACTAAGTTCAAAGTTACTATAATAACCCAAACGACAGAGTTTGACTTATAATGGTATGGTAGGTAGTAATAAACTGTAGGTAGTAATAGCCAAGTTGACTTTAAAAAAAAAATACGAGTAATACCTTCGCAGATTTATGTCTATTAAAGTGAAACATTTATGTTCAGATAGTGTATGGGTCTCATAAAATATTTATGCATCTTAAGTTCGGCGACCATAACACATAAAATTTCAATAACTAAGTACCAGTAAATAACATTTTCCAGATATGATCTAGACATTTCGGAGACCAGTGCCAAACAAAATTCTAAGCTGTAGTTAAAATTAAGCAATATATGATTGTGAATATCATCTATTTCCATCATTTTATTTAATTTTAAATGTTTTGATTCTTTTCATTAAAATAAAAGTATCTTACGTTTAATACAGTATGCAAAAGAAAAACCCATTACTGAAGTACTGTATTGTTAGTCTTCCCAGTGTTTCATAATGTGTTCTAAATACCTTGTTGTTTCAACCTAAAACTATTAGCGCAAGCTTGTTTTGCCTTATCAGAAGTGCTCAGGCATCCACTAAGTGCAACTTTGTCCGGCCTCACATTTTTTAGTTTATATCTTACTTCGTTTAAAAGCAATTATGGTGTAGTTAAGACTAAAATACTCGTTGTACCTAAATAGGTAATAATCCACAACAAAACATGTTACGAATTTTGAGATAATCAAGTCGTAGAGCGTCGTAGAGGCTCTACGAATGTGCTACGCAAGGCGGGCGGCGGCCGCTGCCGGCTCAAATATGCACGTTAAAACTACGCAATACTATGGACAAATCGATAAACACACGCCAAATTTATTTAAGTTGAAACTTTCTACGAATTTTACAAAGTCAACATGAATTATTTCTTAAATTGTATATTTTTAATTTTCAGAGAAATTTTCATTCAATCTGGCTTCTTTTTTCTTTACAACTAACTAATTACAGTCAATTAATGTTCAGACTAGTAATACCTCATTAGTTCCAAGTGATCAGTCCCTGAGAGTGAACCCACAGTTCATACGAGCAGTAGAGAGTCGCACATTTCTGATCCGAATTCAAATTCCGAACATCGTTTTGAACTTGAAAAGGAACTTGAACATCCTTTATGAAAATGTGGTAATTAGCAAACAAACATATCTTTTATCAAATTTTAAATCATGGTATACGAGTACAAAGGGAATTCAAAGTTCAAAAGTCGAGCGTCACGAAAACTTTAACTCAGGTCTATAATCTGAGTTAACGTTTTATGACGATATATTGTTTCGAACAGACAAGAATTATGATGCAGAATATAATTCTCATATTATGCCCTCATTTCATACAAATTAATCTTTGTTGTTTATTTCAAACATTAACGGCATTAAATTGCTAAAGTCACACCCGGGAAAACATGCAGTTGATACCCAGTTGCTTTGATCTCGTACAAATATAATCGTATAAACGTGTGTTCTTATGAGTCGGGTCGAGGCGTCAAGCCACATCTGACGGAATATGCCTCGTGTAACATCAGACGTAACGTCAAATCAGACAAGTAGGTATACGAGTGTAATAAAATAGTCAACAATACACTCAACCGTGAGGTAGCGCAACACGCGTACAACATTCGGTCGGTACGCCGCGCCCGAGACGCACCCGCGACAGATGTGGGCCGACCCTTAGCGGACTGGAGTAGAGGGTGAAGTCGGGGTAGGGCGTCCCATGGCTGGCTGAGCAGTCAGTACGCGGCGCGGCTGACGATCGGAATGTCGTCGCGCCGGCGACGCCGCGTCGCCTTTTGTGATTACGTACCGATGGACGTTCGCGCTATGGCCAAGGTACTCGACAACTTTTAAAATAATACCAAACCTTACAAGCTATTAATCGTTCCTACTGTAACAGTCAATCCATTTTTGTTGGTTCTGTGGATGTGCTTACAGTTTTACACGATTTGGCCATATGAGAGTTTGTAAACATCAGATGAGCGTTCCGCATCATTCAGTTTTGTGCTACAGGTTCTAATAGTTTTTGTTGGCTAGTAAATAAACAGATTTTAATATAGATTTTGATAGGATACATTGTTTTAATGAAAATTATCTTAGCTATACATAGGTACATGTATTTTTTTCTAACAAATATTTCAAATAAAATGATATATTATATTTAGGTTAGATAGGTACTTCAGCAGTTGTACTTTAAATAGAAACCACAAAGAAACCCTTTTTGATTAGATTAAACTTGGCATTTTGCATATAAATCTTTAGACGTATTTTTTCTTTAAAACTTTAATGAAGTTAACCAGCGTCTCACGGATCATTTTGCATAAAGTATTATAAAGTTTCCTGTCTTTTTACACATTTAATTATCATAAAAGTAATGTTAGTTGCCACTTTGCTGCATGCGATGCGGGTTTAGGTATCGGTCTTCGATCTAAACTTGATACTGAACTCTTACTTAGGATAGGGTCAAGGTTAGTTTATCTAGCCAATTAATTTGTCTGGTGAACTTAAAGTGGTTATAAAGGTTGAAGCATGCTATATTGTGATAAAATATAAACTTGGCGGAGTGTTTTGAGTGCACCTGCTGCAAATTGAAGAAAAAAAACATGGGCGGAGTTTAATTTATGATAATCTATTCATTTCAAACAAACAGAGACTATAAATATAATAAAATGAAAATAGACCGTTGAAATTACTTATTAAATTTTCCTGCAGGTTTAAGCGCCTACAAATTCTACGATAGCAAAAGCGCAACTGAATGCTGACTGGACAATATGTAGTAAATACTCGTCATACGCGAACCAAGTTGTCTATCTCGTGTTAGTTTAGTATCAAAGTTATTCCATCATCGATTTACAAACTATAATCTGATAGGAGATTTTCTATGGTATTTTAAAAATACCTTATGAAACCTTATACCATGAACGATGCCTTTTATATTCTAAACTGTGCAATGTTTCACATCAATGATTCGTAATGTCAGACAACTTAGTTCCCTGACATCATTCCATAGGAAACCATTGTTAAATAGAAACAAAGTTACCACAGTTTTGTTAGTTTTAAAAAATCTTTAAAAAATGACAAAAAAAAATCTTTCATATTTTATATTATTCTAAGCCCTCAAAAATAAAACTCAACCTGTATACCTACTAATATCTTTTGTTAAAAATGCCCAACCTAAACTGTAATTTACCGTCTCGTATTCGTCACAAATATATGTCAGTATGATAAATAGAATGAATGAATGAATGAAAAATTCATTGAATAACGTAGCAATGAACTGAGTGCATTGAACCTTTTTATAGAAAAAAATGATAACTATATGACAGGTCAGTGTACGTTTGAAACATTTTACATACTTATATCAGAATTTCAAAATTTAATATGCCTAATTAAAATGTTAACGTAAAAACCTTAACTTTCTCATAGTAAAGCCGACTAATTTCATGGTTATAACGAGCCAACTCAATGCCTACCTAATTGGTAGGTTTTTAGTTCCAAGGTTCGCGGTCAAAGCTTGCGGGATTAGTTGCGTGACTTGTTTATACTTACCTTATTTTAATGCTAAAATAACAGCTCACTTATATGCGACATAAAAGGTTTGTCTGAAAGTTTGATCCTTTTAGCACGCGATATCCTACCTACCTTTACCATTATAGGCGAGCACCTGAGCGCTACTGCTTTAACTTAAAATGTTTTAAATAATCTAGTAGTTGTTTGTGTACTTTATTCCAAAAGTACACCAAGTACCTAAACATATTAGATTGTTGTCTTTAAAAGGGAAGGATTGGTTGCATTAGCACAAATTAAATAATAAAACTTTTCTAACCTACCTTAGCTCTACATAACTTTACATAACTCTCCAAACGCTTTTTTAATTTAGGTTGCAAAGTTAGTAACGGTAGGACCCAGTAATATCCCGGTAATATCCAGTTGGAACGTAGATGCATGAAATGATAAGAGATTCGGGTAAACTCATTTCTTGCTATAAGATAGGCATTTGTTGTGAATACATCAGGCTTCTTATCGAGATACACGTGACTCTATTAACAATCCTTTTGTTATGGAATTGGATACTGAAAGTTCTCTTATTCGATTTTTGTTGTTCCGATGCTTACGGATATAAGTTATTTATAACAATGCGTGATCCAATGATTCCAGGTAGGTCCACAAAGCTAAATTAAATTACATAATAGTTTACACTTTACTCTTTGGCTAATTCAATGTAGGAGGTAGGTACTAAGCGATACCAGAAAACTGTGCCAACATGCAAAAATAGCGCGAAAAATCAATTGCCATAGGTCATCCATCGAGACACTTGGCTATTCCTCGCCTTGCAGTCTGGCTTCGGATCTTCTCTGTTCCACATCCCTGCGAACTAACCTGGGAAATATATTTGTGAATCGTGTATTATTTTAAGTCTGAGTAGTTCTTGGTAAACTGTAGCAAGTCGCGTAGTGTTGATGCTTATCTGTTTTCTTTATGACTGCAATTGTGATGCTTGTATCTGATAGTGCTATTTTAAACCTGTGTGTTGAAAACGTGTTGAAAAGCAATACCACGTGTGCGTGTACAAGCGTATTTATGAATTTTCTATTTCCTATAACATAACAAACGCATGCATGTGTTAAACTGCGTATATTTCTTCTGATGATGAGGTGTGAGTTCTTATCAAAATGATTGTCCTTCCTCATTGTAAAAAGTCTATCCACTGGTGTTCACTACCAGTAACTAACATGTTCCTCTTGGTAAAGTAGCTATGTTTGTCCAGGAATACGAGGAGGAGGGTCGGAGATCGAGAAGGCATTCGTCGCCCTGCAACTCGAGGGAAGGCAGCACTACAGCACTTCACACTACCCACTTTGACGATCCCGTAAGTATAACGATTCTAATAAAGTTTGTGATACTGAAACGCTAACTTGGTATAGCCATTAATCTAACGAAAACATTAAAATAACTTTGGAGGGGCAGGTTATGTACTCATAAATTAACTAAGCGAATAATTTACACCTGAGCGTCTCTGTCGTTATTAACAGTCATAGAACTGTAATGTAACCTTTATATACCTTCGTTGTAAAAACAAATTGTCTCTGAATTTTTCGTTTAATCTCTTCTGGAGTAACTTTCGTCCCTTATGGTAGTCTCTTGGCTGGAGGCTTATAACATACGCGAGTTATTGCATTATAAGATCAGGGGAGAAAGAAGGTCCTGTGTGATGTTTGTTCGGTGTATTAGGTCATGCCGACAAAACTTATTTGTAACTGAATATTTTGGCCGCATGCCAGCCCTCATTCGGCGATCATAGAGTTACATGAAATATGAGTTCTTGCCCGACTCCAGTTTAGAGGCCTGTAAGTTATCACAAACTATTTACCTAGAACAAATGTAGTGAAAGTAAGACATCGATTCCATCTCTGTTCGCGTTAATTGAATTGGAAAGTGTGCTGCACTGCGAAAGAAAACAACCATCAACACTAAGTTGGTGTTTATTTATGTAAAGTATTTGATACTCGATGAGATTCACAATAACTTATTCTAAATATATCAGTCTAAAAATATGATGTTAGGTTCCATTCAGTTTTAGTCATTAGTTGGTTGGTAGGTCTTGTACAAACACTTAGCAAAACGAGCTGTTGAAAAAATTAATATAAGTTAATGTAGTTGATTAAACCGCTAGTGTAGAAAAACCTAACATAAAATACTGATCAAATAACAATAATGAAAACTAACATTTTTATTGCTCACTTCAAAGATTTACTTGATGGTAGGTACTTTTAGTAAAATAATAAAACTACCTAGGCCTTCTTGAGCCATTTCGTACGGCTTACACATATTTATAATTTTATTAGACGGAATAAAGTTTCCATTCAAGGTATCGAACTGGACTTACCTATAACAGTCGTAAGGTGATTTTATTGGGTACCTAAAATATTTTTGCAATTTATGGATCACAAATTTCTACGTCACAAGTCTATGTATGTCTCTATAATAAGTTTCGGTATTTTTCGGTTTTGTTTGCAAGCATGGAAAACCTTTTATAAAACTTCGAATTAAAAAACTATAGTAACACACATGTAAGCAACGAAAACAATTATTTGGACGATTAATATTAGCACGTGTCGGATATCCATTAAATTCCGCAAATCACGCTCATTAGCCGCGGACAATGCTCGTCAAATAGCCTATATAATCGCTTAATCGGTCGAGTATGGAATAATATGCCAGCATCGGCAATAAAGCTAAATTTATCCTAATTTCTACATTGTCAGGTCATAGTTTATCTTGAAGTGTTCTCCGTAACTCTTCGGTGGCTTTGGCCAGGTCCTTGGAGTCGTGACGGCGTTGCTTCCCGCCGAGGTCAGTGCCGTCGTCGAGATAGTCCTTAGGAGGTTCTGCTGGATACTTACTGCCAAACTTGGGTCGTGGTATTTTTACACGTTTAACGTCGTCTAACCAAGTCTCCATTTTAGAAAAGTGTGCTTTGTTCACCTGAAACAAACAATATTATTTTAATATTAAGTACCATATTAAGTGGACGAAGGACTGCCCGAGACGCAGAGACAATTAATGTATTTTAAGTTCTGCAGATATTTGTTCCGGGTCTGGGTGTTTTTTTTTTTCAATAATAAATAATGTATTTGTTTAAAAAAATAATGTTAAACAGAGGTAAACAAGTACATGTCTAACTATGCAATTAGACAATTATTTATTTATGTTTAGCTTTGAACTAGACGCTGTATGAAATGAGATGTCCAAGAAAATTGGTTCAATTTATTTATATTTAGAGTTTTGATCAAGACGGGCACTTACTTAAATCAAATTAAAAGTAGGTAAGTACCTTCATTTTCGCTTTCAGCTGTTATGCTTACAAATTGTGGTTATTAATTAACCTGAATATTTACGTAGCCAGGAACCTACTCGAATACCTAATTTATTACTTCCCTACCGGTTCGATTTATTTATACCCACCGGAAAAAACATTCAATGAAGCAATGTGTAATTGTTACGTTTTGTATAAAGTTATCGAGAAAATTACCTACTGCTACATCTGTTGTAATAAGTAGGAAACAATAATGCTCAGGTGTAACACCTGCATCAGGCTCTTTCAAATTATTAAACGAAATCACAGCACGCACTGCTCGGTATAGTCTTGAGCAATAATTGTGCAATGACGGTCAAACGAGTGTGGCAAAACAGTTAACTGATTGCAAATAAGGAGATTTGGCACCGACCGCGTGGGAGCCAATGTCGAATGACCGGGGGCGATAAGTACTTTGTAGATGACCAAATATAATTTATCCTTGTTTATTATAACGAGATTTCATCAGTAGGCAAACAATAACAATCGCACACATGTCGACTAATTTGGAAAGTTCGCATTCGATTGAACCCTCGACCCGAACCGGTTCCGCATTGTATGGTAATCACGTCCCGATCATAACTCGGTTACCGTAGAATATTAATGTGAATTAACAAGACGATCGTCTATCTCAAACGCAAAGACAAAGAAATTTATTGGACGATTGACTTTCACTGGGAGAAAGTGTTGCTAAATGCAGTAGCATTATTCAATTTGACGCTTTCAAACCTCTCAATTTGCGTGTTTATGGAGCTATGATTTATTTTCTTCGTACATATTTTCAACACAATGGGCGGTTCTGTAGCCTCTGTTGCAGTAAACAATTGCGTTTACTTCATGCACTTTTGCTTTCGAAGTTTTGTATCTTTAGTCTCACGACATTTATAAATGACAACACTAAATTATTGAGAAGAAAATCTTTTCTTCAACGAATTTTATATTCTATTTCCAAACCTATAATCGCACGTTGTGAAAAGTAAAACTCTCTGTTGTCTGTGGTAAAACTATTGTAACTATACCTAGGTGATTTCATAACATAACATCCCATAGATAGTGATCTGGCGAAAGCGAACTATCAGCGTCGACACGATAACTAGATACACTTATCCGGTGGTCACAGTAAGACAGCGCCGCACATTACATCGTGAGTCAGATGTTGTGGGTGGTTAAATACAAAAACACCGATGAGTATTATGAGAATTCGAGAACCTATGAGTCAGCTTGATCTTCAGCTGTTAGTTCAGTAGCCGATCTCAGGTACTTTCACAGTAACCCTTAATCACGATAAAACAACATTTGTGCCTTTGTTCTCGCATTTGATATCGATACCACTACGTAATGTAGGATGTAGGTATGTTCCATATGTATGTCAATGTGGTGCAAGTACAACACAAGAAATAAGACAGTATGAGTTCGGTAAACTTTATTACGTATTTTTTTCAAATGTAAATATTTATAGAATAGTAAATAATGAAAACATTAATCGTTTCTCTCGAGAGAAGCACAAGATTACCGGAAGTAAAGTGTCGCGTGCGCAGCATCTATTACCACAGAATGAAGATCTATTAAGTACTCTGTTTAAATCATTATCAAAAATTAAGATAATTATAAGTAAATGTTAAGAAGATAAACTGCATTTGTATATTTTTGTTCATAATCCACTTATAATTCAATTGACTCCATTTTGCACTTCATACAGGCACGCTGACAATTTAATAATTTGTTAAAACGTTGCAGAATACTGAATTAAATAATTAATGTTGTCAGAATGTAATCACAGTACAAAAATATTTTTTCAATAGACGAAAATGAATCATTTTGCTCTGCTATTTGGGACGATGCGATGCGATGGTAAGTAGGTACAATACTCTCAGAATGATCACTACTGGCTAAACGAGGCTGGTAGTTTCACATTCACATTTACGAATACGCTACGTTCCAAATTACCTTCGAACGTGACATCGTAAATAACTACCAATTGCGACTCCCTATTATTGGGTTGCTTTCTCCAACTCGTGAGAATCATGAATCATGATAGAATCTTGAGCTGCACTGAGCAGGTATCCTGCTTTATTACCTTGTTGTTCGAATTTCAAACTAATTAGTTAACAGAGATTACAGCTCGTAAATACTCTCCGAACTCGAGTAAAATCAAATTTACCATAAATTCTCGCGCGGAACATTTATGTGTGCCTATCCAAAGAAATGGTAATCCCGTTCTAAGAAAGGAATAAACAACCTATATTGCATAGTCTAAATAACAAACTCCATTTGCTTTAAAGGTTCCCATAGACTCTACAGACAGTTCGGTTCCGGGGTCGCGAGCTGCACCTCAGTCCTGTTTAACTAAAAGCTGCAATTGACTTTCGCCGGAGAAATCCTCACGATTCCACCATTTAGGCATCAAACACTAAGTTCAACTTGCATATTACGTATTTGTGACAAGTTATACCTACGTATGTACTCGTTTGTCGCGATTTACAACCGTTAGCTTGTATATTAGTGATAATATACCGCCGGCGCCGTGCCACTTGTGCCTTATACGGCCTGCGCCCATGCTCCGTGACATGATCCTATTTATTCATCTATATATGATATTTTCAAGGAGTATAGAAATAGGTAGCCTACTTTTCTTGTTTCTCCCCTCTTTTCCTCTTTCCTTTACATACATTTTGCAATTACATACCTATGCATTATGTCTAAGGTGAACGCGGCTTGGAAAACCAGAGAGAAATGCAACATTCTAATTATCTAAAAGTTTTATAGCATATTATGTACTTTACTTATAAACACAAGTAAAAAAGTGCTAAAGCTATTATGGATCTTGAAAAGAGTCCAGAGAGTTCAAAGAATTTTACGAATTAAGGAAACGCAAAAAATTATACTTAAAACTTTTAACAAAATAGTTTTTAAGCCAATTTAAAATGGAATTAAATCTGATTCATACTTACTATGTATAAGAGGAGTCATGACTATAGACACCTACCTGTCACTAATAAACAAACGTAGGTAGGTACATAGGCACCTTAAAGTTCTACGTGCTACTTTGTAAATACTATTATGAATACTGTGGTGCTCAAACACATCGAATTGCATCGCACGCATCTCCGTACCGATATTCGACAAAAAAGCTCTAAACCAGGATAATATTTTGTCGACGACGAGATGTTTTCTCGCGCTGCACATGTTAAGCCTGCAGATGTCGAAAGAAAACCGAAAGGTTCTCACGGGATGACGGGCCTACTGGTCCGGTTTGATTATTTCCTGCAAACGACAACTTGTTTCCCTTTAACTTGTCGCACAACTTTCTACATGTGTATTCCGGGGTTCTTGATTTACTTTAACATTTAGGTCAGGGCACGATTGTAGTTTACAAGAATATACTTGGTACTTACTGTATCAAATGCAGTTTGCTCACTACGATACAAATTTTTTTTTTTTTTTTTTTTTTCTCACAAACAACATAATATTAATAAACATATTAATAAACATATATAAGTACATGAAAAATAATACTTAATAGGTAAATAATAAATACAATTAAATAATACTTAAGTAATCCAAAATTGTTGTTGGTTATGAACTTATTACAAACAAATGTTGTGAGAGACTGGTGCCTGAAATAGGTATAAGAGAGCCTGTGCTACTGGTCACCAGTGCCCTACTTCACTGATTTGAATAGGTAAAAAAACCTAAACTATACAATTTTGACCAAGAAAACAAGAAAAATAGTTAATAAAGAACTTAATATTAAAATGTTAGGGATTTTTATTTGACGGTTGTGCTTCCCTGTAGCGACTACTAATGTACCTACTGTATGGTACATAAGTACAACTTGTGAATAAGAATTTAAATGAGTAGGTAGGGAAAAGCCTCAGTAAGAAAATAAACCGACAGTAGGAGCAATAAGGCAGCAATTCATTACAATACAACAGACAATATAAACCAAAAAGTCTTAATAACATTAAAAAGCTGGAAATTGTCATAAAATTATAAATACCTTAACATCTTTACTACATTTTATGAAATGCCAGGAAACACCCCAAAATTACAGTTCATGAGCGAGATGGATTATTACTATGGATTCTTCTTCAACAGAAACAGAGTTTAGACTTTAAGCCCTCGTAAGGCATGGTGATCGTAAGAAGGGTAGACCTTTGCACAGCAGTTAAAAGTAGGAAAAGGGACACATAGGTTCTATATAATTATCATTATAGGTATAAAAATTTTACTCGTACTTTTTCTGAAATTAAAAGTGAAAAAATGCATGACAGTATTCTTGTTTTTAGAAGAACATTGTTTCCTATTTATTTACTGTTGCTTCGGTAGATGCATGAATTGAACATGTTCCTTAGATCCCTTTGAGTGTGCGCATGCAAGGGCACGTTACCGCGTTCCTGAATAAATTACGGTTTATCTAGCATTTGCATATTGTCTAGGCCGCTAGGCACCGCAAAACTCCGAGGCGGTGAACTCGTCGGGGCGTCGTGTTTGCCTAGCGGGACTGCTTCGTCTCGGGGACTGACCGACTCTCACGACACCTACAACTACTTATAATAGCGTCTTATTTAATTGACTACGGCCATATAAGTTATCTAATAATAATACATAAAAATTGCAAAAAGCACTATAATGGCATTTTCGAAGAGAAATTTGAGAAAATGTCTCTATAGCGTTGGGCTAAAATTGTGAATTGAATCGTGACCCCCTTTTCTGAACTAGGTCTAACTCTTTTCAACTATAATCCCTATTCCATAACCATCCGCCGTACAAAATGGAGCTAACTAAACTACACTCGACACTCATTTGCCTACGCCTAGTTTATTTTCTCAATGGATTTCCTTATCTTTTGTACACATTCAAGTGAAGAAAACAGGAACTTGACTTTTTTTCAGTTTTTCGTTGTTTTTCTTTACTTATTTTATCATCGAAACTTTTTCTTCAAATAGGAAATAAAGTAAGTATTTGAACTCGCGCAATAAAGAATACTTCAATCAGATATAGGTACCTCATCATCAATCATCAAGGGGAGGTCATACATGTCTATTAATATCCTCTTAAAGATTTAAAATTTTCTTGTGGTTAGCATTTATGAGTATTGCATTATGAATGGTCAATCGAATTTACCGATATAATCACTCCGATCCGAGCCGACCTTCGGGTCAACTTATCCACTCACTGCTACTATGCCTCAAAGCATCTACTTCAGCAATACTTTATCCAACCCAATAGCTTATCTAACACCTTAAATGGTATCTGGCATTCGTTTACGTAAAAGCTTCCTTATCTTCTGGCACGAAGCCCGCCGAAATGTACGCGTTTATTGTCACGGAAGACATTTCTGGAATCGTAAACACAATAAACTGCGATGAAAGTTAAACAATGAGTCAATACATCAGACTTATGAACTATCCTTGGCTGAACTCTGCCTGAAACTAAAAGTAGTCAACTACAGTCCAGCTAGATAGATAAATAAGACTCTTCGTAACATTAACCCCTTTGCACGCCACGAGACCTCCGGTTCGTGATCACGATGATATTAGTCGCACGGCCTCGCGATTTCGAATACAATTGAACTCAAGAAATATCACACAAAAAGATACTGCCCTTGTTATAGATTGTGACGATAAGATTATAACGCCTCTAGAGATGATAGAGAGCGCCATTACCCTTAGTTAAAGATATAAAATAGACGCTGCGATAAAAGTATCACATTTTATTACCGAAGGAACAAAGAATAACAGAATGTGTGTCATCTTACATTGACCAACGGAAAAGGGACTGAGAAAATATCATGGATCAATATCAAATTACCTACGTGTGCTTTATTTGATTGTGTTATTTAAGTTTTATAAAACATATTAAGTGCATCAACAGAACAAGTAACACTAAATAATTTCTAGGTGCATAGAAACCGATTGCTTGTTTACTAGAAGACTGTTTGAGATCGACTGGAAGAATTCCAGCAGTAGAAAGCGTGTCAAGTCTCGTCTATGATGAAAATATTGTAAAAAAAGTGCATAATCACAGAACAATGGACAAGCCATCTCTCGGAGGCCATCTGTGCACAGATATGTCCTTGTTGCATGCAAACAAACCGTTCAGCCGTGTCGTCACACAATTACAAGCCTACTTTGATTATGGTAGAAATCTCGCTACTATGGATGACTTGTGTTGTATTAGAAATCGACGTTTTTGACGACTCCGATTAACTTCAATTTAAAATGTTAGGACTTGTATTGTTAAGATATTCAAAGCAACAAAACATTATAACGTGTAAGTAAAGTATTCTATTTCTAGCCCATATTGTCCCACTGCAGGGCAAAGGCCTCCCTCCCCTCTTTCCAGCTTTTTCTGTCCTTGGCCGCAGTGGGCCAATCTGGAAGATGCACATCTAAGTAAGTAAAGTAGGTATAGACAAAATAATTGGATTTGCTAGATTTTACAATTGACAATTTATTTGACAATCTAGCCAATCACGAGAAAGATAATTATTTTCGACGACCAATCACGTGAGTTTATTTCTCTTCCTACTAGCTCGTTTCAATAAATAAGGTATAGGTAACATGAGGGTTTTTTCTACACAAGTATAAAATAAATTATGTAAGAGTGGAAATAGTAAATGGTTTTGTAACACGACACGACCTACGAGTAACTTTATAAGAAGTAAGACAAGGTTTACTTTTACGTCCATGGCCCAAAAAGAACCAAACCGGCTGATGGCGACAAGCTCTCAGTCTGTTTGATAAATGTGAATAGAATAATCAATTTGAAGTTGCAAGTAACCTCAAAAGAAGTGACTGTACAGGGCATAATCACCTAAACAACAGATACCTGATTAATAATTAAATAAAAAACAAACAAAATAAAATTAAACAAAGAATACTTAATTAAAAAAATAGGCACAAGCAAAAAAAAAGGAGCCAGGTATAATGTTGGTAGTAACAATTGAATGTTTAAACTTAACGTGAGAATAACATTTAAGACTGATTTGAATAGTTGCGCAAAATATTGCCTTCAACGTAAACTCACGCAATAATGACCGAAAACAAAAGCTGACCACAAACGTACCCATTGTTTTGTAGATACCGCGGAGGGAATTGAGGCACCAATATTTCAAGTAAAGCGACACAGGTGCTTACATTGAGAACACCGACCTCAATTAAGCTATAACTCACCTCTCACGGTTATCCTGTTCACGCAACTGCACTGGACCAAGTTTGTAAACAACAATATAAAAGTGAAGTACAGGATGTACGTCCACGTGCGACGACGCCTGCAGCGAGACTGGCTGGCTGGCTGGCTGCTGTGTGCTATGCTGACAGGCGGTCGGGTCGGTGCGTGCGAAGCGCGAATCGAGTTCACTTGACACTTGCACAGATACTAGGCCTCAGGTAGAAATGGATTTACGCGGGAGGCTCTATTGGCCACCCACGCGACTCATAGACTATTTTACAGCAAAGCGAAGCATCACACATTGACGGAAATGTCACATCTACACTTATTGAAATTACTCTGATGGTTTTATGAATGGAGTGTGAAAGTGAGCGTTATGTAAACACTTCGTTGTAAAGTAGGATTAAAAAGCAACACGAAATGAAAATTTACATTGAAAGAAATGCAGTGTAATGTTAGTTACGTAACGTTGAGTTTGCTTATGTTAAGTCATTTTTAGTCCCACAACTAAAACAATGACTGAATACCACCTTAAACAAAACAGTGTTAATCTTCACCGTTAGTTCCCACAAGGCGAGCATCTGTCCAAAACTGGATAAACCGGAAATCACTGCCGGAATCCACCTGCGATTCCCATGATGCCTGGAGATGATTACCTACTTACTTATGGTTTTTTGTAAGACTCGTCGCCCGCTAAGACATTAAAACGATTTTGATTATAACTACGCAATTTAAATGCCGTATTAATTACAAAGTTAATTAACAATTTGATGCACATTAGGTACACATAACACCAAGTTGATTTACCTACATCATGTTTTATTCTATACGTATTTTGCTTTTTTATTTCGCAACTACATAATCGTCATAAATTATTGTTTCCTTATATTTCTGAATATTTGCATACTTAAATTTAAAGGGTAATAATTTCAAAATGAAAGAATTAAATGACAGTCAGCCCAGATCACAAGTGAGGTACCCAAAACCGGCGAGTTTGTATGAAAAATGTGATGAGGCAAAAGGTGTGAAAATCCGTGGTCTCGGTCTACCTTTATGGAAAATAGGCGTGATAATGTCCTTAAGTACTGTAATTGATGTGCAAGCATTTTTAGAAATCTGAACAGAATGTGTAATTTGTATATGAAGCAAAAAATACTTCTGAAGTAAGAATGAGAACCTATTGCGAGTAATTACCGCAGCGAGTATCCGATAAGTATCGTTTTCACGACCGACAGAAAGTTTGTAATTCAATCAATCGCTCTTTACAACGATTAGTGAAGCGTGTGCTGCGGTCGGTAAAAGTGAAATTAATTGTGGCTTTGTTCGATACTGGCCATAAGAAAACCACAGGCAAACATTATCCTCGATTAGCTTTCACGATGCAGCCAAGTAGGTAGGTATCTGTTTTGTTATCAACATATTAATATTTTTTCTTGGATTGAGGTTTAAATTAAATACCGAAATGTTTCATTTACTGATATTTTGATAGGTAGCTATTGAAAACGGAATTGTTTTATTTTGTTTACCTACTTTCTTTGCGAGAGATAGCGTCTGTCTTGTGATCGGTTAAGATTACTGTTTTGTCTAATTGATCACGCAATAAGTGATACACGCACGCATATTTTCATCAGTCCACACAAACACAACCCGACTTTACCCACTGCTGGGCATCGGCATCTTTATTCTGTGCTTCAACTGCGGTCTTGCGCCCGTGCCATTGCCACGCCACATATTTATTCATTTTAAGAATCAATAGGGAACTATTTCCAGAATATTATTGTACCCAAACTCTTGTAGGACCTAGTAGGTAACTGGGTGTAAGTAAATCACGAGCGTGTGGCTTTCTGCCAGTTCGTCATCGCTTAGTTTACGTACTGTACGGAAGACGTAGCCTTGTAAATAAATGCCGCTTGCTTTTCATTGTTTAGGGATTAAACAATTCTAAGCAGCACTGGCTCTAAGCCAATACTAAAATGAAAAGTTCAAGAGTATTTTTAATTGTCTAACATGCACAGTTAAGTTTGTTGAATTTTATTGTAGCAATCGTTTGCTAGTTAGCGATCGATGTAATTGTGATGACGTAATTAAAAGTGAAACAAGCTATTTTTAACCGACTTCAAAAAAGAGGTTCATTTCGTTAACGGATTTTGATGTTCTTTTTTATTTTCTGGTGCTTCCCTTGAGGTTTCATTTCAATTGAAATTGAAATCGTCTTAATGAAAAAATACTGTTACTTATCTGTAATCAATTAAGTAATAAGTTATACATAATGTAGGTAAATGCGTGATATACAATACATAATCGTCGGCTTTAAATCTATCTGACGACCGGGAAAATACGTTCTATGCATTTAAGAAAATCTTAAATTAACGGATACGGAGATTTAATACATAGATAAAATAATAGAAGTTTCATTCTGACCGAGCATTATTCGACGTTAGAGTGATAAAATACCCAAGAGTATTAATTTAACATAACGGTTTTCCGTTTGGATCATTTCTGAGATGTTACATCTAGCTTTCTACAGGTCATTCCTCTTTAAAAGAAATAACTTTGTTGATTGTTTTCAATGTATTTATTGGGAAGAGCGAGATCCTCTAATACAGGTATATTTTTTACTTAAAAGAGGATTTCAACTGATTAAACATAATGTATAGATTAAGTTAAAGAAATAAAATATTTGTATTTGTATTTGTATTTAAAACGATAACTCTAGCTAAGTACATCTTAATGCTGCGCTACTCGCTAGAAACTGCATTTAGAGACCTACAATTTACACAGCTGACCTAATAATAGTATGAGCATCCGTACCCAGTTTTCGAGTCCATACCTAGCTTTTACTTTTTGAATGTTAACAAACAAACCGGAGTCGGGTTCGTCTAATCTTCTCACATGATAATTTTTTCTCATTGTCCTTAAACAGAAAAAAAAGAGAAAAGTAAAACAATGATCACACTGATCTAGAAGTAAAATTGTCTGCATGTTTACCTAATAGTAGATACACAAAGTGCCGTAAGCGTCACGTCCTAAAAACTCTAAACTCGTAATCTCGGCAAAACTGTGGTACCAGTAACGGATTGTATGCGATGGCTGTCTGTACGTACACTACCATCACTAGTACCTAACCTAGGTACCATATAGATAGTCAGTACCTTAGTGCACACGAGACATAACTGGTAAACATTAACATCATAAACATTTGTTGATGCCTGCGGCTTCCCACGCGTGGTACCCGAATAAGATACATATAGCCAATGTCCTATCTATATTTGTAAAAAAACATATAAAATCGGTGGTTTTGGCGTGAAAGTGCGACAGACAGACAAAATTACTTTCGCATTTATAATATTAGCAGGGAAGTTGGGATAGGGATTTGTAAAAATCAAGCTTTTAAGAAAGCTCTTAGTGGGTGACTGCTAGATGGTTTAATTTAACAGAAGTATTTGTTATTCATAAACTATGATTTTATTTTCTGATAACCCTAAGTGGCAAACTCTCTTGTTGTTTTTGTAGTTTTGTATTCATAAAATGGCATTTTACAGCATAGGTACACTATAACAAATAAGTACCCACATACAGGTAGATATAGTCGGCTGTGTAGTGGAACTAGGAGCGGGCGGGTGCAGGACGTTATCGGATGATGTTATCTTGTTATTTATAGAAGACGGTAACAAGACGCACTACGTTCACCCGCCTTTAGGTACCTACAGTACAGCTATAGATTCTGTCTGACTGATCATACTAACAAACGATAAATTATTAAAACAAAACTGTATTAGGATTTCTTTTCTTTGTATTTATCTTCTAAAGAAAACATAAACTCAATTATGAAAAACAAACAATGTTGGCTGACGAAAACAACACTTACCCCTTAGAAGAAAAACCAAACAAAAGAAAGCATTATTTTTTTACTTTGTGCTGCTGTTCTATGAACAAACTGAATTCGTTGACAGACAGCACAATTGATGGAAAGTTAACCAACGTCGAGCCAGACAATGTAAACACAATAGGACAAAATTGTAGCATGACTTGAAAGTTGCAAATGTGTTGCAAACTAGGTACCCATCTACCTTGGCGCTTTCCTCGTGACGAACTTTGATCAATGTATTTTTGTTTCACGCTGCTCTTTTTGCACAAACAGGATCAGGTATGTAATTAATCAAGTAATTTCGGTGAATCACATTTGATATGTGCGGAGTTGAATAGATTAATTACTGTACTTAACTTTAATTAAAGGTAGTCAATATTTTTTCATAAACAATATATCCGTAGTCGGTTAGAAAATAGTGATTTTCTGCTAATGCTATTTCTTTACTATTTTGTATCTTCTTCTTTAGTGAAATGATGGTTGATTGTTTATTTTATATCAACGGGAAAGGTATTCTATAAAATATAACTAGGTAGTTTTGTCTTAAATATACTCTGATACCGTTGTAGGATTGATTTGTCCCCATAGACTGGTAGAGTTTATGCTAGATGCTTGTGTCACTGTAACATGTTCACTTGACAAAAACACAATTAGGTGGTTATGTAGCAAGGCTCACGGCCTAGAGGGCCTAAGAGTTTAGAGCACAGGGAGCTGGGTGCAGGGATATGAGAGGCGACGTTGGCCGAGTGTCAGTGAAGGATCTGGTCCTCAGAGAGTGTGATGTTTCAGTGCGGCTATCTCGAGGGGCTGCGCTCATCACTCGGTGGCTGGACGCAGAAAGTTAAATCATGGTACTGGGGACGACCTCTAGTAAGTGGCCCGGTCTCTCGCCGTCGGAATGACCAGCGAACTGTCCTAGCACATTTAAAATTCTAACATTTGCACGAAGTTAATTTAAAAAATTGGATTATTTTTATTGGAAGATCTCGCTTCAAAAACAAAACGATTGCTTGGTGTTAGACAGTTAATTTGTATTTTTTCACTTTCTTATCGTTGCACATAATTTTGGTGTATAATTTCGTCGCCTAATATTTTGTTTAATCATCAATTTATTTGATAGTAGAAGTGCACATACCAGTGATTTGATTTAATCATTCCGGTAATCATTAGTAGTAGAGGTATTTCGATTGTCTTGAATGGTTCGAGCTACAACGCAACGTGCTGCATGAAGAATTAGTTAAATACTACTCATATCACCGTTTATAGCGATTCTAAAATTTATTATCTCTCACGGATAACATTTTCAAATTTTTTTACTCTTTAATAAATCATTATTTTGAACGATATCCTAAAATAAAAGCATGGTGGCATTTGCTGACTAATAAACAAATTATTATTCTTATTTCGAGTTGCTGTATACGTATTTATTTTGATTATTTTTGCTTCATAATGCGTCGTTTGTCTGTGAGGTTTACCTACGCAGTTAGGTAGTCGGGACAAGGACTCTCCTCATGAATACATTGTTACACTTGTAAAAAAAACCCACTTTGAACCACGCCACCGAGTGATCGAAACGCATGAAACCAAGCCTCCAGCACACATCTCACTTACAGCTTCTCAATACATTCGACTTAAACAAATCACTCTACATCTATGTAACTGAGAGGCACAAGGTCGTAAGTCAGCCAGCCTAAAATGTTCCTCTAAGAGGTCAGGAACGCCGGTCGCCGAGAGTTACCGCCCTCTGCCGCCCAGCTACAACTACTCTTCAAATACTTAGAGCACTTGTACTTAGAGGCTAAATTGAATTTGCTGATCTTAGCATCGTAGAGTTACAGTTCTTAGTGTGGATGTGGTATTTTAATTAGAATTAGGATTTAGGATTGATGAGTTGTATTTTGTATCATTGCGTGTAAATAAATTGTACTGTTAGAATTAAGGAAGTTGGTATAATAGTAGGATGTACAATCAATATTTTTAAGAAGGTGATTTCCTCAGGAGCTGGCGCATAAACTATCAAGAAGTTTTGACATGAAAGAAGACGGTGGAGCGTTACTTGAAGAACGAGGAGGGATCCGAAGGCATCAGTCGATGCAGAGGCTAGGACACGACCCGAACCTGGACGACGGCCGAGCGGCGCGAGTGGTGCCGGACCATCACGGCAATTTACTTATAACTGTAAAGAAAACCAAGCCCATACTGGGCATCGCCATCGAAGGTGGCGCTAACACAAAGCATCCACTGCCAAGGATAATTAATATTCATGTGAGTTTTATCAATTGGAGATCACATAAGTTATCATTCCTCGCAGAGGAGCTGTTGTCATGCCACGTCTTTTAAAATTTAATGACAATAACTTGATAGAATTCTGATAATCGTATTCCGTTATAATACGAGAGAATGAAGTAACGAAAAAAATAATCTCAAGAAAATTATTATTATCCTGTACAACAGTGAAAGCACAGTACTAGTAGCGATCAGTCCACTGTTGTTTTGTTTCTAAAAGGCACGGTGTAGCTTGCGCGTCGTAATCCCTATATGGCTTAGGTAATTGCTTGGGCTTTATCGTCGTATCCCACAAAGGGTCCGAATGACAAACTTCAATGTTGTACCATTTTATCTACTTATGGAACCACATTGTGCAGGGAATACGATTCATTATCAAAGTAGTCAACGAAACTGCTTATCGCGCGTAAGAAGTTAAAAATGTTTTAACATTTGAAAAAGAAGAATTAACAAAATAAAATTTCTCATAACAATGAAGATCATCATCGTCGCGTTTTTGTGGAAGAAGAGAGCAATTTTGATTCGTTATAAAAGTCGTTCCTAGAGAGTCACATAAAAAAGTTCAAAAATTACTTAGGTAGTAGGTAAGTATATAAAGTAAATATATAATATATATATAAATATATATATAAATATATATATAAATATGTATATAAAGTAAATGCCCTTTGACCTTTTATCTTTGAAAATTGGTTACCGTTTAGAGGACACGCACGAATCATTGTTTGCAGTGCAATTTAGAACCATACAACAAACATGGGACATACAACAACATACCATTATAAACCTGCAATTAAACATGACAAGTTACAACATAAATGCACACTACGAGTATAATTGCGTTAAGAACTATTTCCGATAGCCTTGCAACAGTCTACAGATTAAACAAACATTGGAAAGGAATAACAAATAACTAACACTGTCCTATTTGCCAAGAACTGAAGTCCATTATTCATGATATCCGTTTGTATCCATTATCAGAGATTTCTGAAGCCGCCTAAATGTATTCAAGCTGTAAAGCGCCTAAGCAATGGCTTATCGCAACGCGAACGGAAATCTATTTCAAGAACACTTTTTAACAGGCGTATAAAGTTCAAGTTTATAATACTATGTCATATTCAGCTCATTGTTCAGCTGTTATGGTATTTAGAAAAAACTGCTGAAATATGACTTGCAATATGGCCACCTGGGCCCTTCCGGATCTGTCACATGAATCTGAATAGAAACCAAACGTCTATTCGTTCTTCTTTCTGATCATAATTTGACGAACGGTTATATCCAGGAGCATGGAGCAGCGTTCGAAGCTGGTGGACTCGAGGTGGGGCAGCTGATCCTGGCGGTGGACGGACATCGGGTAGAGGGCTTGCAACATCAAGATGTCGCAAGACTCATAGCCGAGTCCTTCGCACAGAGGGATAAACCGGTAAGTACTTTCTGATTTCAAGAGCATAAATTGATTATATCGACACGTATTACCCAATATAATGACTATGGTTTTATCTTTTCAGGAAATAGAGTTCCTAGTTGTTGAAGCAAAAAAATCCAATTTGGAACCGAAGCCTACGGCCCTGATTTTTTTAGAGGCCTAACATCTACTTTCCCTCCCCGCCAGCGACCCGCCGGCCGCGCAGGGCAGCGCGAAGTCGGGGGTCGACCTCACCGCTCACACCACGGAATAGCCAACTCCAACCTGCGATGCCACATGCTCTTCTGAGCGCAAGAGCCGAGAGCAGGCGGCCCAGAGTAGCGCAGCGCACGAGCAGCGAGCAGCTCTCCCGCTGCGCTGCATGGACCACCTCGCCCGGTAAACTGCGTTACACTCTACGGATAAATGAACGTTTGACGAGTGACCAGTGATAACCGACACGCGAACAATACTAACCTGACGTTGCAACGGACTGAAATGGGAATGATGTAAGTAATGTGAAGCAGGCGACCGAGTAGGCTATTTGCAAAAAGAATGGCACAAGGGAGGCGATTTGAAACACACCTCGAATGACTTTTAGTTACGATGCACACTGCCCGAGAATTTTTCAATTTCTCGTGATTTAATACGTCCCTTTTTCGATCGGGATATGTCGGGTAGTGAAATAAAATTTTATAAATTACATTCTAGAGGTAGAATTTAAACCGATTTTACAGTAGTCAGCGACTGAATTTTATAAAAGCGATCTCATACTTTTACCGAGTACGATAAGTTTCATCTATTAATTCACCTAATTAAATTAAAAGATTTTAATGAAACAGTAGATTTGCAAAATAAATTCCGTAACTGATAGTCTAGATTTTTAAAGACGATAACATAGATCTTACTAAATATTTTCGAGATATTAATGCTGATATCGAATCGATTGGCATCGGTGCTATGAAAAGAATCATTTCAGTATCGTTCGGATCATGTTCACGTAGAATCGAGTAGATTGCGCTTGTTGGTCAGTGCGTAACATTGCATCGGGATCGCATCTCATGGGGTTCATTCGCGGCGTCATCCGTGTGCCATTGGAGGAGGAAGGTTCGGAGTCTCATCCCAGGTCGTTGTTCGACGGTAGTTGGTTGTGACTGCACTAGAGCCTGACTAGGGCACTTCATCTAGTCATCTGTAGAGGGAGCTTTAGGCACGCGACGCCACACTAAGCAAGCTGTCATTCCATCTATTTGAACTTTTATCTACATAGAGCATCTTTAAAATAGGCATTTATCCAATACCCACATTAGTTTCAATTTTATAAATTATCAGATTTTTATTATATTAATCAGTTTTGGTAAAACGTGTTGAGTTATCAAAAGAAGCTTGTTCGAGTTTGCTTAGAGAGAGTAACATAGAAGGTGCGTCAGACATGTCATCCATCAGGCATCAGGTATAGTGTTGTGGTGAGTTTTGCGAAATTATGGCGGAGAGGGATTGTAGCCCACTCATTTATTTATACATAGTAGACTAGACTGTAAGTGAATGTGTGCAATACGAGTATAATCAATGTTATATTAGTTGTTTATGTCAGAATACAGTTTTGGTGTTGTTATGTTAAAGCATTTGCGGTGTACGCTGGATAATATGTTAAAGTGTATCAGTTCTGAGTTTATACATACTGTTGTAATATCGTATGTATCAACACATCAGACAGTTCAACGGCTTGAGTGCGGGTGATCAAGCTAGAAGGCAAATGTTTTTATACTATGATTGTTAACTTGCCTAGTTGCTAAAGGAACTGCCGGCCGGCGATACTGTAATGTGGTGGTGCATACCTACCTGTGTTTATTGACTTTGTGTTCCGTGACTTGACGCTAAGATGATGCCTTCGCTGCTGTTTGCACTTCACTTTATCAACGAGTGCCGCTGAAGCTTTTCATTGTCATATACTGCTGTAGATAGTGTACACATACAAATCTGTTGAAACTGTTTGTATAAAATGTATTAAGTATGCTATAGAACCTCATTACTTCCTTATATTGAATCGATGTAAATATGTCTCCGTATCTATTTATAAGCTGTAAATATCTTTGAATGTATTGTAAAATAGTATAAATATTTTATTGAAGTTAGTGCCAAAAGCGTTTTACATTTCCCTCGACTATGGTGTACAGTTCGTAGGAGCGCAGAGCTGTTGGCGGCAGTACTATACTAATGTAATAGTTCTCTATGACCTTAAAATCAATTGCTAATCTCACAGAATACGCTTTTAAATATTAGGATTTGAACATCGTTTTAATGTTTATCGAATACATATATCGCAATAAATAGGATAGACAAATATTTATATTGAAAATGTTATATTTTCACATAATAAACACAAGTGCTTTGAAATTATGGTTCAAATTATATGTATGTACCTAACCTGGGTTAGAATAGAACGCGTTGTGGGTATAGTAAGAGATTATGACACGTCAAAGTGATCCACATTTAAAACAAACAAATGAATTACTTACATTTTTACAAAAATGCATGTTGAGCAGAATGTGCACTGAAAGAAATATATTTTGTACGAGTAATTGTAATTAATTTAATACCTAATTATATATGTACCAATAAGTTTGTATGATTATTCATAAGTAGACCTGTAATTTTGTGCATGGCAAATCCTGCCTACTTGTATTTTGAGTCAATTGATTTACGTATTAACGTCAAACCAAAAGCAATTTCAAATGTAGAGAGTAAGAGTTATTTTTAATATTATGTCAAAATTAGGTAAAACGGAGGAGTTATGTGACGATTTGAGAAATAAATTAATCTATTTGATGATTTGTTTCCTACCAACAGCTTAGCAGTAGAGTACTTATATAGATCTAACATTTTATTTAACATTTTGGGTCAGTGATTGTTGCCAAGCCTTTTTAGAACAAAATTTATAATACACATTATTAAAATTATTATCTTTAATGTAAACAAAATATGTACTTAATATAATTTAATTAAAGTTTTCTCTGTCAAAAGTCTTTTACCGTAAACCAAAGGTTAGTTAGTTTATTTTATCGTTGTTATAAGCCGTCCATTGATTTGTCAAATTTTATGCCATACATATAGTGAGACTTTGTTTATTTTTAGTTTTCTCATCTTTCTCAGCTGCCAGACTGTTTTGCGTCATTAAAGTTTTTATAAATGCTTCAATTTGAGCTTTAAAAACTACTTAAGGTTGAATTTTTGAAATGCACCTTCCTCGTTAAAACTATAGAAAAAGTATTTTTTTTTATAAAATTTAGCCACAAAATGGTCCTAAATTCCTTATTTTACTGTTGAGTTGAGAGTACAATACCTACCGATCGGTTACCGTATTCTCTAGGTTCGACAGATGGCAAACGAAAGTTTTAGTAAAACATACAATTTTTTTGTCTATAATTTCTTATTACACTGTCTCTAGTTTTAGCGATTAAGATGCCTAGTGTCTTATTGGCCATAATTTTCAGTATAAGTGGCGATTCTGACGCAGCCAAAACTTAAACTAAACTAACTAAAGATGTTGCTAAACTTTCATAACAATCGAAATAAAAAGGATGGCATCATCTTTACCTAGTTAGTATAGTTTAAGTTTTGGTGGCGTCAGAAGCGTCACTATTGTCTACTTTAATTTCTTAAATAATTAGTACAATGCAATTACTACGAATTTTCATAATCTAAAATGTATTACCGAGCGGTTTCAGACTAGCGTATTTTTATGCGCGTATACGGTCGTTTCAGCATACGCGCTTATACGCGCGCTACATTACGCGCTTCTAAAAACCATACTCGCGTAAACGGGCATATTTCGGCGTGTTCGCTCGAACCGGTGGTGTCGTGTCAGTGTCAACATGGATTATACGAGCTTAGAAGCGCGTCAACGTTCGTACGAGTTGCGCGTGGGCCAAAAGGCGCGCCTATACGCGCCTACATACGCTTCTAAAAACGAGCTTATACGCGCGTATAAAACGCTAGTCTGAAACCGCTCTAAATTAAACAAGTTCGCCATTTCCCTTCAGTCTGTCTTATAATACCTTCTGTAGCACAAACCGCTCTTCTAAATTAGTAATCCGTTCATTCGTTGATTATGACAACAAAAGGAAATTTAAGAACTGACAGGGTAATTATGAGACAGATTGCAGCTTTATTATGAAACGAAGAATAGAATCAGTCTTGGCTACAGCCAGGTTAAAGAGAGTTTAACCAAAATGTTATAGCAATGTTTAGTGTTTCTGCTAAACACCGTTTAGATGTTTCAACTTATCTAGTTTCAGTCTGGTTTAACCAAAACTATATTCTAAATGATCGTTTAGTAATAAAGCCGTTACTGATTAAGGGTAACTTCATGGGCTTCATTTGACTGTCATCAGTTCTCGTGTTATTGGTAACGTATCCCAGGAGTTACGCAAGGTATTCGCAGGTGTTTTGTTGAGAAGATCTATGTTGTAGTCTGTTGTTAAGTTTGTCGTTGATGACAAAAATATATTGTTATCTAGATTTTGCTGTTGTTTCATTCCATATTTACGGTTTTAACAGTTCATACTTTATGTTGTAAAAACGTTTGCAATAGGGTTCTGTTGTCAAGTATGCACAATTGTTTTCTTTATTCTTTATTCTTTATTGCACACATAGAAAATAATACAATAAAACAACAATTGAAAGGGTATGTACATAGGCGCGTCTTAACCCTAAGAAGAGTTTTCTTCCAGCAAACCTTAAGCTAGAGAGAGAAGATCAAAATTAAATGCTAAAAGTGGTTGTGTACACAAGAATTATAATATAGTTTTCATATTATTTACATATAAAGAATCGTTAAGTCATGACGGAGGAGAGTATGCGGCCTAAAAACTCCATCACCAGAGTTTGCCATAACATTAGATATGCTCATATGAACGAACGAACTATTTAAAGACGCACGCTCTTGAGCATAAAAGAACAGACTCTACAATAATTAAGCTGCAGATCGTCTTGTATTGCTTAGTTTATTTGCTCATACTAATAAGCAAGGCGTTTTATACGACAGAGGCATTTTCTTTAAATATTATGTGAAGTAAAGAGTGCCCGACAAGGCGATTAGGCTTTTGTTCAAATAAGTCTCTGACAAGAAACACTTATTAAGATAACAGTATCAATTAAGAATTTCTAATGTAAACTTCATAAGAAGGAGAAAATTTAGAAAACGAAAAAAAAAACCTTTATTAACCTAATAATTAACTATAAATAATAAGTGACATGAAAGGTTTGCGTGCATAGATAACGTAACGTAGATACTTTCAATGAAGGACTCGCTTATTAATTAAAACGAGTTATGGATTAAAAGTACATTCACACCAGTAGGTTTCTAAGACATTCTTGATAGATCGTTAAGGTAAAGCAACGTTCAAAGCAATCACAATTTGTATGGCAAGTGTGCTTAATTCATGGGTTATTAAAATAATGAAGTTTTCATAAAAAAATGCGCGCCACTTTTCATTTATGTTCGAAAACAAAGAACTTACTAAAGTATTACAAGTGCCTTAGTGACAAGATAAAAAAGGAAACTATCTAACGTAGGTACTTACCTTTTTGTTTTACTAATGATAACGACTGTAGTCAGACCTAGCTAACATAATATGAGAACTGAACTTAAACAGTCATTTCAAAACAAGTATGATATGAAAAACAAGTTGCTTACGTTATTGTTATTACAATCCGTTATTTTGAAAACACGGGCTTGGTATTCTATTGAAAATCATCATCATCATCATCATCAGCCTTTCTCATCCCACTGCTGGGTATAGGCCTCTCTTCGTTTCCGCCACTCGCCCCTGTCCCGCGCCAATCTAACCCAAGTCCGACCTGCGGTCTTAACAATGTCGTCAACCCATCTTGTTGGCGGACGACCCACACTTCTATATCCTTCTCTTGGCCACCATTCAGTAAGCACTCTACTCCATTGAAAATAATAAATAAATATCCTTTGAAGCGAACCCTGCAAAGGTTAAAGGCCAGTTATTAATAAATTCTACCAACAGTTTAATTAAGTACCTACTTATTACATAATAACCCATTCGATTATGTAAAAATATTTTTAAATTTTAAAAATCAATTGAAATAAATGTAGAGCAGGTAAAAAGTACTAAAGATATATTTCATTATGTAACAAAAACCTACACTGGAATTTAGCTGAGTTGACCTTATATACGCCTGAGCATCACGGTTTGTAAAATATCTGACGCAAGTGTAGCGATGTCTCAGTCATCTATATTTTACAACGGACACTAAAGACTCAAAGTTTCCTATAAATAGGTACTTAGTTTTAGTTACTTAGGCCTAAATAGGAGGCCGGTGATTCCATTACTTAAGGATAAGTAGGTAATTAATCAAACGAAGCAAGCACGTGTGCTTTCGATCATGATTTTATAGCACAAAAACGGCATAATTGTAATTTCATTACTATTTAGGTACTTTCCACCTTTCTATTTAGTTATCATTATCATTTTCAGTTAGATAGAATAAACATTCTGTAGTTTAGTTTATCATCGGCCCAGTTTACTTCTTGAACATAATGCATGAATAATAAACCACATAATGCTTGAAGAAAGCTGCACGTCCCGGCTTTGCACGGGTGTACCTACTAATGAAACTACCGGGCTAAAATATAGCCTATAACCATTCCGACAGTTCATTCTACAAATTGGTGAAAGAATTTTTGAAATCGGCTGAGTAGTTTCGGAGATTACTTCCGTTGCTTCCGTCAAACAAACAAACAAAACAACATTACCTCTTTATAATATTAGGATAGATTTAGTTCAAAGGTAAATCTGTGAACTATTGGTAGCTCAAGTACCTCAAAGTGTACAAATTTCTCACACGGCATTTGAACTTCCGAAGCGTGTAAGTAAAGCAATTGGTTTGTCGACCTTTGGTCTAGAGCTGGCATCGCATTTTTAGAATCTGATGCAACCGTATGTGCGGCGCGGTCACCCACTACGTGAAGGTCTCTCTCTACGGAAGTGCTTATCTAACGGACAACACGCGGCTTGTGTTATGATAATACACTTTCATTATTAGTAAACAAACAATTAAAAGACAATAAAAGCAGGCGGTTTGTTCATTCGTCTAGAAAATCTAGGATATTTGTCTTGAATTTCGACCACAGCGACTGATTTGAATTGAATGAGTGAAGTGGATGTTGTACTTTCTGTTGCTAAGCTCCAAGGATATTTATTTATTTAATACTTTTATTTTACAAAGAAACTTACAAACTAGTAAGTAGCTATTTGTATGTTTGAACGCGCTGATCAATGGAACTAGAGGTCAGATTTTAAAGTTTCCGCATATCAAATGCACCTTCATTCTAGAAAAATGACTACTTTTCATCATCATTATCAGCATCTTCACCATTTAACTTTCTAAGCAGGTAGGTACAAGTAACGCATAAACAGTAGCACATGCATGCAACACAAAAAAACATGGTAAAACTCGATAAAATCATGTGCCGATGTAACATAGCTTAAGAAAAATGTTTAAAATTATGCCCTAGTTTAGTTTATTTATGCACCGCAGCAGAAATTCAAATATAAAAAATACTACGTATAAACGGAATCTGATGCAACTATACTAGTGCCGCGGTCATCTTACTACGAACGTGAATGAAGACCTCCTCGGAAGCGATTATGTAACCAGCAACTACGAGGCACGTGCTTTTTTATACAATTAAACTTGTTAATAATTAATAAACAATGTATGAAATATACTGTAAATAATAACTTAGAGAAATCATTGAAATTTAGTACAGCTTTTAGTTTAAATAGCTTGCGACTTGCGTGCATGTCTTATTTACTTTTGAGATTGTTGAAATTGTACAAATACTTTTATGATTAAAAAATTTATGAAAAAACTAAAAGTTAGCTTGAAAAGTGGCTCTAAAATTTTCTATATCTAATCTATCTTATCCTATTTATGAGGTAGTGAATGAAAGCGTAAAAAAATGAAAATGAAAAATAAACGAAATATGATCACGACTATTATCCCAGGGAACGGTTCATAGCGTCATAGAAAACACCATATAACAGGTATTTTAATAACAATTCATATACGTCACACACATAACGAATAATGCGTCTATAGTTTAGTTCCGACGAACAATTTAGCACGCAGCAGGTTGCCGCGTGGCCGTGGGACAGGCGGACAACCGGCGTACTTTATGTTTCAATCTGTGACCACTAGGTAAACAGGTATGTGATAGGCCGGTGCGGCGCGTTTGCATCAGCCTTCACGTGTCTACACTCTACGCATGCAAGAAAAAGAAGGCATAAGTATAAATTATTTCACTTCGAATGCGAGAAAATATAGAAAAAAACCTTAAAAACTTATCCACATAATAAAAAACTTCCGACAAATTCGCTGCAACTTTTTTACTTTGATTGATTAAATTGTCATTGTATTAAATTATAATTACAATTATTTAAATACTTACGAGATATTTAACTAGCTAAAAATGCTTTTTACTCCCTAAATAGGTACTAAAATAGTCTCTTTAGTCCCGCTTTGTAGGGTGGTGTACTTTAACACTTTTTTTAACATTGGTGTACTTTTAGAGCATGAGAAGTGAAAACATTATTATGGCACATCTTATGCTTATAATGATATAATACTTATAACTTTGTACATGACCAAAACTTTATAATGTTATAGTAAGGTAGGTACTTTTTGAACGGTACCTAACCTACGACATGCCAATTTGCAATTACTTATGCAAAGTGTCTTTCTCTCGACTAACTAGGTCACCTCCCGTAGCACTTATAAGAACACTTAAATCAGTAACGATTTTAATGGAAGAACGTAAATGAGGTGAAGAAAAGTAGTCTATTCTAATTAGTCAGCCTAATGAAACGGCAAGTCGATTGTCCTCGTTTTTAGTCGGAAGCGAGTTCAAGAGCAGAGACAGACAAGCGGACGTCGAATATACTTTTCTACTTGATTTACCTATTTTTAAGTTTCTATTGAAAAAATAATTCGCGCGTTCATTTCGCTCATGCTTATTGTAAGTCAGTAAATAGACGTATGTAAGTAACGAGCATACTAAGCTAAAGACAGATAACTTAGGAGCCCGAATTTTTGAAAGAAATGTAGTACGACGACATTTATGAATTTTAAAACATCAAAATGGTCACGGTCCCGCAGTATGTCCACCGTGACGTTTGACCCTAGAGTCGGTTCACGCCCGATACTCTGCTCCAATTTCATCCGGATCGTGCTTGATTTCAGATACGAAAGGGCATCGTGTGCAATGTCTTGTGACATTTTGTTTGCATACAAACCGGTTTTTATTTTTCTCAATTGTCTAATCGCATTAGCAATTAGTAGAAACTGCGATCACGGTAGGGAACGAGAAGGTCCAGTGCTAACTAGTAATTATAATACTAGTTAGCACTGGAAACAATGCTTACTTTAAATGAAATTTGAAGATAATTTTAAACTTAATTTTATACGAAAAAACAATCATCTTCTCAAAGCAATTATCTTTCTCTGAAAGCTAATATTATGAACGAATTAATAATTACACTTAATTGTCATTTTCTATACCTATTCGCTCAAGGGTTTAAAAGTAAATGAGCATAGGAATTGTTTTGAATTAGTAAATAAAATCAGTTTTAAGGTTTATTTCGGTTTCGATGGTAAGTACCCCAAATTTGTTGATACGTGAAACAATAAGATTAATGATAAAGATTTATTTTGTGAACTGTCATTGTTTTTTTTTTTTTTTGTAAAGCAATTTTCTTGGAAATTAACAATTAACTGAAAACGTATTTTAAATTATTCAAAGATTTCATACGATGTTGATTCACTCAAAAACAATAAATGTGTAATGGGATAGTAAGTACCAATCCCTAAAGTTTATAAGCTTCTTAACTTTATCATACAGCCAGTGTCAAGAACCTATCTTTGGTTTAGCTTACTATGGATTGATATTTGACATACTTAACTTCTATACAAAATGTGTCAAATATCTACCGACAGTAAGCAAAACCAGAGATAGATAGGAGACTAGCGGTAAGCCGATAATGGAAGGACTTTTTTGTAAATATAAGATGACTCAGTAAACTTAGCTAATCTAGACAGTAAATTGCTTCTATTTCAAGAAATAATTGTTTTCTTTTTTGTCCATGGTTTGTTTTTCAGTTCTTTCAAGGACAATTCGGAAAATCTCTCATTACCTTATTACCTCGATTCTATGTTAACATAAAAAATAATGTTGTTTCTAGAATACATTTGGAAAAGTACTCAGTCATCCGACCTTGTATTGATTATGCCTGAGATAATACACATAACATATTATTGTTTTAAAAAGGCTCGATTTTACACAAACAAATGGGCATGTCTTTAAGGCTCAGAGCAATTATCTTCCTTCAGAAGGAGACGACATTGTCAATTTTTGACATGCTTTCCCCGCAGCCAAGGTCCTTGGACCAACAATCATTCTCCATATGTAAAACCCCGCGCGCCGCTGGTTACGCGTCATTTGTCAGTCACGGTACACGCGGAAGGATATAAGTATAAAATGCCAAATTGCAGAGTTTTCGCATATCCTAAAATATTGGAAACTTTCAGGTTACAAAAGGATGATGTGACTTTCCATCTGCAAGTATTCATTCCTCTAAATATTAACAATTTATGCACTAAATTTGAATAAAACTAAAATTTATATAATGTTGCCAACAAATCGTAACAGATTCCATTTTAGCGTATTTTGCTATGCCGCCGAGTTGGCCAAGTGGATTGCTACTTCGACTTTGATCCGAAAGGCGTAGGATTGAATCCGCACTATTCCATCACTCATATTCATGCTACCTATTTATTTTGTTATCTAGCACGAATCCCGAATTATGAAAAATAATACTCTTAGTGGCATATTATATTTATATTTTATTCTTTTTTTTAATTTGAAAAGTAGCTGTTCTATCTTCTGTTGCTTGGTCAATATTTGCAAGTCGGTTTAATTAAACGAATTAAAGTTCCTAGAATTTTTTGTATTTCCTCGTACTCGTTATAATAGATAAAAGCATTATATTTCTGCATTGAGTAAAAAAACAAACAAATAGGTAGGTAGGTAGGTACACAAAACACCTACATACCTACCTACTTCAAAACTAGTAGATAGTGCTTACCTCGGAAGAAAGACTTTTCAATGCACTTGAAAAAAAAATATTTGCAAATCATCCCGTGCATCGAAAAATGTGCATATAACAAAATACTACTTTTTATCTAGATTTATCATTATCGGTGCACAATAAATTAGGTATCTATACCACCCCTATACCTCCAACTTACTAATTATATACCTACGTAAGCTTTCAGAACGTTAAGTAGGTAGTTAAACTTCTAGCTGTTAAACTTCTGTTAAAATCATAGGTAAACTTTATTAAAAAAATATTTACCATCCTCACAATATCGCGGAAATAGGTATTTTTAGTTGGACACACTGCTTGTCACTGCAGCGAAATTAGTGAAGGGACAGTTCAAAATAACTTATCGATATTGACTTACAGCCCAGTCGGATTAGCTCACCAGTAGAGGGGTAACCTGAAATTGATTAAAGGACGTTTTTTTTTCCGCCAATGATTGTATAGGTGTTGTTTATAGCTTAATCGAAAAACTCAACCAATCCGACTAGAACATTAGATTTTTACAAAAATGAATGAGAACCAAAATTGTTGTGATTTTATACAACTTTGGACCTCTCAATTTTCATCGTATTATCAACATTTACATAAATAACTTCAAAAAACAAGATAAAAAATAATTTCGCCTGTATTTCGATTATTTACGAATTAAGCTAAAATTAAAGAAACAAAGATATAATTTTTTCCTTTGGCTACCACGTAAAACCACGCCAAAAGACGCTGTGATGACAGAAAAGGCTTAAATATTGATTTAAGTATAAAAAAAATCAGAAAAAAGAGGGTTCAAAGCCAGTTTTGAATTTTTCGTTACAGAATTTCTGGATTCGGTCACCCCGCTAAGGCCCGCCATAGAAGCTATGCAATAGCTTAAAATCAAATCAATTTGTGATTTAATTTGTCAATAACATCAAAATTTGTCATACAACCAATACCTACCGTATTGGCCGCACTCATCGTTCTCTTATCTTGTTTCTATTTTTACAACCTACCTTAAATTACTTTAAAATGTGTGTTTTTTGCGGGGCCGCAGCACACACATAAACCTACGGCGCTACGGAAGACCAGCGCTGCGACAGATTCTCTGGTTTCTGTTGCAGCAATACGCTGAGTAGTTGCCAATTTTGTCAATGTCCTACTTATTTTAATGTGTCTTATGTGTAACGCGTTTTTGACTAAATAAATATTTTTCTTTCTTCTGTCTTTTTTAAACTTACGTGATCAGAACACATTTTATAAAGTATCAAAAAAAGTATAAGTAATAAGTAAGTAAGTAGGTAAGTAGTAAGTATAGTAGTATAGTAGTAGTCTGCTATAGCGGAGCACATAGTAGACTCAGGACCCAATCACTGGATGGAATTGCACAAACCTAACATCCTTGCAAACGAGAAGCATTACTATAAGAGAATGGTTCGGGAAGCGATTGAGATTAGGAAGTATCCTAATTTTAATCGTGAAGACGGCTTCAGACTCTCTTCCTCGTGGAATCCAGTGATAGCAAAGTGTAATCGTTATGTGAAAAGTTCTCAAAATACTGATACTGTTAGTGTAGTGTGCCGGCCTAGTGCGAACCGGCCCTTATAGTTATTTCTGACATTAAGTGAGGGTAGTTCAACGTACGCCTTCGCTTTGCTGCTGTGCTACCTCCGCCACTCCAGTCGACCCGCGACCACGGGCGGTGCAATCCGTCTCGAAACGTCGGGATAAATAATAAAAAGGTAACGTGATAAATACCCGGTCAAATACTTTATAAAATGAAATGTTTTTCTTTCTTTCTTTTCTTTCTTTCTTTCTTTCATCGATAATAAACTATCGATAGCTTCAAGCACTATGATTTTTACACAAAAATTGACATTTACTTATTGACAGACAGTTCCACGTCCCCCGCAGAAAATGACCTTCTTAGCGTCATAGAAAATAAAACTGATGGCTCCTCCCCTTACTGCTTCCTCTATGCTTTAAGGTTACGACCCCTAATTGTGCGCAAGGAATCAGCGTCACCGTCGCTACGTATGTTTACAATAGCACTTATAGCCAGTCTCAATAACCTACCTATCTCTGGTTTTGCTTACTGTCATTAGTTATCTGTAATTTTTTGTATGAAAGATGTCAAGTACCTACAGTAAGGAAAACTATAGATAGATAGCTTATTGAGACTGATAGTTCGTTTTACTGGTTCTACTGCACAAACAAATGAAGATCAAAAAAAACAATCATTGAACACAATATTTTGATCATGATCTATTATTATTATGAAAACCAAGTGTGTCAATCACGTCACGTGTCGTAGAAAATACGTCATGAATAACTTGATAACAAAGCTTATCATTTGAAATGAGCCCACATGCTTACAGTATTATTGCCTCTGACTACCCGGATTACAAAATATACGAAAGATCTTATGCACGATATTTTATATTATCATTAGCCATGCATTTAAAATTCCTGCAGCCCTCACTTTTTGTAGATGCTAGAAAAAAAAAACAAATAAATAGGTATTAAAAATATTTCAGAGCGAGTGCGGTCTCAAATAACAACACTACAATTTTCATCCCACCCATGACATTTATGAACCAGCTTTAAAATTGAGAATATAAACAAATTATTGAATACTTACAAAAGGTCTAAAAGTAGGTAACTCTTTTATACTATTGCATCATTGTTTGTAATAGAAAAATGTTTAAATGAGTTTTTATGAAACTTATTTTTTCCTCTTATTAGGTATGCAATCGACATAATATTAACATCAGAAAATGACGAGTAAGGGAATATTTTGTTAGTGTATGATCAAATTAATTGAAGATCTTTTATTTGACAATCTCATTATGACTTTAGAATTCCTGTTTCAATGTGTATTATAAATCGCAATTACCATGGTCCTTAACAACTTGACAATAACTTCGAACTCGAATCTCATCTTAGCCAATAACTAATCCGTTATGCCACTTATCCGTCATGATGAGGAATGAGAAGCACAGTAACTCTCCTTCTATTATGAATAGAACTAAACTGCTTACTCGCTTATCGCCATAGTTTTACGGTTGTCTGAAAGAAATCGCCATGAGCGATTAGACTGCCGATTGTAGTACCACAAAATGAATTGTAAAATGCAAAAGAATCGCTTACGTTCTTGACGATTAGGAAATATTGTTAAATAAACCATAACCTACCCTAATCATTAAAATATCGTACACCCATATCTACCTAATGTTTGAATTGTACTTTTACACTAAATTAATATTATATCTGGAATTTTGATACTATAGAGATAAGAAGACGTGGCTTCAAAAGTGATGAATAAAAAACGATAGGCACTAAAAGCGTTAGGTTAGATTAAAAAAGTCACAAGCCCCTCTCAGAATCATAAAGTGTATGTACCTATTGTTATAATATTTTGCGAGTTCTGATTAACATTTAGCAATAAATTTTGATAATGTAGCTGACGTATGTTGTTCCACTCAACTTGTTTTGTTGGAGTCGTACGACCGGACCGACGACGGTTCGTTAACCGGCCTATAGACGTCATCTTAAGAAAACTAACACCATCTAAGCAGAACATTCTACTTATCAAACTTTATGAAAGGGGTTGAAAAATACTAAGTTTAGAGTATAATATTATCTGTGGTTTAGGTTGGTTTTACCTACAATTCTATGAATACCTCATTTCTATTTTAATAGCTATTAGGTAATACAAATATTTGAGTGTTACGATAAATATTTTTTGCACAAACTTCATGGTCAAATAGCAACTAGGCGGATATATTTTAATGATTGCGTAATAAAAAACTGATTTTATCAATTATAGACGTAAAAGTTATATCATGTAGAGTTATTCACATTGACATGTAAATAGGACTCTACAATTTTAGTTGAAATTTAACAATTACCTCGTTTTTTACTAAATTTGTAACTAACAATTGATTAGGTACATTGAAAAGAAACTGCTCTTGTTAAATACAACAATTTGAGGCTGACTGATTGCACCATAATGATTTACCATCGGTTTCAATAACCTAACTATTTTTGATTTGCTTACTGCTCGTAAGTAGACATTTATTCGATATTATTTCCATACAAAATGTGTCAAATACCTACCGATATTAAGAAAACCAGAGATAGATTGGTTATTGAGACTGGCCGATAATGGCAAAGGTAGATAACAGAGTTACAGTTATATCACGCAGGGGTTACGGTAATGACATTGGCCTTCGGTCACGATAGCAAGTCATCGAGCTGGTGGCCAATAATGACAATGCCAATGAAGCAAGTAAGTACTCAAAATACAAAGTTAGAAGCATCAAGTAGATATATTAAAACTGACGACTCTTGAAGATACAGTCGTCATTTTATTTCATTTTACTTTTATCTCTCCTTCCTGAAATCGCCAAATTTTTTGAAAGTACCTAGGTACTTAAATAGTCCATTGATACAATAACAGTAGTATTGAAGTGCCTGCGTAAAAAATCAACAACATTTTCCCCCAGGAGTTCTTTAAATAGGTAATTATTTGATGTTTAGGAAGGCTCGGCTTGTAAGCGCTGCCACGACCGGCCAGCGGGCGGCGCGGCGCGGTTCGGCGCGAGCCAAGCAAGATAACACAAAATTACATCAGATCGCTATTCGTGGCGCGTGCCGCAGTTTAGTATATAAGCATCCGCGCAACTCACGCCGCTCATTCACAAATCTACACTCACACATGACTGAAAGATTCTAGTTCGTGGCAATGATCAACGCTCACATGCATCTACGAAACTTTGTGCAACATAAACTTAAATACGAACATCTGTGGCATAGTGACAATTGGTGTGACGGTCATTCTCCGATATTTGAGCATCAACAAAGATAGCACAAGTCCTTCAGATCGAGTGCACCGATTATAAGGTAAATATTATTTGTTTTGTTTTGTTTAATCATTAAGCTTGTAATTCATTACTTTATTCAGGGGAAGGGGCAGTTTTATTAATTATACCTACTACTTCGACACAGATTCAATATAAACAATTCGATACAATTCTTATCCTTAGCATTGAAACAATTCCTTTAGTAAATTTCCCTAAAGGAATTGTAAATAAAATTTAATTGTATCAAATATTATTTAGTTAGATACCGTCCGCGATTAATTAGAACATTAATTCTATCGACCCGAAATTTGTGAATGGCATCGAACCAGTGTGAACTTTTAATTTACGTCAAAAGAAAGATAAAACGTATGCGATAACTTTAATAGTTTTGGTAGTTTTGATAAAGCTTATCGTTTTAGCGGTCAATTGGGCATCTGTCGCTTCTTAGAAAGTCTATCTAGAATATGCACAGTCAGTTAGTCGAAAGCTTTATATAGGGAAACTCTTGCAAATCTTTCAGTGGTTAGCCCATTTGTAAACTGATCTAAAGTAACAGTATCGTATGTTAGTCGTTCACGCTTCAATGCTCTCCACCAGGGTTGACACGTATTCATGACAATTTCCTCCTCTTTTAACGCACACGTTGTTCTCGTAAGTTTAGATGAACCGAATCAATTTGAATATAACTTAGTTTTAGTACACATTTGATCCAATTTATCTTTTTTCTGTATTTTTTTTTTCTAACTATAAAGCTCCCATCCAACCCTACAGCATGGTAAAACATAACCACTAATATGGTTTCTTAATCCTTTACAGAGCGAAACTTCAATCAATCGTATTCAGTTCGCTTCACAAATCGAACGTTGCAGTCGACAGTTTTGTGGAAGAAATAAAAGAGAAGACAGCGAGATGGCTAAAGTGCAGACGCATTCTGAGATGAACCTTGCGGCACCCATGCCTGTAAATCAAGAGGAGAACATAGACCTGGTGGCTTTCACGATGGCGGCGCTTCGGTTCGTGAACCCCTGGTCTGTGGAGACCAAACCCCAGTGGTCGGAAAGGATAGTCCCCGGGACCCCCGAAGCCAAAGACCGCACCATCACCCTCGCGGAAGTGTCATGCCACGACTCACCTAATGATTGCTGGGTCGTGATCTACGACCGCGTCTATGACATCTCCACTTTCCTCGATGAGGTAAGCATTCATTTCTTTAACTAGCTATCATTAATCCTTTACACAACAACCTTTTCAAAATATTCTGTAACGCGAACAGATTTCCTTAACTAAAGTACCGTTTCTTTTGTTATAGCATCCCGGTGGAGCTGACATAATGCTGGAATACGCCGGGAGAGACGCAAGTACTGCGTTCAGAGGTTCGGGCCACTCGCGCTCGGCTTCTAAAGCCCTGGATCGTTTCCTGGTGGGAGAGCTTCCTATGCCTGAACGCATGTACCGACGACCAGGAGGAATCCGACTCAGCGACATGCCCGAGTGAAACACTAGATGATCCCTCCGGAAATCACTCCAAATTTACCTCACAAGATTTCCATAAGGATGGTTAGATTACCCTGTAGTTTAGTTTACCTAAGTTCAAATAGAGACAGAAAGTTGTCCCCGCTAGATATCGTAGTAATAATAATGTTAATAAGTCCAATGAATTGGCACTTTGAAATAATAGTTTGTTAACCTTAATATTGTCAGGGTTCAGGAGCTTAGATAAGGTCTCCGTTTGTGTACTTAATAACGAGTGTGAACTAGTGCGAAGTCATGAACGTGGATAGTCGCCAAGCGACAGGCTTCACGTTGTATTGTATCGCTTTATTGCATTTATGTAGAATTATCCTTAGTTTTAATTAGAGTATTCAGTATTAATATTTGTTGTTATGCGATTGGTTTTGTATAAATAAACAGTTCCTATTCCTGAGTTAATTGAAAATAAATTTTATAAACTACTCTCGTATTTTGATTTATCTTCGACTCTGAATATATCACGTAGCTTCTTATCTGTGTGAACTCTCGCCTATTCGAGAATTTTATCTAAAGGATTACATGTTGCGATTGCGTGGATGATTTGTAAGGCTTCATTGATATAAAAACAGTTTGAATTAAATTAATTTATATGAAGTAAAGATAAAGTAATGTATAAAGTTGAGAATACCATGAGATTCATGAAATAATTAATTATAAAAATTATAATAAATAAGAGATCTACCTTCAAAGATTAAACTTTCTTGCCAGACCTGAAACAATAAAAGAACAATTAATGCTTACCATTAACTATGTTGCTATAAGCTCAATAGATAATTCAGTAAAGCTATTTAGTAAACTAATTTTAACGTCGAAGAGATGGGGGGTTAAAATGGCCGCTTCGAGCATTTCTGCTAGAAATTAATAAAGTGCGACCATTTTAAGGCCAGGTTTTCTGCAGTGAGTTTCAAATTTCGTATCTATTACGCCTGGGACGAATCGTGTCCGTTTTATGATAATTCCCAAGTCATCTCGACACTAAAAACTCAAACTCATTTGTCGATAAGTGACTTCGGTCATTGTTTGAATTGGAGTTCAAATTTTTACAGAATGACTGTCTACAGATGTCGTAGTTTATACTTCATAGCCGAGACTGATAATAATAGAATAAATTACGTTTTTTGTGTTTTAAATAAATCCAAAAACTGATTTGGAATTAATAGGGCTTTTACTTACAATTTTCTTCAAGAGCTTAGTAACTATCGTTATTGTATCGTATCGTATTAAGAACGACACAAAAAAGGAGTCATAGGAAACTAAACATACTCGGGGAAACATATACGGGGCGTATACTCAAAATATTTATAAAAGCAGTATTGGTCGAGGGGGTTGTGCCTTTACTTAAGTTCTGAACGTTTTTAAACCAATTCCCAACCAAACACTAGATTTTAGAAAATGTATGCATGATTAAACCGGTGAATGAAAACATGGTAAGGAATCGACCTGAAACGTGTTGATCATTATTTCCTGTGGATAGCGCCAATCTAAATGAGATGATTGTTTAGGTGTTGGACAAGCCTACTCCTATCTTAACAATTTCCCAGGTAATGTAGCATTCCGTTAAATATTGTCATAGATTGACTCGTGACGCTCTAAGTATTGTGAAAGGAACCCAATAAGTAAATATGTTCGTATAAAAAAAGTAATAACCGAATCTTTTCAAAATCCATGTAATGTTTTATTTCCACGATAAAACTAGCTATCGTCAGTGGTGTCAGCTCCCAATGACCTGTGTAAGCACCTGACTCTAGACTCTACCGGCAGTCACCAGGTTCGATTCAAGCAATAAGAGTTCAAAATTATCACGTCATCCAATTAGTGAATCTACTGGTCAGGTTATTTCATTGGTTGGCTCTTATCTATTCGGGCTTTTCAGTAAATATAATGAATCTACTGTTTTAAGGTGGTTGTCCACGGTTATTTTAAGCATGCGTTGGTCAAATACAGACTTCAATCCGCATAAAAATCGCTTTTGCGCTACTCGCTTTCAATTCTTAGCGGGCTTGGCGTCAGTTATAATACTGAAGAGAATATACATGAGAATATACCCTCGCTCACGAGTCAAGTATTTTAAATGTATGGAACTTTTAGCTCATGCAAGTTATCGAGGCATCGCTACACTATATAAATAAATAATAAATAAATATCCTTGGACATTTCAGACAACGTCATCTAGTCCCAATATTCTCATACATTTGTAATACTAGACTCGGTATCGAGGATAGTATTCAATGCTACGGTAAACTGATGATAAGGCCTCAGACGCAGTGCTACTGTTACCTCCCTAACGACTTTGCAAAACTACAATTCTCGCTAAAACGCTCCTTTTAAATGCGTGTAAAGTATCCGGTGGACCAGTGCCTTTATTCATAATAAGCTTGTTTGTCTCAGATCCGGCTAGCGATCCAAGAAATATGTAAATATTTTGAAATTCTATATAACGTGATATCTTCAAACCTATATTTCCACGTCAATCTATCTATGCTGTATCCAAGAGACTGTTATTCATTTGTTTGTACAGTTTGAACTCCGACATAATTATGGGAAGTACAAAACAAATGAAATATAAATGAAGAAACTTATATATTTAAGCACTAGGTGTTTTTTGAGAAGCAATTTTTGCGTAGCCAATTGTCTCTCTAATATTATCATCATACATTTTTGACCGCTAATTAGCGGTCAAAATTGTATGATGATAATATACAATTTTGACATAAAAAGACATAAATGCCTTTTTATGATGGCAATTAATTAAAATACCAGCTATTGCAATTAAGAATTCTGAGAAATTGAGTTCCGTTATTGGTTCACGACGACTAGGATGATTTATTGTTTACACTAATATTATAAAGAGGTAACATTTGTTTGTTTGTTTGTTTGTATGTTTTTTTGTTTGTTTCTTTGTTTGAAACTACTGAAACGATTTCAAAAATTCTTTGACTGATGTGTAGAATGGTCTGTCTGGATGGTTATAGGCTATGTTTTATCCCGGTAGTTTCATTAGTACACCCGTACAAAGCCGGGACGTGCTGCTAGTCAAATATAATTGTAAGAGACTTACATTTTTAGTCTCATTCATACAACGTCACCAGTTTTATTGAATTTGCAGATTATCCTCAAACAAAGGACCTTTGATGACGCTATGTGTATAAAGATATTTATTAATAACTCTCATGTACAAATAATACTTACAAATGCTTGTAGTAGAAAAACTTTTCTTTGTTTTTAAAATATCTGAGATACAGGATGAGTGCTATCGTCATTAGAGCGGCGCTAACTTGCATCGTCCATTCCCTGGGCATACCGCATTTGGATACCTTCACTTCGTTCGGTGTTATAGTTGCCTGTGGACAATTAAATGTAACTATTAATGCTGTAGATTGCACATTTGCATAATGAAAGGTTGACCAGTTTCAAATAAGGAAAGTTCTTTAGTTCGTTGCTAAGGACAGAGACGTGGTTGGAGAGTTAAAGACATCTCTCTAGCAGAGGGACGACTTTTGTCAGATAAAAATAGTCCAGTGTGATAGACAAACCGAAATAAATTGAATATAAATCAGATTATAACGACTTTCTTGGTACAAGCTTATTGAACTTAGTTCAGGAGTTGTCGTATTACAGCTTTGAGAAGATAGCCAACTTCTCAAAGTATTACAGTCAGTAAACAAACAGTTATATTATCTATGGTTTTGATTTTTTAAGGGAATACGTAACGTAAACTACTGTGTATTCCTTTTCTTCTCACAAATCAACATAAACATACGATATAAAGGTTTTTGAATGTATCTTTTCTTTGAAAATAAGGTAAGAATATTTTAAATACAATAAGAACACATTACGTTTATTTAGCTCTTAATAAATCAAAATATGTATTTTTCCAAACAAATATTATAAATTCGAATCTTTTAGGATCTCATTTTTCCTACCCTAACAAAAGAGTTTGCATTTTTGATAGGTAGGTACTTGTAGTTTAAAAAACATTGTACAACAATAGTTTATAATATTTTCGCATGTTACATAGTATCAATGATCTCATTCTGTCGCTGTCCGAAAGATAACTCTTAAAAACAACCAACCAAGCAACAACGCGAAAAGTTCACTAAAAAAACATAAGCATTTATCTATACTTGCAAACTGTATCTTCTTTAGTTACTAGGTAGAAAAACCTACAATAAAACTTAGTGAGTTCTAGATATTTTAATAATTTCGCATATTTTAATAATATTATTATAGGATGCCAACAACTCTACAGAAAATATCAAAGATAATGGATAATGCTGATACAGAGAATACAAACGAAATTACAACACCCTAGACTCGTACGACCTCATAGGAAAGATCATTAGACAAGCGTCAACGCTTGATTGCACGAAACCCTGTTTGATGCTCTCTGCATCAAACAGGGTTTCGTGCAATCAATCTCAAAATGAGCAATCCTAATAGGAATACTAAACTGTTATGTATATTCTTCGGATGATTAATTCGAAAATGAGTAGGTAGTCTAGAAATTACGAAAGTTTTAAAAATATATTTATTTAACTTGTTGAAAATACTAAACGCCGCCGCGCCGTACTAATTAAATTAGATTAGATTAGATAAGTTTATTTTTTACAATTTTATTTTTTAGGTATGAATTATTAACTTAATAGTAATGAAATTATAAGTTTGTCGTGCACACTTGGATACTGCAGGTCGCATGAATTGTCAGCGCGGCATGGCTTACAATACTTTCAATGACCATGACACGAGCAGGCTAGGCTGCAAAACAAAAACTTACCAAATAATACTTAGGATCCAAACGGTTCCTCCACGAGAATGACGGAACAGAGTACTCAATGAACTCGATCTTGTGCTCATGCGTCGGTCGGAAGCTGTGCCTTACGACGCAACTGTGGTGGGTATGGCCTCCAAACGCGGCACGAGGAAGGAGATTCTCTACTAGATACTCGGTGGATTCCTTTGAGAGGCAATCCCATCGTTCTTCAAATAGGTTGTTCCGTAAAGGCAGAGGGGCCGCGTCGGGCTCGGTGCAAATACTATCGGATTCACGGTACAGTGGATAGTGCTGAAAATGTAATAGTAGGTAGTAAAAGCGATTCAGTTTGGGTTCTATAATTAACTGCTTTTGACGTAAGCTAAAGCGCCGACGTAAAGTTAGGACAGTTAGAACCTAAACTGAATTGTTTAATAATACGTCATGGTTAGCCTGCTGATATTTGATGCGGTTTTACAATTTAAAATCAAAGAGTCGAAACTATTTAAGGGAGGCACAAGGTTTTTTATCTCTAGGGTAAAAACTAGTTTCTATTTTTTTACCTGCATTATTATAGGTCTACTATATTGTGCGAGTTTCGTTTTTCCTTTACACAATGCAGATCCGCTGCTACATTTGAGGATATCTGTAACAACACTTTAAAGATTATTTATGTATAATAGCTTCTAAACCTTATACAATATGGGACTCATGAGTTCAGTTAAAAATACCAACCGTCTATTTAGATACTTCTTCTTCTTCTTTCGTGTGAGCAAGTGGCCAAATCTGGTGACGGAGTTTTTTAGGCCGCCTAAAGGCCTAAAAAATTTAGATACTAATCCTTGCGGTCAGAACTATATACATTTCATTGTATCTTTTCCACTAAACACAGTTGCATAACTTCGACAATATCTATCAAAAACGTCATGAGCGCTTCATGACCTAAAGTGTTAACATTTATTTTATTTTTATTTTATTTTAACAATTTTAGGAAAATTTACAGCTTGGCATAAAAAAAAGAAAAAACAGTTAGGTATATAATAACAATACATGAAAGAAAAACACATATTGCGCATGAAGGCCAATTACAAATTTTCAGAGATAAACAAAAACAAAAACATAAAAATAAGAACTCACCCGCAATCCTGTCGATTTCAGCAACAGCACGGGAGCACAGTGAGCACCCATCGCCTTCCATGGCCATGGAGTTGATCAGCACGAAGTGGTTTCCTCGGATACTCACGAGCTGCACTGGAGGCGCGTTTAGATTCTCCTCGAACCGATTAGCGAGGTGCGGCGTTATCCTTTCAAAAGACTATAGTTAATGTTAATATCCATATTAATACTTATAATATTTTAAATGGGAAAGTATTTGTCTGTCTGTTTGTCAGTCTTTCACGGCAAAACGGAGCGACGAATTGACGTAATTTTTTAGTAGTGATAGTTGAAAGGATGAAGAGTTACATAGGCTACTTTTTATACTGATATTCGGAACGGGCTTACGCTAGTGGTACCGCGGGCGCTGCTAGTTTTTGTATATTTTAGAATTCATTCATGGTTTCCTATTTTAATAAATTTAGTGACCATGTCACAAATACATATATTGTGGGTTGCCACACTTGCCACTGTCTTGCGAGTTTAATGCAGTCTCTATAGGATAGGAGAGCATCACAGGTAGTTTATCTGTGTATAATAAGACTGACAAGTAAATAAAAGTGTAATACTTCAATTCTACAAAATGAATGAGCTAGTTTAGCAAACTAGGCTTCCAAATTACATCTACACAAAGTACTGATATTATATTCTGTGAGTTCATCTTAGTTACCTAGGATACACATCACTTTCGGAAGGTCCAAGTATTTTGCCTTTCCATTCAAGTGTTTTACTTTGAAACAAGAAAAAAATACATTGCATAATGTTAAGCAAAAGTACAGTGAATGCCTGTCAAAATGTGAAAGCCTATTTATTTGTATAGATTTAAGGCTTATTTTATAAAATTTATTTGATTGAAATGACTATAGCTCTGATGTAGGCTGTCCAAACTTTATGCCACATGAAGAAGTAGCTTGTGCAGTATTGTAGGTGTGAATTATTTGCTGAAAGGAAACATTTTTTTATTCTTAAAGAATATTGTCGCTTTAACCTGCATTTAGTGTACCTAGTACTATTTTGCTTTAACCTATAAAGTATATCCTTCAATGCATGTAGCATTACAGGCAGAATGTATATACTAGCAATAGTTTTATGGAACAGGTACCTGTAATGGAATCCAATGTCATGATTGCCAACTACAGAGTACATAGGTGTGCCTTCTGGAACTCTAAACAAACTGTAGAATCTTTCTACATATTCCTGGAATTCCTTTTCGGAAGCCCATTTTCCTTCATCAAATAAATCACCTGCAACAATAGAAATTAGGCACAATTAGAAAATTTGCATACACCCTAAAAAAAAGACAAAAAAGAAAATAAGTAACTAAAAATAATAAGGTCTAGAGGTCTGAATATGGTTTACACAGAGGGTTCTAAATCCAACGGAAATATCGGATACCCACATTTATATTATTGTAGGATATTGTTGGAATGTTATAATGTCCTCTAGCTATAAAGTATGATTATAGCAAGTAAGTATATTAACTGAGCAGCCATTTGCTGTTATATCTTACAAGAACATACTTATTGGTAGGTAGGTACGCACCTAAAACAAAAACTACTTCAGGACTATGAAGTAACAATGCTGTATGAAAACCTCTGTGCATTTGCCATTCTCTGCGCCACTTATCAAACCAGTGGCCATTCCTTGGCCCTAGCAAGTGCGTGTCAGCCAGAATCAAAGCATAGACAGGCTTTACGCCCTCTTCTGGATCTTCGTTCAGAGAAGGCCAACCACACTGAAAAACACGTAAAACATCGTAAGAAACACAAATACATCAATAGAACTCTACTGCAGTCCCTGGTACTGATTTTTTCCCTTCGAAGCTCACCTGGATTTGAGTAACATAATAAATAAGATATTCACAGTAACAGTAAATAAACAAAATACCAAAAATAAAATGCAAAAACTTGTTATTTATTAGCCTTCTTCGCCAAGGTCGGGATAACAAAACCATTGCTTTTTCTGTATGTAAATGACTGACTACATTTTTAAACAATTAAATAATAATAATTAAAATTTTCACTTTTAGTCAAATCAAAACAAAACAAACAGAGTTTATCAGAGTACAGACAGATAGTTATTGAATTACAGATATATAGATTATCTATGGTTATTGAATGATGTGATGATGACCGAATGAAATGAATGAAACTGATTCCCGCGATTCCTTCTGTCTGAGACTGACTGACACTGGCAAGTCCTTTGAGGTTGACTTTGACTCTGACCGTTTTTTTGACAATGCCTGCTCTCAGTTTCCGTCAAAAAAACGGTTCACAATCATAGGGCTGGTTCTATTTGTATTTTGTACAGTTATGTATTAGTTTAGTTTCTGTAAATAAAGTACACTTTTAGACTTTAGTTTATGTGAAGTTCTATCAGTTATTCAGTTTATCTAAGGAACTCCTTGCCTATGTTTACAATGTAGTAAGGTGTAATGACAGCGTCTACCACTCACTAAAGTATAAAAAAAAAAATAGGACGTTTCTCGTGTAATGTAAATAATCGTAATGTCATTTGTCAAATCAAGTTTATGTCGATGTCGAAATTGTCGAATGAATTGTTGTTATTATTAGCGTTTAGATTTTTATTTTTCCGTAAATTGAAGGTAGATAGACATAAAGTAGTTAGATTAGTTTGATAGTGAATAAAATAACAATGTCTATTCATTGGAGCTCTGAGATCCTAAAATGGGAGCACCGGGATTTGCAAGCCACTGCCATGTCTGTGGATTACTCTGGTAATAATGTGCTTCTGGCGGGTCGAAGATGGCTGGCGATAAAGCAGATCAGCCAGGATGATGACGCCGGGGATATTGTGAAGAAGTACCCTCGGCATAGTAAATATGACGCTGCAGGTGCAGAGTGGTGCCAGACCTATGATGGACAAACTTTGTGCGCTATCGCTGTAAGTAAACTAAATACGTACTATAATAGATACAAACAATAGCCCCACAACATTGTTTTTTAATTCACTCAGATCAGACACGATCCTTTGAAAATAATAATGGAGTTAGTCATTGGCACAATATCTTTTGGGTAGTTATTTTTTTGTCTACAATTTTTGAAACAGGTACTTGAATTTTCAGCGCAATTTATTTTCATAGTTAACAGTCAATTACTCGTATATTTCAGAGCAACCAAAGAGTTGATGTTTATGAATGGAGAGAAGGAAATGACCTGGTCTGTATTTGTTCTCTCCGCGGGCACACCAGAGTGGTCAGTGATACACACTTCCATAGACAAGACCACAACCTCATAGCAACATGCTCTATAGACACATTCACTCATATGTGGGACTTGAGAGATTCCAGGAAACCTTGCATCTCCTTGTGTGCTGTTGGTAAGTACAAAATGTTTATTTATTAACAACTAAAATCCATCCAGCTGATAAAGCATAAAAGGAGTAACAAAAATTAACAGTTACATACCAATTTTCATTTTTATAATAAAACTGTGATTAAAATACATGACTGATGTCCCCACTACCAATAATTTAAGTATCAGTGATAACTACAAAACTTTGTCTATTTAGGTTAAAATTTTCCAACAATGTATTTGTGAGTAGATATCATTATCTTCTTTCAGCTGGTGCATCACAAGTACAATGGAACAAGGTAGCTGCTAACATTGTAGCCACAGCGCATGATGGGGATATCAAAATATGGGACTATCGTAAACATTCCACTCCTATCCACTACATATCTGCACATTTATGTAAAATACACGGAGTGGACTGGAGTCCCCACCATGAATACCAGTTAGTCACCTCTAGTCATGATGGGAGCATAAAGTACTTTGACTTAAATAACGGAAGAAGGCCTGAAAATGTTATAATGACAAACTTCCCTGTATGGAGGGCAATTTACACACCATTTGGCAGCGGATTATTGACTATTGGTGTGGGCTGGGGAGGTCTCCCCAGAGTAGAACAAGCTGGTGTCATAGGCATTTGGGTTAGTGGGTCTTTAACTCATAGATTAGTGGGACACACAGACACAGTTCAAACAATGGTGTGGAGACCAAATACATCACCTTCTAATTATCAATTGGTGACTTGGGGGAGAGACCAATCATTGAGAGTGTGGACAATGCATCAGTCACTCTTAAAAATGTGCAATCATTATTTACCTGATGATACAGAAAATGATGAGGATAACAACAGTGATAGTGAGTATTTGACTTTGATTCTTATGTTAGTTGTATTAGAGCATGTAATTGTGATTGGTTATTTCATTGCAGATGTGAGTTATGCTTCTACTGCTGGGTCAGCGAATGACGTTTCGATTGGAGATGGGAAAGGGCAACAAGATATTGCATTGGTTAGTCCAACTCTATTTATACTCTCATAAAATGTGTAATTTTTCTCTATTTGTACTCTATCAACTATTTGTTCCAGAATAAACTACCTTCAAAAATCAACACTTCAATAGATGAGGAGTTTGAATCAATCCGTGAGATGGCCAACATAGAGGTCACCAGCATGAATATAGAAACAAGAACCTGTCAAATACACTCGGAACGAAATGGCTATATTGCAAACCTACAAGTGACTTTCCCAAGGAACCAGACCATACCCAAATTCTCGTGGCTTTCAGGGACTAATGTTGACAGTGCTATGACAATAAAGATCTTGCAGAATATCAATAAAACTGCAAATCACAAAAAAAAGTTAGGGCAAAGGTGTTTGCTGTATTGTTTGAAGACACTAGCAACATCTATTGATGAGGTAAGAAACTGTAATTAAACAGATCCCTGTAAAAATGATTGCAATCTCTTCTTCTACCTGCATCCTACTGTATGGGGTCGGCAAAACATGTATTCTTCTTCCAATTCCCTCCATCAGACGTCATCTCAGCACTCACTACTTTCTTACTCATAGAGTCATAGACCATCAAAATGAATGTTTTAAACCTTTTTGTTTTAGATACCAGTAAAGTCGAATGACGACAATGACTCGCTTAAATCTAGTCAGAGGAGCCAATCAGAGAGCGAGAACGCGGGCGACTCTTGCATTCCGTTCCCAAGAACTTGCGGAGCGAAATGGTGCGGCACTAGTACATTAGTAGTCTTCAATCGGCCCTCCAACGCACGAAGGTAAATTCATTAATTCTTGCCCCACTAATTGTCTTTTATGAATTTGACGAACGTAAATTTAATACCTAACATGGAAACAAAATTTAGTGACATAAACGTGGAAGGTATAAAAGATGAAAGACTACCCAATTATCTATTTCTAATTAAGTTTGTTCCCGATATGTCGTTTTGTAGTTACTACTACTACTACTACACAGTGCGCTTAAGAAAAAGAAAAGTTGCCAACAGGCAGTCTCAGTGTGTACAAAGCCCGCCTGTCTGCAACTTTTTCTTTTTTTATAGACTTTCACCTAAGCTGTTTACAGCAGTCTTAGAGGACATTTTTAAATTACTGAGTTGGGAGAACCGAGGTATTAATATCAATGGTATCTTCTTGTCGCACCTTCGTTTTGCGGACGACCTCATACTGGTAAGCGAAAACATGCAGGATCTCCAATTAATGGTACAGGAACTACACCATGCTTCTCTCAGTGTGGGCCTCAAGATGAACATGTCTAAGACCAAGATTATGACTAGTGTCTCCGGCGCCTCAACACAAACCATCAGTGTTGGTGGTGAGACGCTGGAGATAGTGGATCATTATATCTATCTTGGACATTGTTTATCTTTAGGTCCCGAACACAAAGCAAAGGAGATCGCTAGGCGCATACAGTTAGGTTGGGCTGCGTTCAGCAAGCTAGAGGATGTGTTTAAGGCCCGAAAGATGCCGCAATGCCTGAAGACCAAACTTTTTAACCAATGTGTCTTGCCCACCATGACCTACGGTACCGAGACGTGGACGCTCACTAAGGAGACTGTGCACAGAATGCGAGTCGCACAACGGGCCATGGAGCGTACCATGCTTGGTATCACTTTACTCGATCGAGTTCGTAATACGGAAATCCGACGTCGTACCAAAGTGGTAGATGTTGGAGACCGTATTATAAACCTAAAATGGAGTTGGGCAGGACACTTGGCAAGATTTGGTGATGGTAGGTGGAGTTGGAGTAGGGCCTTAACTGAATGGTGGCCCCGGGGATTCACTAGACCTCTTGGCAGACCACCTGCCAGATGGATGGACGACATAGTTGCTGTACAGGGTAAGACCTGGATGCAAAAGGCCCAAAGCAGAAGTGTTTGGCGTTCAGGGAAGGAGGCTTATGCACAGCAGTGGGTTCTAACAAGCTGAGAATGAATGAAAAATAGATTCCTTTTGATTCGTGTTGGCGGGCTCAGTATGTGCGCTTCACGATGAATGGTTGAAAATCGTTTATATTAAAAAAAAACACATAGTCAAGAGAGATCCAAAAGATAATGTTTGTCAGCAGGTTATCTCTAAAACACGAGACGGGCACGCCTCGGTCCATGTCTTCCCTCTCGCTCACACCCGCGCTGTTCGCCGCGAGCTATACTTCCGTCTCACCTCACGCGACCACCACACCGTCGCCGACCAACGCGCCTGGCTTCCCGCAACTGCATCACAGGCATGCGTCTAACTCCATCACTACGTTTTACTTCCAGGATAGATGGGTGAGATTTTTATATATTTTTTTAAAAATATACACGAGGATGATTATGATGATGGCCAATTATATCGCCATTCAGGCCTTCAAGCGTAATAAAAACTCCGTCATCTTACAAAGCATTTCTGTGCAAAACTTTAAAGATTATGGGAAAAAATTATAAGTAGGACTTCCTCGGAAATATGTATAGATTAGAAAACCTCCCCCTTATAAAAACTTAAAACGGGATATTTACAGTTATTTGTAGTTTTTATGAGTTTTTGATATTTCGGCACAGTTGCATGCGCCATGATTACGGTTAAACTAAGTTTAAGTGTTTATAATGTTCCAACCCATGATAGTTTAAAAAGTTTTTAACCTCCCCCATTTTAGAGCTTTTTGAATAGGTAATTAAACGGTAAAGTTTAATACTAATTGAATCGATGTTTCTAGAAATCTCAAAATCGTCGTGCGGGCAGCGTGCGCCGGGCGGGCAGCATCTCAGGCTGCGGCTCGCCGCGCGTCGTGCTATACTCCGCCGTCGACCTGTTCCCACTGAACCGCGCGCTCGCTGAGCGATATCTCATCGACCCGGACAACCCTATAGGTACTCTCACTCACTTCTATAGCCTGCAAGAACTTTCTAAAAGTCTCAAGACCGCAGGGCTGGCAACGTTATTCGTTCTGTAGCTGTCACATGCTTTTAGGTATTTACGGGCAACATTTGATTTAATCCAGCCTCAAAGCAACTACACATTTCGCCCGTTCCGCCTGGGGCGGGTGGAGAGTAAAGCGGATTCATTCTGTAAGTAACTGATAAAATGTGTAACCTCAAATTGTAATATGAAACAAGCCATCGCCATCAGACCGGTCTGCCTGACCACTCGATCTAGAACCACTAACGTCAAAATCGAAACTATCAGTAAGAGCGAGGCCCCATTAGTGCGTTGCGCTGCGTTGCGTCGTAAAAAATATATGGAAACCGTCGCAGCGTCCGTCGTCGCTGCGACGGTTTCCATATATTTTTTACGACGCAACGCAGCGCAACGCACTAATGGGGCCTCGCTCTAAGATGATTACTCGGTTAGCACCAATTCGATTTTTTTAATTTATATTGGTGTGGTATTTCAGAGATGTGCGAAACGAACTGTAAAGTTGCGTTAGAAGAAGGTGAGAGGGAGCTAGCTCACTCGTGGTGCCTCGCCGCACTCACGGCGCGTTCGCTGCGCGCCAAGCTCAGGGAACATCTCACCTCTAGTGAGGAAACTATGGGCTGGGTCGGTCATCCGCTGTGCTGCAACTTGCTACAGTCTCTGTAAGTTTCCTTTAGCTAGCTAAGTCGTGGTGCCTCGCCGCACTCACGACGCGTTCGCTTTCTGCAAATTTTTCTTGGGTTTTAATTCTAGTTGAAGAAAAACCTATCCTGCAATGTTTGTTACTCTTTTTTGATTGACATTCGTGTCAAAATAAATGCACATGTACGTGCCCGTCCATGTCCTATCCATGTCCTGTGTTTACAGAATAACCCACTACGCAAAAGCATCTAATCTACAAATGGCTGCCATGCTGACATGTGCATTTTCAATCTTCAACGATACAAATAATTCTAGTTCACAGTCAACAACTAGCTCTTCAAGTTACGTAAGTGCTTTAGATTTAAATAACAACGACGAAAGTATTGTTTCATAAAAATCTTCGTGTAAGTCCCCTAAGCCATTTGTCTTTGTCGTGTTTTTTCTAGGATATTAATTCTACTAATAATGTAACATATTATGATTTGAATCTTTTTTTTTTTTCAAATTAAAAACTAGATTCACACAACTTCAAGCTACCTATAAAGTAAAAAAAGAAATAAATACCCTTAGAAATTAACAGAACGTCATCCAGTCCCAAGCTAAGCATCTTCTGCTTAAGTTATGTACTAAGTATAACATGTACAATACAATAACATATTTTCAGGGTAACGGTACATCTCCATACAACACAGTGAACCAATACAGCGAGATCAGCGCGGACGGTTGGACATTGCCCATAGTTCGAAGCAACTCGTGCTCAGAAGCCGAGAACTTCTATACAGACTCGAGTGCGTCCAAGTCGGAGCAAACTACCTCATGTGTGTTAGACGAGGCGACAGTGCATCTGTACTATTGCTTCAAGCGAGTGTATGCCGATATACTGCACAGATGGCAGCTTATTTACAAGAAAACTGAAGTAAGTTTCATAAAACTTTTACTCCGTTATTCGTATAGATTTGTCAAAAAAATTTATATTTTCGTTACTCTGATGGCAATAACAACATAGTGACAGATTTAATAACCGTTTTAGCTAAAGTAGGTAAGTACTAGTCCAATAATTAGGTACGGGTAGTAGTAGTAGTAGAACGAAGGCACTTAAGCGCGTCGCTTACACGTTCTGGAGCCGAGACGATGGCCGGCATTAGACTACCGATTCGCACGAATTTAAGCAGACGTGATCATAATTGCCTAAGCTGCAATGGGAAAGATGACGAGAATTTGGCAGGACAGAAAGGTCTCCAATAGTACCAAGACAAGGCTCGTACGGTCCTTGGTGTTCTCCATTTTCCTATATGGCTCCGAATCATGGTCAATTCGCGCGGCATACCGGAAAAAGATCGATGCTTTTGAGATGTGGTGTTGGCGGAGAATGTGGGCGTTCTCCTACCCGCTGGTCAGACCAAATAAAAACAATAACAGGACTTACTTTTCCCTCTGCCCTAAGACAAGCCCAGGATAGAGCTATGTGGAAGAAGCTTGTCAACGAGTCCGTTACAGCGTTTCAGGACGGGCACGACCTTCAGTAATGAAGACTACGACCAAGAAGAAGATCATAATTGTTTTTCTATGTTCAGGTGTTAAAGCTAGTTCGGTGCCGGCACTCCGTCCACGGCTCCGACTGCGTGTGGTGCGGCGGGGTCCGCTTGGGGCGGCGCGCGGCGCTTCGCTGCGCGGTCTGCGCGCGCCCCGTGCGCGGCCTAGCCGCCGCCTGCGCCTACTGCGCGCACGCCGGACACGCACAACACATGCTCAAATGGTAAACACAAAATAACACATGCTCAAATGGTAAACACTACACTATACACAATCTCAAATGGTAAACACTAAACACTATCTCTTTGTTGTTTATGACGCACGCAGAGTATTATTATGAGAGCGGGGCCTAGGCCACGAACTATACACCGGACACGCGCAACATATTACTATGCTCAAATGGTAAAGATATAGGATAAGCATACTATATGTGCATTCCTAGGTACATGCTCAAATAGTAAACACCAAAAAAACACATGATCAACTGTTAAAGTTAGTCCGTTGCTGCACGCATGCCAGACGCGCAACACATGCTCAAATGGTAAACACTATCGCCTTGACTGCTCATGACGCACGTGGAATATATGCGAGCGATGGGCCGCAGGTTCGTGACAAGCACAAGACATGCCTCAAATGGTAAAATGCAAAAAAACACGTGCGCACACCTATCTATCTAGCTAGAAGTTCTAAGTCTCTTTCTCCAAATAATAACAACTTTGACAGAATCTGAGATACTAATATATAGTTTTACTATTGCTCCAGGTTCACAGAACGAGACACATGTCCGACTGGTTGCGGATGCAAGTGCCTCATCGATGGAAATGCAGTTTGGAAAGGTGTCAAATATGTATAGAAGCACAGAATAAATAATAGGAACTACTAAGGTACCTAACGCCATCTATTAATTGTATTTAGGTACTAATGGGTTAGCGCGAGGGGTAACTGTTATCGCTCCGTTTATATTCATATAAAAACTACGAAAATGTAAATATTAAATACCAATTTTATAAGATTTAAATAACAATCCGTGATCAATTACTAAGATAAGATGCTAATACTTTGTTGCTACGTTTTACGTTTATTTATAATAACGAAGACTGCCAAATAAAAAAAACATAATTTTTATCAAGAATTTTATTTGACAAACTTTTTACATTCTTAAAAACAGGAAAGTGCTGTTAAAATTCAAGATTTAGTGAGTTTAATATTTAAACAGGAAGTAAGATTTAGTTGACATAGCTCTTTTATTTAAGAGCTACAAATATCTCTTAATAAAAATGGCCGACAGTCGGGTCAACAAAAATCTTACTACCTAATTTGCCTTTTAAAAAATAGGTACCAATTCATCGTCAACATTTCGTAGATGTATGTTACCAAAAGAAGCGTTACATATTAAACGATTACTACTTATTATGTAGGTATGTTCCATTTTAGCAATTATTGACATCTCTTAATCAAGCAATTTAAGGTACAATAAAGGCAGCTAATTATAACCTAGTTTGGTCGATAGTCATAATAAATAACATATACAAAAACTAAATACCAATTTATACAGTCAATCAGAAATATAAATGGTTAGGTTATAAATTTAATTTGAAGGAAGCTTAAGATGTTATATACGAAGAAAACTAATGTCTTTTATACCTTTTTCATTTCTCATACACGGAAAGTAAGCTTGAAGTTACCTGAACATGGAAACACTACTTTTTATCACTGGGATTGTCCCCTGCTGTCAAATAAATATCATTTTCAATTTTACCATAATCTATCGAGTTATGTCGGAACTTTTCATACGACCACGGCTTTAATTGGCAGTACTATTTTCTATTATTCTGAGGATTACTAAGTAAAAGTTTTAACAATTTTAAACTTGATTATCTTTTACTTTTACGAAATTTGCGTTCGTTCGTATGAGCAAGCGGTCAACTCTGGTGACGGAGTTTTTAGGCCTCCGTCATGACTTAACGAGTTTAAAAGCCGGGACCGACAATTTAACGTGCCCTCCGAAGTACGGAAGCGCTCATTTGTTAATGCCACTTGCGGTCACCCATCCAAGTTGTAACCGCTCAGAACAATGCTTAACTTCGACGATCTATCAAGAACGTCTTACCAAGCTCGCCACGAGCGCCACAAGCGCTTTAAGAAATGATCAAATGCAATAATTTATTACTAAATAAATAAACTGGCAATAACAAGATATGTTTGCTATTGTTGTAATTGTAGGTATACAGCCTGCTATGAGGCGTGCTAATATTTATTATGTTAGTAATTAATAATATACTTGACATAGTCAATATTTGCACGCTAGGTACTACGTTACCTATCACAAGTATTTATCATTGTTAAAAAATATTACTACGTATAAATGACAATAGGTACCTATCACTAGTTACCATGAATAACATTATAAATAAACAATTATTTTATTAGTGTTTCTCAGCAAAATGTTTGCTATTTTCAATGATATGGTAGAGAAATACCAGTATTTGGCTGTTTAAAAAAAATAATTTGAGTTATTTTGATGCCTATATAAATCAGATATTAAATGTTCAGGTTTTTATTCAGTTACTTTCCTTGTATTCGAAATGAGAAGCAGAGTGTTTACTTCGGGTGAAAGACCTCATAATGGTTACCCTGACCTTTCTTCCCTTGTGTAACAATCTACTAATGTATTAACCTTTAATAGTTAGTCTAGCCCATTTTAAAACTCTTTTCGATTATTACAAGAACATACTTATTATTTAGATAGGTACACGCAGTCAATATGTACATTTTCCTTATAAATAAATATCATAAAAGAACGTTTCTAATAAAATTAAAAAATATTAGGCACCGATTTTCTAAGCAAACTACAAACTAAAAAATATTTCTATACAACTTAGATTAATTTATATTTAAATAAATTTTGAGAATCTAATTATCTACTTAAAAAGTGTGAACAATTGGAGTGATATTCGACTCTGAACCTTAAACTGACAATATAATTAGGTACATAATGTAACCTCAGCATTTGTTCGGATCTGGTACATTTGCGCGGAAAACACTTGCGCGACGAACACATGCGCGATAGACATTTGCGCGTAAAGACATTGGCGCGATTACCTTTTTGCGCGAAATCCTATTTGAGCGAAGCTTCACATGAGAGAGTCGACATTTGCGCGATCGCTTTAATCGAAAAATTTAAAACACACCAATTTTATAATTTGTTGCAGGAATCGAGGTGCGCGTTTAAATCTTTTTCTTGCTACGAAAATTCCCTACGCAGCTACGTCAGCTACGACGTAGCATATTACATACAACACAAAAAAAAGAAGCGCGTTGAAATCTTTTGTTTGCTACGGAAGCTCGTAGCACCCTCTACGTAAAGTTCCATGGAAAGTTTAATGTTCATTTTCAGAAGGATGGCAATAGAAAATGATATTGCACGAACACTCAAAAGATGAAACAAAAAATCACCTACAAGATGCCGAAAACAGCATGTCTCTACGACGTCTAGATCCAAAGTTATAGCTACTTTAAAAAAAGTCGCGCAAATGTCAACTCGCGCAAATGTCGACTCGCTCATGTGAAACTTCGCTCAAATAGGATTTCGCGCAAAAAGGTAATCGCGCAAATGGTCATACGCGCAAATGTCTTTACGCGCAAATGTCTTTTTTGTTCCAAAGGGTCTAACGGTCTAACACTCTGTCTCATAATGAGTTTATAGAAACAAAGCTGTGTGACATGAGACTGACAATAAAAATGCATAAAACCTTGCTAAAAAAACAGGTTTTTATGAGACAGACCACAATGTAGATTATGATTCTAAAGAATTCCTATAAAACCTTGTCAACGTCGTTATTCGTTCTCCATATAAACTGGGAGTTGGAAACAACATAATATTATTGCAAAAATAGGGATTTAGCTTATTTCGTAATAGGAAATTGGGCAAGTTATAAGGAACAGAATGTCGTCTGAATTAGTATTTAGCTATATCACTTTCTAGTCTACACAAATGACGTATTCAAAAACATTTTTGCTGTACAGAAGTTGTCCTTCATACTATTGCCACTGTTGGGTAAAACACTTGTACTAATACAGCTGTACCAACGCTTGTGCCGATATATCAAAATGTTTTGGAACACTGAACCTCAACATTCGAGAAACTAAGAAATTCGTACACAGACAATTTTAGTTCAAGTTAAAATCAAAAGATGAAAATGTAAGCTCATTACTTTGTTCAATATCAGCGTTACTTAGAATACTGAAACGCATGATTCTAAAAACGTATAGGTTTTGAGACACTCATAATTTCGCGGGCTTGTACGAGCTTTCGTTGCGTCGTCGTTGTAAGAGTCACTATTGAAATGACATCTCTATTAATTGGCGCTCAAATTTTTGTGTGATTATTATTTGTACTGATGTAATATAATATCTATATATTCTGTTAAATAATATTGATTTCCCTTTAAAATGTATCAACATAAATTGTCCGTGTAATTCTTAGTTTTTGAATAAAGAGTGTCGCTAAATGTAACTTAGTCTAATGCACCGGTACAAAACGCATGCGGACGCGGCGGGATCTCAGAGCCGAGTCGTTCTATTGTAGCAGCTATAACAATAAACAAAACATTAGTAGCCATCCTTAATCTATATGAACATAAGACATGATTTTGCATTCTACTCTTTAATCGATCTATTATGCTAGTTGTCAGATACATCGAGTACAGACTTGCAGATTAGAAGAAAGTTTTAGTTTATCTACGGGTATTCTAAATGTGCAAAATATTCGATCTTTGAATGCTAAAAGTGCTTTAAGCATTTTATACTACAGCACTTAGTAAATAATAACTTTACCTTGCAAAACTATCGTGAGTTGTACTAGACATTATATTAATACAACGGGACATTACTCACGTAAAATTACTGTCGATTTAGATACCGACAATGTTTCGACCTGCGTCCCGTGCCGAGCGATACACCGCCCGCAGTGTACGTCGTGCCCGCGAGGAGTGACCACACTCATACCCAGATGAAGATTCTCCGGAAGAATCGAAACATTGTTGGTATCTAAATCGACAGTAATTTTACGTGAGTAATGTCCCGTTGTATTAATATAATAACTTTACCTATTATATAGGTAGTGTAAATAAATGCTTTTGACAGACTATTAATTCTAATTTTATAAATTACAATAGAATAGAAACAATGGCACACTATCAGTAAAGTTCTGAAGGAGACGGGGACGTTGCATAATGTATATATATCGAGAGGTTTAACAATGATATTTATATCAATCCACCCTAGTCTGCCTAATATACGGCGATAGAACAATAAGCGTGAACTGATTCGCGGCATACCTCTCTAGCAGTCTCCGCTTCAGCTCGGGCGGGTATGTGACGTAGATGTAGTGATCATCATGGTCTGGATCGTCCAGCATTGCCTCTTCAGCCGCCATTCGTTCTGCGCGCGTCGGAGATGAATGAGTTGTCATTGAAACTGAAGCACTGCCCGCTACGCTGCTTTCTTCTGAACTGAAAAATTGAAAATTCTTAATAAAAATTACGGCACCGGCAGAATGCGTAATGTTATAACGCTCTATTTTTATGTATTCTAGATATTTGCTGGTGTGCGTTTATTTTTTCTAAAGTACCTATAAGCAATCACTTTTTCAAATATAGTATAAATAAATGCGTTTAATCGTTCTTACGTGAAAAGTAATAAAAATACACACACAAACTTTTTTCACGCTACAGCATTGTAATAATCGCGGGTAACGCAGCTGTTACATCGATGTAAATAAGTATGCCCAAATATTTAAACGCTTATTAATATAAATATTTAAGGGCGCTTACATCTGACAGATTTGAATAGACAAACGTCAAACAATTCCTTTCAGTATTCGGTCAATAGTCTATTAAAATACGTACTCAAAAACGATCCAAATGATGTAGTAGCACATACAAAGCGCCAATGCCAAGCCCGTGGCCAGCGCGAGCAGCAATGGCCAGGGGAACGCGCGCGCGGTCGGCGCCGTGTCTTGCCAGTAGCGGTCGCAACTCAGGTACCAACAAACTGCGCGCTGCATCTCATCTGAAACACGGCAGATAATAACATCTATGAAAATAGGAAGAACCACTGTGACCAGATTATATAACATTTACGAGAGAGGAGGAACAACAGGGGCCAAGTGTACGAATGTAATGAAGAGGCAAAGGTCGATCAGTAGGCTCTGTTGTTACTTAACAAGAAGACAATTTGAAGTTAATTTAACAATAGATAAAACATAAAGCCACTCACGCACTCTACTTTTATATTCCATCCCTATGCTTGAACAACTTAATGAAAAGTTATGAAAATAGTCATAAAAGCTCAGCAGCTACGAGGGTCTACGCAGCTACGGCGTAGCACTATTATTTTGAACTGACCTTCGAGTTCATTGAACTGATGTTGCGTTAGATGCAAGAGAAGTGTAGCTATACAGGAATGTACTATCTTCTCACATCGCACCTGAAAACATTAAATGTATAAACCTCGCGCTTCAGTTTCATGTGTGACTTTTCACTATGATCCCTCACAAAGCTTAACAATGGGCGACCCCATTTACAATGAAACAAACAGGAGGCTTACCATGACGTATTATTAAACAATGTAGCTTAGGTTCTAACTGTTCAAACCGTACGTCTGCGCCTTAGCTTACGTCAAAAGCACTTTACTAAAAGACCTAAACTGAATCGCTTTTAACGACCATAGTAAGCCTAAAGAACGATTTAAAACCTTGAGGGTTTGAAGCCGTGTGGGATCACAAGCAGCTCTTTCCGCTTGAAGGTCGGCCAGTCTCTTTTGTCGGCTGTCAGGTGGAAGAGACGATTCTACAGTGTCTGCGTCGCAAAGCTCGGCAGTCTGGTTTGACTCGCTCTCCGTGTCTTCTGTTCTTTTCTCTTCCGATTCTGAAAAACAAAAAAGTTTCAAAAGTGACTGCTATTGAAAAGCTCACCTACAATACAACTTTGTTTTTTTTTAATTATTATAAAATAAGGACCGAACTGAGTGGCGTCATAAAGAGGAGGCCTATACCCAGCAGTGGGTGCAACTGGGCTGATATGATGATGATGATGATGATTATAAAATAATAATAATTAATATTAAATATTTTTAAATTGATAAAAAAATTGGAAAAGGTCTCGTTTAATACAACTCCTTATTGAATTTTGTTTAAAGTACGCTTGGCACGTAAGGTTTTGAAATTTTGACGAAGTATGGTCTTTTCCGATTTTTTGCTATCTAGACATAATCACCTGCTTCATCGACTTCCACCTCGGTCTTAGGACAGTCCGGCTCGGGCGGCGGCGGAGTGGTGCGCGCGCGTTGTCTTCTACGTGGCGGAACCTTCGCCACGCTTCGACTTGCGGCCGGCGCTAGGGCTTTCTTTACTGATTCTATGTCTTGCCAAACCTTTAAACATAGGTTAGTTTAATGACAGCATGCTCACTGCTACCCAAATGTAGTATCCATCCAAGTTGTGACCGCTCAGAACATTGCTTAACTTCGAACGATCTTTGAAGAACGTCTTAGCAAGTTTCGCCACGAACGAGCACGTATGTAGTAAAACCGACGTTTGCATTAGTTAATAAGAAGAGAGTTTTACCTCAATGTCTGTGCTGGGCCCGCCGCCGCCGCTGAGCAGGCCGTGCGCCACCAGCACCTGGCACCGCATGATGTCGCAGTAGTCCGCGAGGCATACCGCGTCCTCCGCCTGCAAACTATGTGCTTTAACGGGAAAGCTTTAAACTACAATAATTATTCTCTAAATGAACACGATTAAAGGAAACTAGTTACGGTCTATTTTTAAATTAAATTTGCAACGTAAATACGAAGAATTAATTGTAGCCTTTATGATTATGGAAAATCCCATGCCAATTTCATTAACTCATTGGGTGCCCAGGACGCACTGGCTCGAGTACCTGCTGCGCGAGCGCGGTCGTCTCCGAATGACTGTGTCATACAGTGGCATTAAATTACCTAAACATTGCTGATATGAGCGGACATACACCAGCAGCTGTCAATATTCAAGCTGCGACTGCACTAGTGAACTATGGAACCGTTAAAGCACCATACCGCGCGAGCGAAAGTTACATCGTGCCAATTTTTGTGGTTTGAAACCAAATAAACTGAAGGATTTGAAAAGCTTTCGTTAACGTCTACCAGTTTGTATCATATGGTTGACAACAGACCTTGTTAATCTGGTTCTTGTGTCGCTGGTCGAAGTGCGTGTCGAGGTGGCGCTCCTCGTAGAAAGACTTGCCGCAGAAGGCGCAGGTCCACTGCGACGGCCGGTGCTGCAGCTTTGCAGCGTGCTGCGGCGCGAATATGTCGCGCGCTGGGTGGAATGGACACTCCAGTGGCAATTTTACCTGCAAATATGTTCTTGAGTTCCCACTCTCTGAACGGAGTTTTAGGACTGCGTAAATGCCTCTGTCTTACGCCTTCACGATTTAGGACCTATAATTTTAAATTATGATCAACAAACATGTGTGCGTACATGGATTCCCGATTCCGCATTTGGTCGCGAAATTATAAGTCCTTTATACATCGAAATGATATGGCTTGTTAGGTACGTGCAAGTCTAGTTCTTCCCGAAGCATAAAAGCTTCCTAGTGACTGCATTAGCTTTGAGGAACGACCTCGCGGTTACGATTTTTGAGATTTTGTGCGAGATTCTTTGCCGTTGTGTTTATCGCGTCTGCACATGCGCTTCCTCCATGCAAACAGAATTTCTCACCCTACAATATCTACACAGGGTTTACAATCAGATGCTCACCGACTGCGACGTTACCTAGCCAACGCTTCACAGGCTCATGGCATCAAACCCAACATTCAGATCCATAAATTACACCAATTGATTTGTAAGTTTTGCCTTTGAATTAAAGGGGGCTGTCCTAATTTCATCCATCCTGAATTTATTCTATTCCTTACATCCTAGTCATGTCAATCAGGGTGAACTAGTGTACCGTACCTAATCGAAAAATTGGTTACGTACCTACCTACTACTACTACAGGAATATTAGTCACATTCACTGTTCTCTAATTTGTTAATTACTTACCTGAAATCTTTCTAAAACAGGGAGCCATTTGTTTTGTATGACTTTCCTGACGATTTTCGAATTGTCACGCGAGCAGGTTATCTTGAAAACTGAGGGCCCCGGCCAGGGGATCAGTGTGAGGAAGAGTAGGGCCAGGACCTGAAATGTAACGAAATTATAACTACTTTACTAAAACTTGACAGTGTAATGTAAAAATGACATCATCAATATCTACGTTTTATTCATTTGTTATTCACAATCACGTCAGAATATTCAAAATGAACACCGAAACAAATCGTGAATCACTTCAAAATTTGCTATCATCCAGAATCAGCAACAAGACGCGTAACATTTCAAATAGCAAGGGCACTAGCGCAACTAACAATTTAACACTAGAGTTTAAGGTTATGCTTGTGTTATTCAACTATCGATTTTCCAACATCGGCTTTTATAACCTTAGATGCACAGCACGGGATGCTCACCTCGAGAGAGAACGACGTGGTCCTCATTCATATCTCTTATGCGGCAAATATTCAACGAAACTATACCCTTTAAAATATAAATATTGCAATTATTTCGGATGTGGTTTTAACCCCCTGGTTCCGTGTCTTCGGTGACTAAAGAGCGCATGCGCCAAGAGTTCCCATTTTCCCCTCCCGTATAAAGTTCACAATTTTAATTATTATACCTTTGACCTTATTACTTAACTGTGTGTTGTCTCTTGACATTTAGATTCAAGTAAGCTATCCCATTGTTAAGCCTTTCTCATTGTAGAAAATCGTGCATTTCTCATGCCTAACATGATATTCAGTAACTCTACCTATGATTATGTAAAATAATATTAGGTAATGGGGTGCTAGACATTTTAGCTGTAGGCTAGTATCCATATGATGTCAGTTATTGTAACGATATTATGACATTTCCATATTACGAGTATAAAAATCATACTTTCGTAACTATCGTCTGCATTTATAGATTTTCCAAATCTACAAAACCGTATGTACATAAGTATCATGCCTCAAATATTTATTTAAGTATATTTTCAAAGGAAAGTGCTTTTCTGCTAGCTTGGGTGAGCTACGTGACCCAGCGTGCACCTCGAAATCGTCAAAGCTGCATCTTGATTCTCAACACGCGCACTTGAAAATCTTGACATGTTTAGTGCTCTCGTGATGTATTTACAAAAGAGCTTAAGAGAAGTGCAAGAGCCATTACTTTTTACCTTCCATTCGTCGACGGTAAACAGATTATCTACGCTGATGTGAGATCTTTACGGCCACCTGAAAGCGACATTTTTCATTTAAATTTTATGATGAAAAGTTTACCGATATTTTACTAAATGAATTTTTGCAAAAACATGATAAACTGCTCTACTTTTATATAAGTACATACCTACTATTCTTTCCCATACCACGCTAGGAGACTCAATTACTCAATTATTCGTTTCTTTAATGATCATTACAGATACAGGTATATATACCGTATATCCAATGCGATAATTCAGGTAGTGAGATCATAAAAAAACATAAAATAAAGTTAACACTAACAGGAACATTAGATAACACAGTTTAACATGGAAAATGGAATAGAATAGAACCTGATAACTCTTTCGCCTTATTCATTCTCATCTCATTCTTCATACACGCTCGCCGTTTTAGGGTAGGTAGGTACTATTGACCCTGGCTCTTCTCCAAAATGTGCTATTGTGTGGTCTAGCCTTTGTGCAATGAGATTTAGAAAATAAACCGTATTTAATACATTTAACTTTACCAAACTAAAGCAAATGAATAGGAATATAAAACGACTCGAATTAATTAGTAGGTGCTATGCTATTTCTATCGAAATATAAATAACAAAAGTTAGATCGCCTATCTACGCTGGAACTTTAACAAGGGAACTGAAAACTAATGGTAGCTGTATTAACATAGCTAAGACCTTGTTATAATATTTCACGGAAAGTTATTGAAACGGGCTTAGTAGGCGAACTGGTATGCCTATTATTTATTGACCGTTTGTTACCGCTGCTCAGAATTTAACGTTATCATACTTATTCACGTTTAATATATACTTTTTTTAAATTTCGACGCTCCAACTGTCACCATTTTGTAGTTTTGAAAAATATGATTTTGACCTTTGATCTTAAACTTTGTGCACAGCGGGTTCATGAGTTATAAAAGGAACCTACATGCAAAGTTTCATCAAAGAATATTATGTTCGAAGGAGTACAATTTTATAACAAACTTCCAAAAGATATCAAATCAGTGAACTCAATATTAATTTTCAAAGACTACTAAAAGATTATGTTTTAAAGGATTTTTCGCTAATAGAATAATTTCGTAAAGTCACTTCACTAATGCACTAGCCCCTATAATGCACTCGTTAGTCGCACTGAATGCAGTTACCTACTATGCGCTGATCTACACGCCGCGCGCGCGCCGTGCATAGAATCTACCCACAAGAGGACGATTTTTTCTTCTTTGCTTTTTTTTTCTTCTAGAACCTTATTTAAGCTAATATACCTATATAAGTACTTAATAACTTTATTGTAAAGAACTTCTAATATACTTAATCTAGATTAAGAAGCTACCTATTTAATTGTATTTTCTCTATAAATGAATTTGTAAATTTTTTTAAAAAAATAAATGATTAGGTAAACCTAAAAAACCTAAAAGTTCATCATCATAGCACTTCTAGCTTCAAACATATCGTAAAAGGTAAAAAAAATACCCAACTTTGACTCCGTCAAATTGACCTTTAGGATAAAAATTTTGAAAAAAACTAAAACAGGTTCCTTTACCTTTATTTTCAGCTAAGAAGAATACTTGAAATTTTGACGCTTCAACTGTCACCATTTTGTAGCTATGAAAAATATGACTTCTGACCTCTGCCTTGACCTTTGACCTTAAAATTTGTCGATATCGGGTGCTCGAGTATTAAAAGGAACCTACATGTAAAGTTTCGCCATCATAGCTCTTCTAGCTAGGTACAAAGATATCACAAAAGGTCAAAAAATAATTTCAACTTTGACCACACCAAATTGACCTTTAGGGTTAAAATATTGAAAAATCCTGAAATAGTTGTTCAGTATTTTTAAGTCAAGAACCTACACTTAAAATTTCAAACGATCTAGCTGTCACCATACAACTAAATCTATAGTGTTCAGTGCATTATAAAATTGTGAACCATGGAAGATGAATACTTATGCAATGTTACCACACGAAAACAGCTTCTACAACACAAATCGAAGTTACTTGAACGAGAGACTGAACGTAATTCATCAAACTCATCTCTATGTGGTGATCTAATGTTTAGGAGCCTGGACCAATCTTCCCATGCCTTGACAAACAATATCGAGGACATGAAAACAGAAATAAATAATTTAAGAACTAACTTACATAGTACGCAGAGTAAGTTAGAAAATGTAATAATAGAGAAAAATGGCCTGAAAAAACCAATCTCACGACTGGCACAGGAGGTAGAAGTGTTAAAATAAATCTGCAGGAGTCCAGTTTCCTCGCTAAGAAGAAACATTTCTTCGACAAGCAAAAAGAGTGCTAAATGACGTCTAACGGACAGTTTTAGAATTAGCCCTCTAGTTCTGTCGGATAAAACTATAACAGATAACTCAAGTGAAGAGAAGGACCGTATCCCGTATTGTGGACCCCGAAACCAGCAATCTGTGAACGAACAAGAATCTCCAAAATCTTCTTCTTAGAAAGCACCTACCGAGGACATATGAGGTTCTTAGAAAGCACCTATGAGGTTTACATCTGCGACGTGCCAAACCTCTTCGCGGACGTACAGTATCATCAGCCAGTTATCTCCAATTCCATCAGCGAGACACATATAGAAGAAATGTCAAACTTTAAACAACTCCCAATACTACGCAGCCCATGTCAAACTAAGCTTCAAAAAATGAAGTATAGGAGGGACTTTGTAATTCTACTTAGAGCGAGGCCCCATTAGAGCGAGGCCCCATGAGTGCGTTGCGCTGCTAGTTTATGTTTATTTTCCATATCCTTGTGTGTTCCCTTCCTTACCCAGCTGTCCGTCGTCGCAGCGGAGCACCGACAACGTAGCGCATCACCCTCCCTCTCGCTTCGTCTCTCGTCTGTCGATCCGTTGAATTGTCGCGCGCGACGACGCTACGGTCTAATGGGTCATGTCGTAAAAAATATATGAAAACCGACGCAGCGACGACGCTGCGACGACGCAACGCAGCGCAACGCACTAATGGGGCCTCGCTCTTACTGGTTCCAATGACTCAAGCCCGCTGGAATTGCAGGCGTCTCTCTATAACTGCATGTGTGAGCTCAAAAATACAAATGTTCTTCTTGGTGCTGTTTTTATGAGCATGCACTTAAACGAACAAAATGTAACTAGATTACTGCGTCTTGTAAGCTCAAATTTCAATTATTCTAGAATGCTTGACGACTATCACACTTTCAAAATATTTATATATACAGGTTTTTATCGCGTTAATTACCATATTTATTTTCCGACGTTCACTATCACTATCACTACAAAATGCAGTATCGTAGAAGTGTACATGATTAACAGTTTATATGTAGTTATATTTTAAAAGACATTTTATAGTTATGCTTCAGGAATGAGTTCTTAGCAAACCAACTATAAAAAGGACATTTTGTAAGTAACCAAAAATGTTTTTGTAATGCGTCTACACAGACTACGTCTATTCCAGGTGAATCTCATAATATAAGCTCAAAGATGCATTGTGTTGAGAATCAGAATTCATCAAACGAAACATTTTTCGTGAACGTACTTAATAAATAATGCAGTAGGTAAAATTAGGAAGTCACGAGCAAATTGTTACTACCAATATTTATGTGGAGTCTCAAAAAAAAAGACGAATAACATATTTATCTGAATTCTGAATAAAGCTGAATACGACATAAACTATTTATGTATTCATTTTTTCGTTTGCGATTTTGTACCATGAATTGAGGCTTGAAGAAATGCCTCCATGATTACTACACGGCGACTTGTACCTTAATTAAACATCGTAAATGGTTATATTTAGATCGCAATTATAAGCACCCTTATTCATAAGTATACTAAATGCAGTCGCCGCGCGCCGTCATGCCATGTCAAAGTTGATTAAATGCCGTGCACTTAAATGACCGGGCCCTGAAAACTTACCGCGGCGTATTGGGTGTAAAATGATGACCTTGAATATTTAATATGAATAGCCCTTCATAAATAAGTATTTCTTCATAACTTCATAACTAATAATAGCCCTGAATAACCCTACATCTTTAAATATTTTTCGAAGGGATAACTTTAGCAGAAGAAAGCTTGTCATATTCTAAATACATTGTTATTTAAGATTTAAAGTTACGGAGGTTAAAAACTCGCTATTTGACATGATTCATCCATTTATAATTTGATCTTAACTCTCAGTTATTCACCTACAGAATAGGTACTTAACGGAAAATGTAAGTGGTGTTTTAGCGTGCACCCTGTATACGGGAGTCAGACGTCTTTTCAGTGCAGGTCTGAGACGGCAATCGATTGGGCGCTAGTTTTAAAAACACTTGCATTGGAATAGTACGTGTGTACTAACAAACCAATAAAACTCCAATTAACTGGCCTAAACATACGATGTTTGATAACAGTTGACTCGGAACTTTATATCTGCAGACTACCACAACAGTTTGACGTGTTCCATTTCCTTAACAATCACAGGTTAGTCATTTTGATACCAAAAACTTTATTCTTGTCGTGTTTTCGAAAATCGTTGCATGAGGTTGTTTCATGCACCTTTGTGATAAACATTTTGAAGATCTCACTTTTTATACTTTTTTGATAAGTAGGTACAGACCCCAATTAATAACACTTTTACTACCTATAAACTAATAGCCGTTATTGTTTTCAATTTCCAAGACAGCTGTATTACACGTTAGCTCAAACAACTGTTTCAGTTGAACTACGGCTGAACTGGCTCAGAACTTAACTCCAAAATATTGATAAATATTAAAATGTTTCACATTTCCTAAAACGTTCTCCTTTTAAAACATAAATCATAAAACTACGTTGCCAGAATTAGCCAATGAGTTAAACGTATACCTACATTAAGACAGTAAAATGATATCCCAACAATAAACATGAATGAATCCTATTTGATATTGCTAATCGTCTATTTATTTTTGAAAAGTTCCAAGTTAACTTACGAGTAGATCCCAATTCGGCATTTTTTGTATTCTTAAGCACGTCAGCTGATTACTCAATAAAAATGTAAAGAATGAAATATATACCTACCTATGCAACGACGATGACCTGGGATTAGCGATCCCAACAAATTCCAGAACACAGCCTTGTCATAACACTAAAATAAAATATAACAACTGCACATTTATGACCTATCTTTTCACTGACATGCATTTTTGTGTTATCAATATAAGGTTCAGGGGGCGTATCATCAGTTTTCGAGTGGTAGGTATTATAATACCTATAGGTAGTTAGATGTCAAGTATTTCAAATTTATGAAATGATTAGTCCATTTCAGTTACCGGAGGTGACGATACAGTGAATTTCATACATTTATAAAACTAACCGTATCAAGGATAGTACCTATTCAAGACCACGGTAAACTGGTGATAGAGCCCCGGCACGTTCGAAGACGAACTTATATAACTAGTAGGTACATACCTAGCTACCTACCTACTTAGTTTAAATATTTTAAGTAAGTATGCGAGAAGTAGGTATGTAGAACAGTAAGTAACAAAATATAAAGTGTAGGTTTTATTGTTTTTTCTTTAGAAAAAAATATCCGAAGTTTCTCAAGATAACTTTTCAACTTAGGAGCATTGTACAAGGTGGCAAAGTGCATCCCCAGTAAGATACGCAATATAGTCTATAACTCCCTTGTAAAATCGCATCTCGAGTACCTGATCGAAATATGGGGAACGGCGGCCACTACAAACATTGCTCCCTTACAAAGAACCCAAAATAAAATAATAAAAGTCCTTCATCACTACGACTATCTCACGCCAACGAAAAAGCTGTACGCTGAAACTAAAATTTTCAATATAGAGAAACTATACGCTTATAAAACATGCATATTAATAAAAAAAAAAATTTCGCACTCCATTCAATCCAATATAAAGTTACATATAAAAGATAATAAACATAATCTAAGAAACAAAATAAAACTACAATTAGCAAAGGCACGAACAAATTATGGAAAAAAAACAATCCTGCTAGAGGGAGCTCACCTATTTAACACTTTGCCTAACAATGTTAAAGAATGTGTAAATATAAATAACTATAAAAATAAACTCAAAGCATACCTGGAGGAAGTAGATAATATTCAAGAACAACATAACAAAAAAGTAAAAATAAAAAAAAATAAAAAAAAAATCATAAAAGGATCAAAAATACAAAAATTAAGTTAGTTAGAAAGTAGATAAAAAATACAAAAAAATACATACATAAAAAAATAAAAAAAGCCATTCATCATCAAAGTGTAATGTTTGTCTGTAATTTTAGTTATCCATATTTTATATTTAAGTAGTTAAGAGTATACTTATAAATAAGGTACCAGAGGCTCTTTTATACCTTATTTAGATTAAGTTATTGTATCTCATTGTAAGTGAACCATAGTGTTTCTATGAGAAATAAAGTTCTTTAAACCTTACTTATTTGTCTGTACTTACTTTAACTTGATTAAACCTTATATCAATTAACAGAGTAATGCTATATCATTTTCGAAAACGTGACCTAAACCTAACAAATGGTTTTATTTATAAATACTTAAATGATTTAAGAGTTTAATTTAGCAGTTCTGAATAAAGTTATTTTTATGAAAACCTTTTAAATCTAGTCCAGGAGTTAGACTTAGAACACAAAGATATTAATGTTATATACATACAAAAATACTCATCAGTTTTCACCTATAACCAAGCTAGGGTTTGGTAGCCCTCATCAACTCGTAGAAGCCGTAGCGCATGCGCGCAGCCTCTTTTAAAATCAAGGAACAGATGTCGCTAAATCTAGCTCCATCCCGCTCATTTTCACTTTGCCAAAGGGAAACACAAGAACTACAATCTTCAGCTGCTCCGTTCCGGTTACGGGGTGGGTACATCAACCCTAGTTCAGTCTCAACAGCCCTCTCCCGCGGCCATATAGCACCATGAATTGACAATGAAAAATGCACACAAATCAATGCTTGATAAAACTTCAACATACAGTTTTCAATTAACTCGACTTGTTCGATTCATGGGACATTGTTTCTCATAAAGTGGTAAAATGTAATGCATAGTCGTGTTGTTTATCTCAATATTGTGATTTTGGTATAAGTTTATCTACGAAATAACAGGTAAGTGAAAGTACCTATGCACACACACCAGACAAGCTTTATTAGTTCTCGTTATCTTTAAAGACAAATTTTGTTTAAATTTTTGTTTTTATAAATAATGGGAACGCTTTGCTGCACGCTCGCTCTTTCATTCAACTTGTTAACTTCAGCAGTAACCTAACGATTGGTAAATATTTACATCATATTTTATTTTCAGCATGACACAAATGGGAAAAAAACTGTTTGGGAGAACGAACACCGCCTTTCGATACCGGTATCTATTACTATTTGCAACTGTGTTTGGAGGCAGTTTGGTGATCATATCAGTAAACAACCACACAGAGTTCTTTTATCTAAACAATACTTCTAACGTGTTATTATGGGACTCAAATCGATCGGATGAAAGTTTTACTATAAAGACGGATGGCTGCACGATCCCTGGGCTGCAACCCTTCGACGAAAGTATCAGAAAGTTTATCAAACGCCCAAAATACGTGAAACAGTGCTCCGACGCGAACTATTCATTACTCCAAAATAATGACACTCATATATGGTTGGACAAGGACATGTTGCAATTTTATGAAATACCTAGTGATGCCAATGTTACCTGCTGCTACAAATCATTTTACAGGCCGACTTCGATCGTTGACATATCCGCAGTCGATGTCGATGATAGAGTTGAATACGACACCTGCATTGATTTCACTAGTAACATTGAAGTTGTGAATGAATTCATTAAAGTTTCGTGCGGTTATGACGATAAAACTTTAAATGAACAGTTCTTTTTGTATGCACCAAAAAAACGCAATTACTTTAAAAGAGAAGATTCAGTTGACATGCCCCAAAACCGATCAGCTTATAACGTGATCGTTATGGGAATTGATGCAATATCAAGGTTAAATTTTCATAGAACGATGCCTAAAACATTGACCTTTCTTAAAAAGAAAGGTGCTATTGAACTACTTGGATACAATAAAGTTGGAGACAACACCTTTCCTAACTTGACCCCGATGTTGCTAGGTATAAAGGATTCAGATTTAAAACGAACTTGCTGGCCGAACAATAAAGCTACTTTCGATAACTGCCCCTTTATATGGGAATGGTACAAAGATGCGGGATTTTATACAGCTCTTGGAGAAGATAGCGCAAGTCTAGGCACATTCAATTTTGAAAAAATGGGTTTTAGCGGAACCCCTACTGATTACTACATCCACACTTTTATGCACGAAGCTGAAATGCACGTTGGAAGCAATCGAGATTTCAACTCCTTCCTCTGTATGGGTAATAAATACTTTTACAGAGTGCTGTTGGACTACGTAGAAAGTTTATCAAATACTTTAAAATCATCCAAATTATTTGGTTTTTTCTGGGAGGTTACTATGAGTCATGATTATTTGAACTATCCTATGCTCATGGATAAGAGTTACGAGCGTTTTCTAAAGAGGCTGGATCGTTCTCACTACTTAGATAATACCATACTCATCCTACTTAGTGATCATGGAATGAGATGGGGAGACATAAGGTTTACAAAACAAGGCAGATTAGAGGAACGACTTCCTTTCGTCCACATTCTACTTCCACCCTCTTTTAGGGTAAACTATAGCTTAGCTTATGATAATTTAAAAATGAACAGCAAGCGCTTAACTACGCCGTTTGATATTCATGCAACTCTTTCAGATCTTATCAATTTAGACACAATACAGACTGAAGAAATTCGATCTAGGACTAAAATGAATTATGCATTAGGTAGAAGCATCAGTTTATTTTTACCCATACCAGGAAACAGATCATGTCACAGCGCAGGAATCGATGACCACTGGTGCACGTGTCATAGAACCAGCAAGTTGCAAAAGGCCAGTGTCGAATCAAATGAAGCCTCACGATATCTAGTGGAGTATCTAAATTCTTTGCTGAATGAATATCGTCAGTGTGCCAAGTTGATATTGGATGATGTGTTGGAGGTGACAGAGTTGCTCTCAGGAATCCCCGGGGAGGACGAAGTGGGATGGAGGGAATTTTTGGTGGTGGTGCGAACGATGCCTGGAGGGGGAGTGTTCGAAGCGACACTTCGCAAAAACAGCCAGGGCTGGACGCTGGCTGGCACCGCTAGCCGGCTCAACCTCTATGGGAACCAGAGTCGTTGCCTCCATCACTACCAGCTCAAGTTGTACTGTTTCTGTACATAGTTGTTATGTTAAGGGAAAGTCAAAACAAGCTGTGATATTGTTGTTACAACGTAACCTCTAATTTTTAGGTGTTTGAGTAGTTCTAATTGGCATTATGTAAATGTAATACATATATGCTACAAGGTGTTAGGCAGGTACTTGTGTAATTTTTTATCTACATAGGTATAGGTACCCATTTTAAGCGGTACTGTATATAAAAATATTAAACAGCAATAATGCAAAATATAAATATTTTATAATTTTGCTTATTGGTTTAGGTGTTGTCTGGATGTAAGTACCTATATGTTGTTGATGTGAAATTCCGGTAACATGACATTATGAAGACGTAATATTGTTACCTTGTAAATACCTACCTACACATTTTCAGCTGAAGGTATGTTAGAACATTTAGAAAATGGTATAGAAACTTGTGCCAAATCTAGTCAATGGACGTGCAAAATATTGTAGGGTGACACCTACCTAGGTATATAATTATATACATTATGTATGTAGGTACTTAGTTATATAATGAGTTTTTTTTGTATTGTGAATAGTAACAGTTAACAATTACGGATAATTAATATGTATTAAATGTAGGTAGATACCTTACCTGCCAATTAGAGTCAATAACTCTACCTAAGTAGAGTTAGACTTATGATTTTGTCGATAAGCAAAAATCTTTTTGCATCCATAGCCAAACTTAAAAACAGAAAGCTCAGTAAAATGGTTCAATCGAGTTTTTGTAGGAATAATCAAAAAAGTGGTTAAAATTTGAGTTGTTATCTCTTCTCTAGAAACTAGATTTAATGTAGGAATAATCAAAAAAGTGGTTAAAATTTGTGTTGTTATCTCTTCTCTAGAAACTAGATTTAATGTTTAAATAAAACATGCTCATTCAAGTTGTACCAAGTGCTCAAATGAGGCGGAAAACCAGACCATACCGTATAATATTGTAGGTACGGGTTATAGATTGAATACAAAATATAAATTAAAAAATATATATTGTTTTATTATTTCTCCACGTTAATCTTAACAAAGATTAACTTCGTCTTTTTTAAATCTGACTAGCCAGATAGGTACCTATTATACCTACTTTCTTTCTTAAAGCAACAGTCTATCTTGATAATGTAAGTATAGATACTGCACTAAGTATAAGTATGAATGGCGGTTTTTAGCAGTTTTCAAGCGAGCGAAGATTTTAGTGACAACTTAGGCAATTATGCTTTGTATGATTTATGTACTTACCTACCTACGGCATAACAAATATTTTTTGTGATATTTGATAGGAAAATAGTGTTAAGGAAATGGCAAACCTATTGAGCCTAATCAAGCGGAGAAGAGGTGGTTAAGAAAATTGAGTTCCCTAGCGAGTAAATAAAAAAGAAAAATTAAGTACCTATGCAACTTTTTTAATGAACTTGTAGGTATATTTTAAATACTTAGGTACGTAGGTAGATAAATCAAAATAATCTAAGATCTTCAACAATATCTAGGTGAAAAACTTGCTAAGTAGGTATATCAAATTTTACTAAATGAATGGCTTTGGCAGCAAATAATACGTGTTGTTCGTTATTTCAGTATGAGCCGTACTTCAGGAGAGATTGGATCACTCGTGGGCATCGGCCGCTCGCTGGCCGTCCGGCTCAGGTATCTACTACTCGCTATCACAGTATTCGGCGGCAGCTTCCTCATCGTCACCAGCAGAAATAGGAACATGAACATAATCTTCGTCGAACACCAACCGTCAGATACAATACACGTCCATACCTACGATCATAACGAAGATGCGTACACCATAAGAACAGAGGGTTGCAGCATACCAGCCATGGAACCACTGAGCCCTGCTGTTCAACAGTTTGTTTACACTCCCGACGAAATAAAATGTGTTAATGCATCAAACAACATATTGGCCAATGACAATAAAAAAATATGGGTCACAAGGGAGAATCTTCCAATGTATAACGTTGAAAAAGAAGAAGAGAGTCTGTTATGTTGTTACCAAGCATTCCGCAGGCCCGAAACAATCGAAGACATCACATCTACGCAATTAGACGATAGAGCCAAGTACGATGACTGTAAACATTTTAATGAGAGTATTGACATAGAAGATGAATTTGTGAGAGTAAAGTGTTCAGTAAAAACTAATGAGATCTATCAACAATATTTTGTAACTGCACTGAAGAAAGAGTTCATAATGCACGACGAACACGAGCAGAAATATGATGACGATCCGGGTTATAACGTACTAGTACTAGGAATTGACGCTGTGTCTAGGCTCAACATGCACAGAACTATGCCTAAAACAATAAGTTTTTTAAAGAGGAAAGGTGCTCTGGAAATGTTAGGTTATAACAAAGTAGGAGATAATACTTTTCCTAATTTAATACCCATGCTGCTGGGAATTGGAACAAGTCAGCTCAGAAAGGTATGCCTTCCGCACGAGAAAGCTACGTTCGATAACTGCCCCTTTATCTGGGAATGGTTTAAGCAGGCTGGCTTTTATACCGCGCTCGGGGAAGATTGCTCCAACATTGGAACATTCAATTACATCAAAGTGGGATTCGGCAATACTCCTACAGATTATTACTTACATACGTTCATACATGAAGCAGAACATAATGTAGGGTATAATAAAGATTTTAATAGTTATCTTTGCATGCGTGATAAATATTTTTACAAAGTTTTGTTAGATTACATAGAAGACCTGACAAAGACTTTGAAAAACTCAAAGTTATTCGGCTTTTTTTGGGAAATCACAATGTCACATGACTACCTGAACTATCCTAAGGTGATGGATGACGATTATGTGACGTTGTTTGAAAGACTGGAAGCTAGTGGCTATTTGAATAAGACCATTGTGTTCTTAGTAAGCGATCATGGAATACGGTGGGGAGATATAAGATCGACAGCACAAGGACGTCTTGAAGAACGACTACCATTTGTATTTGCGCTAACACCGCCATCTTTCCGAGAAAATTACACTCAAGCGTATGACCATTTGAAGCTTAATACCAAACGATTGACGACCCCGTTTGATATCTACGAGACTATGTCAGATCTGATCGACCTTAAAAGCATTACTGATGAATCCTTAATATCGCGAATGAAAACAAATTACAGCAAAAATAGAGGTATAAGCCTGTTCTTACCGGTGCCTTCTAACAGAACGTGTGCAGCTGCTGATATAGCCGACCATTGGTGCACTTGTCGTAAAGATGTCTTAATGCCGAAAGACAGTCCCATAGCTCTCGAGGTAGCTCTCAAGTTAATATTTTTTTTGAATGAAATGTTGGTAGAATATCCACAGTGTGCGCGGCTTTCAATCTCTGAAGTTTTGGAAGCGACTATGATGTTACCAGCAAATACTAACAATGGTGATGGTGAAGTAGGGTTTAAGGAGTTTATGGTTGTGTTGAGGACAGTTCCTGGAGGTGGTATTTTTGAAGCCACTTTACGGAATGATACCGGCACGTGGTCGCTGTTGGGCACCGCCAGCCGACTCAACCTGTACGGAGAACAAAGTCACTGCGTAAATCATTCTCAACTGAAGTTGTATTGCTTCTGTCAATAGAGAACTACTCGTAGTACCTACAGTACAAAATAATCAAGATTGTCAAAGAAGTGATTGAAGTTATAAATCTGATAGGCTTGATGTCTATTCTGGGTAGCGAGCGAGCGTAGCAAAGTTACATTGATAATTTTACACCTATACCTACCTACAAAAGGAAAACCATACAAGGTATGTAAAATAATAGCCTTTCCAGTAAACGGTGGTAGAAACAACATTACTATCATGATAATAAGTATCACAACGTTCGCTTTAGCGTAGAGTTAACTAATTTTAAACAAAATTGTCTATAAAAGCCTATCTGTGATAAGAAACAAAGGAATTTGGAGTAATTTTATATGTACCTATAAAAATATACATAAATAGTAATAAACGTACTTTTAATAAAAGACTGACCATTATTTGCAATAAAATAATACGAATCACTTATGTGAAAGCTAGCTACCGCCTATCTATATAGGTACCTTACCACCTACCTACCACATGACCCTTGACTAGTAGTGGTCATGTCCGCCATGAGGCGGTAAGTAAATTAAGCCTATTATAGATAGATGTAGGCACCTATAGGTTCTCGATGTTTAAAGTCGATGTTTATAAAATACCTAGTGTGTTTACTAGTCGTTGTTGTTAGGTACCTAAGTTAGGCAACAACAACGACTTAATTAACGAAACATTGATTGTAGACGTAGGTACCTCTACTATACAGTAGTTAGGTAGGTACCTAACATAATATTACAAAGGTGCTTAAATTCATTAAATACCTACTTGTACTACATATCTGTAATGTTGAAGTGGATTGTGATCTTAAATTGCTTATTGTTATTTAACAAAAAGATGGTGTCAACTGACGAAGCTGAAGTGTTTACGATTTTTACAAAAGGTTGCAACATTCGACGATATCCATTGTTCAACAAAAATATTGAAAAACTTGTTGGTCCACCTTCGAGCATACGGAACTGTTCTGTAAACAGTCCATTAGTGGATACTAACTCTACTCACCTTTGGGTTATTAAAAGTTCTCTTGATATCTTTGATATTTTAAATGAGAAGGAATTCTATTGCTGTTACAGAAATTTCCAATCAGAAAATACATTGCACAATGTTACGTACGGAAACTGCACTGAATTCTTTTCGATCACGGAAGTAAAACATAATTTTATTCGCGTGGAATGTTATTATTATGACGAAAAAATGTATGATGACTTTTTCGTGTTCCAAAACAAACACCATTACCGACCGAAGACTGTGAAAAAGAACACCTTTAATGTCCTTATATTTGGCATTGAAAGCATATCACGAATGAATTTTCATCGTACTATGGCCAAGACGTCGGAATACTTACGTCAAAAAGGAAGCATAGAAATGATGGGATACAATAAAGTGGGAGACAATTCATTTCCCAACTTGTTTCCCCTATTGATGGGGCACAATCTTAAGTTTGTAAAAAATGAATGCTTTGACAAGCAAGGAAATTACGACAACAAACTATGTCCTTTTGTCTGGGATAGATACAAGAGAGCAGGGTTCTACACTGCTCTTGGGTCTGACAGTATTGCGGGACTGCTCGGAGAGTATGAATATAACTTTACTTACATTCCAGCAGATTTTTATTTGCAAACCTTGATGTACGAAGCTAGACATCTCTTCAAAAACCAACACTATAACTATCATCAGTGTCTCGGATCCAGGTACTTTTATAAAACACTCTTGGATTATATTAAATATTTAGTGGACAATTTGAATTCTAACAAACTTTTCGGAATGTTCTGGGAGGAATCTATAAGTCATGAGCACTTGAATGACCCTTACATCATGGACGAAGATTATTTCCAGCTCCTCACGTCCTTAGAAGAAAGTTCGTATCTAACAGAATCCGTGATAATATTTTTAAGTGACCATGGCATGCGCTGGGGTGACTTTGTGAACACTGAACAAGGACGACAAGAAGAGCGTTTGCCACTTCTCCAATTCATTTTCCCCGAATCTTTCAAGCGAAAGTATAAGAGTGCTGTAAAGAACCTTCTTTTGAACAGTGAACGGCTTGTCACTCCATACGATATGTATCTCACTCTGCTGGACTTGATAGATCCCACTGTACTAGAAGATAAAAATATAGGTAAACGGTCCAAATCGGATAAGTCTCCAAACCAGTCAAGTTTATTTTTGCCTGTATCTAGAAGACGAACCTGTGCATCTGTCGGTATCGAAGAACACTGGTGCACGTGCTGCAAAGGAAAAAAGTTAAGAGTTGGAAATCTTTATAGAATCCTAGCAGCCCAGTATGTGGTAAACCATGTTAATGAACTGTTAAAGCCCCATGTTCTATGCCAAAGCTTAACTATAAGTAAAATTATAGAAGTGACAATGGTTAAGAGCAGAAAAGTGCAGGTGTACAATGTCGTTCTAGAAACAATTCCTGGCAATGCAATACTTGATGGGACCGTCCTCAGAGATAAAGACAACTGGACGGTTTCTGGCACTGTTAGTCGCCACAATCGTTATGTTTATGACAAAAATAGTTGCGTTGATGAAGCTACGGTTAAATTATACTGCTATTGCCAATAAAAACTTTGTAGGTAGGTAGGTACTTATTTATAATGTATAGGGCGCCTTAGGTAAGGCCAATGTTATAAAGGTTTTTCTATTCATCTAGTAAGTGCAGGTACGTAACGTACTTACCTACAAACAAACTTGTACCTTACCTACTAGGTACCAACCAATGCCTAAAACAGAATAAATAAATAGCTACTCTACTACATAGGTGGTAGGGACCTATGTACCAAATCTTTTTATTTATTTACGTAGTACCTACCTGCTAACCTACCTATCTAGGTTCCTACCTACTTACGCTTGAAAACCCACTTATGGTAGGTAGCATGTTGCTTATAGGTAGTCGCGCTACGTAAAAAAAAAGATGAGGGAAGTGGGAGGGGTACCTATGTTTGCACGGGTACACTCAAGCACGGAAGTAGGTACCTACTAGGTCTAATAAAAGGCCTTTGGTCTATTGTGAACTAGCATTTCGCTCGAAACTTTGTTTATACACGAAGGTATAATGGTAAACTGTTATACAAAATCTTATAAGGAGACTACACCATAAACATGAAGAAAACAATAATAGAAACCTGCATACTGTATTTCATTTCAATAAACGAGGACGCATGAGGACGAGATCCAAGTGCGAAAAAAAAACATGAGTTGAGGAAGGTGCGTAGCCAAAAAAAACCAAACGAAGCCATGTCAGTCAGTGTCATGTCATTGTCAGTCACTCCGTGTTATTGGCATTTGGCATGTATTGCACCACTGTATTTTCACTTTTCTGTGTATTATATTGAAATCTGTTCTAAAATGAGCAATATATAGTTTAAAAATCAGTTTATTAAGTAAACACAATTCGATATGGCTTTAACTTATCGTGTGTTATTTAGAAATTTCAACTTTATAAACAGCATAACCAAACCGGTGCATTGGAATGTTGGGAAAAATTATCCAGTAAGAGTGTTGTCTAGTGGTATTTGTTTTAATAAAACACTTCATAGGCCAATTGTTGAAAATAAACAGGTAGAATACATATCAATAAGAACATGCATATTACAAAGTCCTGGCAGCAAAGGCAACCCTTGCCCAGAACCAGAAGAAAAGAAACAAGGACTTATTCAAAGGTTTAAACAGATGTACAAAGACTATTGGTATGTCCTGCTGCCGGTCCATATGTGCACATCTGCTGTTTGGTTTGGCAGTTTCTACTATGCTGTTCGAAGGTAATTATTTATACAAGCTGATGCAATACTTTTAATACTCTGTGCATGTACTAAATGAGTTTTCTCTTTCAGTGGCGTTGATGTAATAAGTATTTTAGAGTCATATGGGGTTAGTGAAAAACTTCTAGAGCCTGTCAAAAACTCCGGAGCTGGATATCTAGCACTTGCATTTGCCCTCTACAAGTTAGCAACACCTCTAAGATATGCAGTGACTGTTGGTAATAAAACCCACTATGTATTTACCTATATATCTCTCAATTTAACAAGCCTCTAAAGTCTATGCAAAAATTTTTTTAAAACAAGCAGTAGCACATTTCATTTGAGTTTATATTGATGAAAATGATCCTAAATTACAGCTAGTTGAATACTTGCAGCAAAATTTGCCGTGTGCATAGGCTCTTAGAAAATAATTTGCAACAGTATACCTAATTAATATAAAGGTTAATAAATTATGTAAATACATATATTACATATTTATTAATCTTTCTGGACAACTTACTTAAATAAATAACTGCTAAATGATTGATTGAATAATAATTAAATTTTCAATGCTTTTAGGTGGCACCACATTTGCTATAAAGAGGTTGCAAGCAATAGGTTGGATAAAACCAGTACCCTCCCGCGAACGACTGAAAGAGATATTTCAAGAAAGGAAAGACAATCTGCAAGACCGTTTCAATGAAAGCAAACAACATTATCAAATGCACATTAAAGAAAAAAGCAACCAAGTTATGGATGAAATGAGAAAATATAAAACAGAAATGAGGAACATGAAAAATAAGGTGAAAAAAATGTGACATCCCTTCTTTGGCTTGCTATTAACATTTTAGAACTTTTTATAACTCCCTTAGCTAAAAGCACCTAACTGTAATGACTGTCATTCATCTTATTAGAGCCAAGCTTAAAGTATTTCGAACATAAAAAGTAATTCATCTTTTTTTAAAGTGTATTTTCTTAGCTGAATTCATAATGTTAGAAAATGTGACTATCCACAAGATTTCACAATACTCCACTCATGACTTTTGATTGGCTTTATCATAGGGGGCAGGTTATGGCTTTGTAAATAACAATACTTTTAATGTTTTCGAATTAGGTATTTATTGTTAAATATATACTTAAACTACCTAACAAAATTATCTTCATTTTATGTGTAACCTAATACAAATAATCACATTTCTATAATCAAAATGTACAAATAGCTTAAGAAATAATATAATCATTTTATTAAGTACACAACAGGACAGCACATGCACTGGAATGTTTGATGTTAATAGTTAATATTAATCCTAATTTGTGACTATTTTCTTTTGTTCATGTCTTCCAATAAATCAGTGATGTTTACTACAACCAGAGTGCTGTCATGTAAAGTGTTTTTATACTAGTAAATGCATGTTACATCAATAATACAAAGCAGCCTAGAAGTGGGTACTTTAATTCGTTTTTGTACCATCAATCTTGTATGGCATGGACCATTTCACTGTAATCTGTCAATCAATTCCTATTTTCATTATCAAATTATTAAAACTATGATTATCACAAAGTGCAAACAACACATTGTTGGCTCAAATAAATTACATTTTTCAATGAATCTCCATCCCAGTTTTCCAATAGCATTATAGCCATATTTATTACTAACCATAATGTTGAACTATCCATAGGACCAATTACTCTAAAGCTAAATTTGTAATACTATTGTCACATAAATACAAAATGCAAAGCAAATATTCTACAATAACATAAAAGCGCTTAGTTTATTTCTACAAAAAATAAAAAGTTAACAAATCTAGTTTTGGAATTTTAAAGTTTATTGTTTATCTAAAATGATGTTTTAGTGCCATGTATTTAAATTTTGAGGCCAGTAAGCCTTTTTGTTTTATAATACTATCAATAATAGCTGAGCAAATGTAATATTACACGTTTTTTAGATTAAATTTGGAAGCACACTTTACACAAACTAGAACACTTTCAACAAAAACATGTAATCAGTTGTCACAATTTCACCGCTTTCATAGCCACATTTCATTTCAAATTGTTTTACAAAATATTAAATACTTTTTTATTTTAAACTACCATCATTTCATTACCAAAACATCAACAAATCCAAGTAGTTAGCAAAATTTGCTAATATGTTAGCAACATTATATTCAGTCAACTGATTTCAATAGGTACCTATTTCAAATATCTTTATTATTTTGTTTCCAATTATTTGAACTGACGAAATAAGAATGATTTTTACCATGTGCATAATTAGAATGAAGTTTAATTGGGTATATTTTCTCATATCAAGTAACAGACAATTAAAATATTTATAATGTTTCCTACTTGTTTTTCTCATGCACTATGCTTTATTTTCACCTATATTTTACCTATAATAATATATTCTCTTCCCAATTCATATCATACATAATAACACCTATAACAATACAAAGTTTGTTGCGCTATTTTTCCACCAGTTTCGCCTTACATTCTCATAGTTTGCACTTTATTATTATGAATGTTTTGTTGCATAGCCGAAAGACAACGAGAAGCAGTGAGTATCCGCTATCAACCCATGTACTGGTAGGAGGCCGGTGAGAGATGCGGCGTGGGCGCCTGGCCCGGCCCCGACGCCGCGCCTATCGTCGTCAGGTGGCAAGCGCGGCACATCAGCTTGCCTGCACAAATAAATTATACTAGATTATTTTATTTTTTATGATTGTTTTATTTATAGTTTACTTTGGCTTGCTGTTAGAGGAGAAATAGACATTCTTTAACAGAAAAGAATCAAATTAATTTCATAATTTTACAAAATACAATTAACCAGTTGAGCCATCTAAAGATTATTGTTAACAATCTATAGAAAATGCAACCGATCCAAGACACTGCCAGATGTAGGGGAGCTAAGCCACTGGCAGCATTACGGCTTATACGAGTATAGGTTTCCTGGAGGTAGGTTATAGTATTGCACATTCATAATTTGTAGAGAAAGTAGCTTAATCGCTATTGTGTGTTGACTTCAAAAAACCTATCCAAAAAACCAAAAAACTATCTATGAATCAACATGTTTTGTTTGTTATTGTGCGACCACGTAGTGAACTGCCAATCTTAATAACCTGTCTATCGTTGGTTTTGCCTGATGCCAGTAGATATTTGTCATTTTTTGTATGGAAGAAATGTCAAATTTCTACCCGCAGTACGCAAAACTAAAGATAGGTTATTGAGAATGGCCACTAGCGAGGCCTTGGAAAGATTGGCGTATCAAATTTGATGAAGAAGAGAACGAACTCACCGGCTAAAGGATAGCACCGCTTGTCTGGTTCGTCGGTGAGCTGCATCCCACAGACGCAGCACATGTAGCAGTCCACATGGAAGTCACGGTCCATGGATACTACGCGGACTGTCTCGTCTGTACCTTCCACGGGAGTGATGCCTGGGAAATAGTCATTAATACACAATATAGAAATAATACTCGATAGAGTCGTATAGTAGGTACTCGTAGTAGACATTTTGCGTAGCCGTTCTGTGCGCAGAACGGCTACGCAAATGCGTCAAGCTTCGTTTTACGATAAAATGTACATAATTGTGTCCACTATACACGCTACATATATTACGATAAGCTGTCAAAGTATTGTAAAACAAATGAATCCACGCAGACACGTAGCTAAAGCGCCGTGTCGCCTGCCCGTGCATAGCATTCGCAGCGATGGGTCTGCGTCTTTAGTTTATTTTTGTTGTTTGCAATCAAGAGTTTTTTAACTATCAACAGTATTCAATTACCTTTCCCGCAACTTGCGCATTTAGGTGCGAACATGCGATGGTAGTCATTCACGCAGTAGATCTTGTTGTCAACGTCCACAGTGAAGGGCACGCCGTCGAGGCACTCGTTGCACACGCAGCAACGGAAGCATCCCGGGTGGTAGGACTTGCCCATCGCTTGTAAGATCTATAAGGAAACAACTGTTTTAGATTCTTCAGTTTACATGTTACAGAAATTGTGGATTAAGATTGATTTTACTAAAATCTGACCATTTTATTTATTAGACATTATATTAATACAACGGGACATTACTCACGTAAATTACTGTCGATTATTTATTTTGATTTTATTTATCACCTTAATACCTGCAAACCATTGATTTTCTTAAAATCTGACCATTTAATTTGTTCTTCTCTTCCACACAATCAAGAAAATATCCAAATTGTGCATTTCTATATCTACCCATAGTTGTTACGTAATGGTATAAAATTTATAGAATCATGCTCAGAATAATAGGAAGATGTAACACTACGTGTTACGTGTTACGTACGTGTAACAATTTAAATAAATAGTGCTCACCATTTCCATGATCAAGTGGCCACATATTGCACATTTCTCAGCAGTTTGTTGGAATCCAGAATACTGAAACAACATTTTTGATTATAAAACAATAATTATGATGATGTTTGTAAACAAAGTGCAATCGTTTCATTATTTTGTTTATTGATCTTAAATATAAGTTAAATGCTTTGTACACTCGCAGAATGGAAAGGATGACCAGTTTTGAAATCAATTGACATGTTGCAGGCATTTGTTACCATTTTCTTTATTCTTTATTCTTTATTGTACACACACGAAATAAAAATACATAAAAAACAGATACAAAATGACATGTACAAAGGCGAGCTTAACCCTATAAGAGTTTTCTTCCAGCAAACCTTTGAGGATAGGAAAAGCTCATTGATTATGTGGGCATTTGATTGGTACAACAGTACAATAATTAAAAAAAGTAATAATAATAAAAAATCAAATAAGAAGGTAAAGATAAACACAATACATAGATAGGATAAAAAATACATAATTAAATAAGTAAAAATAAATAAATAAATACATACATATACCTGTACATATACCTGTACATATACTAAGTGATATGATAGCAAGTGGGATTATAAGGATAGATAATGTTCTTTAACTTTCTTTTTAAAAGTGCTAATAGTCTGACTTTCACGAATGGAGTGTGGAAGACTATTCCATAGCTTCACCGCTCCAACCGTGAAGGAGTCACCGTAACGGGAAGTAGAGTGACAGGGAGTTTTAAGGAGAAGTGATGTTGTAGACCTACATGGTACTCCCCGTGGAACAAGAAATTCGAAACGCTCACGAAGGTAAGAAGGAGAAAGAGGATTATGAAGAGTGTTGAATAGGAAAGAAACGACATGAAGATCACGTCGACGACGAATAGGGAGCCACTTTAATTGGGATCTGAAACTGGAGACATGATCAAACTTGCGCAAACCAAAGATAAAACGGATGCACAAGTTCTGCAAACGCTCCAGTTTGTCCAGAAGCTCTTCCGTGGCGTCCAGGAAACAAACATCGGCGTAGTCAATAATGGGGAGAAGGAGAGTTTGGGCAAGGGTAATTTTAGTTTCAAAAGGCAGAAACTTTTGGAGACGCTTGAGTGATTGAAATGAGTAGTTAACTCGCTTGCTAATTACATTAACATGACTTACCCATGACAGCTGGCTGTCAAATGTGACCCCCAGGTTCACGGCTTTGTCAGCAAAGTCAATAGGTATGTCAGCATATAGAACTTTGGGAAGGACAGACTGACGAACAAGGTTCGTATGGGCTTCCAAGGATTAAAGCCTGAGATTTCAGAGGATTAACTAGAAGACCAAAAGCTTTAGCCCAGGAGTCAATCCTCTGGAGGTCAGAGTTGATAAGCTTTATACCTTCAGAAATCTCATCGACTTTGAAATGGCGGTAAATCTGCAAATCGTCTGCATAAAGATGGTAATTTGAAGTAAGAACCTGACAGATAGCATTAATAAAAACAGAGAAAAGAAGAGGAGAGAGAACACCACCTTGAGGAACACCCGCAGTAATGTTGCACCAGTCTGAGTAAACATCATCTGAGAGCATTTTAAGCTGCTACTTGAATAGAGTATTGTATAGATGAGGAGGTTAGCTTGGTATGGTCATGTTATGAGGAGGGAAGAATGTCATGTTACTAGGAGAGTACTTGATATTAATGTGGATGGATATAGGTCTAGAGGTAGACCCAAGAAAAGATGGATGGATTGTGTGAAGGATGACATGAGTAAGAAAGGTGTGAGTGCTGAGATGACGTCTGATAGAGGGAAGTGGAAGAGGAATACATGTTGTGCGGACCCCACATAGTGGGATAAGGGCAGGAGGATGATGACTAGAATAGAGTATTGTGTCAAATGGTTATCAAACAAATACTGAGCAAGCAATAACAGATCAAAGGGTGGTCAACCTTTTCATGCCGCAACTTTACTTTCAAATGTTTATTAGTTGTGTATTCAATTTATGACCAGTAATGATCCCTAAATTATAAAACATACCAAATAGTCTTCTTCACAGTAGACTTTTCCATGCACATTGTAAAATGCCTTGCCCCTGAGGGCTCGTCCACACGAGCAACATATGAAACAATTTGTATGGTACAGATTGCCCATGGCTTGACAAGCTTGACCAGCCCCGGTCACACCTGCCCCACACGTGTGGCATATTCCTGGAAATAAAAAATTATACTTAGCATTTGAAAAAACAACATCATCATTGACAGCAGCCTGAGTTCACCAGCTTGGTATATAGTATAGGCCTCAGCTTTTTTTGTACCACTCAATGGAAAAAACTTCATAAATATGCAAAAACCTTTGCATACACACAAATGCTCAGTAAATAAACTCAAGAACAAAGAGAATATGCACAAGATTCTATTTAAAAATTACTTATTCAAAGTAAAATGCAAAAGTTTTATGTCGTTTTAATAGGTTTGTTACAGTAATTTCTATAATAAATAACTACTTAGTTTTCACATAACATTGTCTTGTGAAGTTTCTATTTAGTACCTAGGTACATAACACAGTAAGTAACTGAGTTCTAGACAAATCACAGCACTATGACAAATTTTGTCTGTGTACAAAATAGAAACTTCACAAGACAATGTTAGTGTGGAAGTAGAGCAAAGAATCAACTCACCAAAGTATTCACCTTCCTCGTCCTGTCTTTCCATTTCCTCCTCAAGTTGTCTTGTAAGCTCTTCAATCTTCCTCTGAGCCTCACTAGGCCCAGGTGGCCGGGGAGGTGTGATGCTGTATGGCAGCAAGCTTTTACCCCGCCCACCTGAACCTCGGGAACCTCCAGACAACTGAGATACAGAGCTAGGAGTAGGACTGGGGGCAGGTGACTGAGATGGAGAATATGAAGCCATGCCAGATACTAAGTTTCTTGAACCCATCGACTCTGATGCTATTGATGTGTTGTCCCTACTAGCAGCTGCCAATGCTGCTGCAGAGGAGCCTCCAGTCATGCAGACATAGTCGGAGCCATTGGTCTCCTCCACAATCTGCATTCTGCTCCCTACAGGCTTTGCAAATCCTCCATTAGCAACAGGAGGCTTGTCTTTACCAACATTGTTTACAGTATTTGGCTTAGGATGGAAAAACTTGGGAGCCGCTGTAGCAGTTTGCACTTCAGTGGCAATATTCGCTTTAGGCCTTTGAGCACTTGGTGCTATTGATGCATAGATTGCAGTTGATGGAATAGTCACAACTTTTTCATCATTTTTTAACAATGAACTAACATCTGTGTATTTTGGTGGGGCAGATTTCATTATTGTATAATCCCCGCTGGCATTATCTTGACTAGCAGTGTACGGTGGGGGGGGAGGGACCTTATCTACACTTCCTTTGTTATTTATTACTTGAGCAATGTGCCTGGTTACACCAGGTTTTGGCACTTGAGGGCCAGGCAAAGATCCTTGCTGCACAAAGCGTTGATCCGGGTTTGGTACCATTTTGTACTCATTTTTCTTATCATTTTCAGAGCAGAGCATGTTTTCATAGAGAGCAGGATTGAGCTTGGGTTTGGAGTTAACGGGCACCTGTGGCTGCGCCTTGCTGTAGCGAGTGTCGTAGTACCCGTCGGCAGAAGCAGGTGGCGGCGCGCCCGTCGCCGGCTGATACACCTGGTGGTAGTAGGGCAGCTGCGCCGAGCGCGCGCTGCCGTAGTATTCCACGTTCTCGTACACGGGCGGCGGAAAGGGAGCGTTAGGATTCGCTGGTATTTCGTACAAATCGTCAGTCTGATAGCTCAATGACCTCTGTGATATCGAATCGATTGATCTCGTTGGGCTAGAAGGCAGAGCCGCTGTGTTTATATCCCGTTTATTGATAGATGCAATCGTCTCAACTCGTTTAGGAGTGGCAAACTTTGATGCTGCAATCACATTAGAACGCTCGTAAAAACTGTAATCTTGTCGGTTATTCTGTTGGGAGTTGTCGAGTACGAAGCTCTCTATCGCGCCCACTGGCCGAGCTTTATTATGTGTGCTCGTATTCGCTCCCGAAGAGCTTTGCGCTTGCTCAGTACCATCTTCAACTTTGTTTGATATTTTCAAATCTTGGAGTCCGATTATACAACGCTGATCCTCAGCATTGTTTCTTCGTGTAGAATCCATTATTATATAAACTTAGAAATAAATAACTCAATTTCATTCAGAAAAATTAGATTCCCTTTTTTATCACAATACAGGACGGACACAAATGAAAATGAATCATCTCAAAATCCTCGAAATGAACTCTCCAAAAGTCTCAACAAAACATGTTCAAAGTCCTACACTACACAGATAGAAAAGCAAGTAGGTAGGCGATCCATTTATTTATTTATTTTCGTTTCTAGTCTAGCAACATTATAATTCGAATCAAGCAGTAAGCTCAATTTCTATTGGCTGATTCAGGCAGCCTGATGTCACTTTACTGTATCACTCAGCGCTTCTGTGCTTGCTAGGTCTGTCATTCATTTTGACTGAGAAATATCTACAGCCTAAATGTGTTTTTGTAGTCTGTGGGATGGCGATATTAAAAAAAAAAAAGTAGCGTTGGCCTGCCTGCTGGTTACTCTGGCTAGGCTAGCTAAGCTAGTTTGATTGATTGAAGTAGTTTGCTGGCGCGCGCGGTGCTACGGCGTGATCGTGAATTTATTTGTTTTTACCATAATTCGAAGAGGAATTCACCAATACTTGTTTCGTAACCTAAGTAGAAAAACATTTGATTGAGGAGAGGGGTTTTCCGTTCACCATGTACGAAACCGAGGATGATCAGTATGAGGAAGAAGATGTCGAAGAAATTTCTTCTGAGCTATGGCAGGAGGCCTGCTGGATCGTCATCAACGCATATTTCGATGAAAAAGGCTTGGTACGTCAACAACTGGACAGTTTCGATGAGTTTATCCAAATGTCAGTTCAAAGAATTGTTGAAGACTCCCCTCCAATAGAACTGCAAGCCGAGGCACAGCACGCCTCCGGTGAAATCGAAACACCACCGAAGTACCTTCTAAAGTTCGATCAAATCTATTTGTCAAAACCTACTCATTGGGAAAAAGATGGAGCACCATCCCCTATGATGCCCAATGAAGCTCGTCTGCGCAATTTGACTTACTCAGCTCCATTATACGTGGACATAACTAAAACTATAGTCAAAGAAAATGAAGATCCTGTTGAAACGCAACATCAGAAGACTTTCATAGGAAAAATTCCAATCATGTTGAGATCCACTTACTGTCTGCTTAGCAACTTGACAGACAGAGATTTGTCAGAGTTGAATGAGTGCCCCCTAGACCCTGGTGGCTATTTCATTATTAACGGTTCTGAGAAGGTGTTGATTGCCCAAGAAAAAATGGCAACAAATACTGTATATGTGTTCAGTATGAAGGATGGCAAATTTGCATACAAAACTGAGATTCGGTCTTGCTTGGAACACAGTTCAAGACCTACTTCTACTTTGTGGGTCAACATGATGGCCAGAGGTGGACAAAGTATAAAGAAATCAGCCATTGGCCAAAGGATTATTGCCACTGTCCCATACATTAAACAGGAAATTCCAATCATGATTGTATTCAGAGCTCTTGGTTTTGTTGCTGATAGAGATATTTTAGAGCACATCATATACGACTTTGATGACCCAGAAATGATGGAAATGGTTAAACCTTCTCTAGATGAAGCTTTTGTAATTCAAGAACAAAATGTAGCTCTTAACTTTATTGGGGCTCGTGGCGCAAGACCCGGTGTTACAAAGGAAAAGCGTATTAAATATGCTAAAGAAATTCTTCAGAAAGAAATGTTACCCCACGTTGGCGTGTCAGATTTCTGTGAAACGAAAAAAGCCTACTTTTTGGGATACATGGTGCATAGATTGCTTCTAGCTGCCCTTGGCCGCCGTGAGTTAGATGACAGAGATCACTATGGAAATAAAAGATTGGACTTGGCTGGCCCTCTGTTGGCTTTCTTATTCAGAGGCTTATTCAAAACTTTGTTGAAAGAAGTCAGAATGTATGCACAGAAATTCATTGACAGAGGAAAAGATTTCAACTTGGAGTTAGCTATCAAGACTAAAATCATTACTGATGGCCTGCGTTACTCACTTGCCACTGGTAACTGGGGAGACCAGAAGAAAGCTCATCAAGCCAGAGCTGGTGTTTCTCAGGTGTTGAACAGATTGACATTTGCTTCAACTTTGTCACATTTACGACGCGTAAATTCCCCTATCGGAAGAGATGGAAAACTGGCAAAGCCTCGTCAACTTCACAACACTCTATGGGGAATGATCTGTCCAGCTGAAACTCCAGAAGGAGCTGCTGTCGGACTTGTAAAGAACTTGGCTTTAATGGCCTACATCTCTGTTGGTAGCCAGCCTTCTCCAATTCTAGAGTTCTTGGAGGAGTGGTCTATGGAAAATTTGGAAGAAATAGCACCATCTGCTATTGCTGATGCTACAAAAATATTTGTGAATGGCTGTTGGGTCGGAATCCATAGAGATCCTGAGCAATTGATGGCCACATTGCGCAAACTTCGACGTCAAATGGACATTATTGTATCTGAAGTGAGCATGATTCGTGACATTAGAGATAGGGAGATCAGAATTTATACCGACGCTGGCAGAATTTGTCGTCCATTACTGATCGTAGAAAACGGTGCTCTGCTTCTGAAGAAAAAGCACATTGACAACTTAAAAGAAAGAGATTACAATAACTATGGCTGGCAAAATCTAGTTGCCAGCGGCGTGGTGGAATATATTGATACCCTAGAAGAGGAAACTGTTATGATTGCAATGAGTCCTGATGATTTAACCCAGCTGAAGGAGTATGCTTACTGTACAACTTACACCCATTGTGAAATTCACCCAGCTATGATATTAGGTGTATGTGCCTCTATTATTCCATTCCCTGATCACAACCAAAGCCCCAGGAACACATACCAAAGTGCTATGGGTAAACAAGCTATGGGGGTGTATATTACTAACTTCCATGTACGAATGGACACACTGGCTCATGTCCTGTACTACCCTCACAAACCTCTGGTAACAACACGATCTATGGAGTACTTGCGATTCAGAGAGTTACCAGCCGGTATCAACTCCATTGTTGCTATCCTCTGTTACACTGGGTACAATCAAGAGGACAGTGTTATTTTAAACGCTTCTGCAGTGGAAAGAGGTTTTTTCAGATCCGTGTTTTACCGATCTTATAAAGACTCTGAATCAAAACGAATTGGAGATCAAGAGGAACAGTTTGAAAAGCCTACTAGGCAGACATGCCAAGGCATGAGGAATGCTCTGTATGACAAACTGGACGACGACGGTATCATCGCACCTGGTATCAGAGTGTCAGGTGATGATGTTGTTATAGGTAAAACTATTACATTACCTGAAAACGATGACGAACTGGAAGGTACGACTAAACGGTTCTCGAAGCGTGATGCCTCCACATTTTTGCGTAACAGTGAAACTGGAATCGTCGATCAAGTCATGTTGACATTGAACAGTGAGGGCTATAAGTTCTGCAAAATTCGCGTCAGATCAGTGCGGATTCCTCAAATCGGGGACAAGTTCGCTTCACGTCACGGTCAAAAGGGAACCTGTGGGATACAATATAGACAAGAGGACATGCCGTTTACATGTGAGGGTTTAACTCCTGATATCATCATCAACCCCCACGCTATCCCATCTCGTATGACAATTGGCCATTTAATTGAATGCATTCAGGGGAAAGTGTCCTCTAATAAGGGTGAAATCGGAGACGCGACACCCTTCAATGATGCCGTCAACGTGCAAAAGATTTCATCCCTCTTGCAAGAATATGGTTATCATCTACGTGGTAACGAAGTCATGTACAATGGGCACACAGGGCGGAAGATTAACGCTCAAGTTTTCTTGGGTCCCACTTACTACCAACGTCTCAAGCATATGGTGGACGACAAAATTCACTCTAGAGCTAGAGGACCTGTGCAAATTCTTGTAAGACAACCTATGGAGGGCAGAGCCAGGGACGGTGGACTGCGTTTTGGGGAAATGGAGCGTGATTGTCAAATCGCTCATGGAGCTGCTCAATTCCTTCGCGAGCGTTTGTTCGAGGTCTCTGACCCTTACCGCATACACGTGTGCAACTTCTGCGGCCTGATAGCAATCGCCAACTTACGCAACAACACTTTTGAATGCAAAGGATGCAAGAATAAGACTCAGATATCTCAAGTGCGACTGCCTTACGCTGCTAAGTTGCTTTTCCAGGAGCTCATGTCTATGAATATTGCTCCTAGGTTGATGGTCATTTCTTAGATTTTAAGCTTGAACTTGATTTAGAGTTTTTGTATGTGAAACATCCAATTTATTATTCATTTTATTTTGGTTTATTTTGTAGTCACTAAATAAACAACTTTGAACACTTTGTACGGATTTTATTATCACAACTTGACAACATTAAATGCAGCACTTAACTTATCAATCACAATATAAAATTACAGATAAATAGACTAATATTTGTTAAATATAATTTAAAATAGATATCAAATGCATCTAGCAGAACTGTGGTAAAAGTCCATGGAAATATTTAAGTAAAACTAGATAATGTAACAAAAGCATTAACAAGAAATAAATATGGGTATAATTTGTGTATTTACATAATATGAAAACTTGATGTAAAATTGTAGAATAAAATATAGTTTAATAAATAACTTTAATTAATTTTAATCAATCCACAATAAAATTGTTCGTACAAACTAAAAATAGCTTTTATGAAATTAATTGACAGTCATAATTATTATTTACAATAAAATAAGTTACATAGTAGCATTCGATGATACAGATACAAACTAAAATATAGCCAACAAATAAAACAAAATGCATCAAATGAGCTAGGTAATTCTGATGAGAAAGAGAGCAGAGTTTTTTTTACAAAAAGATGTAAATAGGTAAGTACGTATCTACGTAACTTTTTAGTGTGTAGGTATTTCTAAAAGTAGACAAAGTGCTTTTATATGTTCAAAATTAGATTTTCTTCAAGAAACGTACCTAGGTACAATTGTATTTATTGTAATAGGTACAAATCATCTTAAGTTATAATTTAATTTACTGTACAACTTGCTTAGTTATCTACATCGATCCAATATTGCAAATACAACACGAAATACGATAAACTGGACGTCTATGGCAGTAAGTAAGGCAATCAAATTGGCTGGATATAGGTGTAGTTATTTAACAATCATTTCAGTCGTAGGTAAATACTACATTGCGATGTCGATATCATCAAGAGTTTAAACCAAAACATATTATTTAGGTAGGTATAATAAACAGGATAGTTAATTATAATTATGTAAGTACCAACAGCAGTCGCATCGAACTTTAAGAGAGATTTTAATTGCAGATTTTACAAGTCATTGATGTTTAAATGTAGGTAATTGGTCCTTAAGAGCATTAGACCAAGAAAGGGGATAGGAAGGTCCTTTCCCTGCAGTGGGGCAATATACGAGTAGGTAGGCTAGAAATAATATGAATTTTTGAACTTAATTCGTGAATTTGGGTTGAGAAGTTTGTCGAGTTACGTCTTATAAGTATAAGATTTTCTAACAACATCTCGCACATGACGGTTATCTAGCTGACCAAGTTCCTATATAAAAGTTCCAAGCGTATGATCTGCACCAGTCATAAAATTTATAGCTAGAGTTGATAGGTAGGTACTAGACTATGATCCTTCCACGTCTCTACCAAAAACGTAGAAATAAGTTATGACAAATTATAAATTTGTATTGCTACCGTAGGGTAAAAAGCCGACCTTTTGAACGCCAAGCAATTAAAAGTATCTCCAAGCTATTTACACAAAAACCGCAAGTCCTAAGACCAACAGTTTTATTTGATTGCAAACTTCATTGACGTTAAAAAGGTTGACCACCTGCTAAAATGCTCTAGAGTCCGTTCATAAAGTAGCAAGACTCGTCGAAATATAGAGCTTAAAACATTTAAACATTTGCTTGTATAGTTCAGCGTGAAGGTGGCAGTGCTCTTTGTTCTTCTGGCTCGTCCTTCGGCCGACTCCACTTTATCATGGTCTCCGGAGAGCGATAGAGGAAAACTAGTTTTGCGAAGAGATCTTCTTCTAGTGTTAGCTCGAGAGCCTCGCGTACCTGAAAGACAAACAAATATTTTTACAAACTTTTATTTTGAGCAGTTTCGGTATTGTGCCTAGACGTGAAGATGGTTGAATAGATTATTGACGTTGTAGTACGTTGTACCTAATATGTTTGTTTGAAAAAATAGCGAGGAAATCAGTAATAATTTAATTAGACGTAAGTATATGAGCTTTCAACTTCACATGTAGGCAAACATGGGAATGCCCCATTCTTCATGTTAAGAGGTGCCTGCCTCTACGAACCCCTTGTGAAACTCCAAAGAATCTTGAAAGTATTGAAAACTGCTTTGGATGGAATTACAGAATATTGTTACTGATAGTGCGACGTTTCCACCTACTGTAGTTTTAATTCTAGTAAATAATTGCTTACCAAGTAAATGTCGAGGCAAAGTTGTAGCACGCGGTCGACGTTTGGCAAATCGTCGAACATTATCTTGGTGTAGATTCCAGAGAAAAATCCGCGAAGCACGCGCGACGCCAAGAACACGAATGTAGTATACAGGCCAATGATTCTGTGGAAATACATTTGTTTTTTAAGATTACCTTTTAAATTAAACAAAATTTACAATATGTAGGAAAGATACTTACCCACTTCCCGAAATAATATTGAGTGTCTCCGGGAACAGTTTATCGTTGAACGTATACATAATGAGCATATCACAGTTATTCATTGGTATCGACGCCAGTGGTTCCTGAAAACAGAAGATAAGTTTTGTTTCATGTAAAACCGAGGACTTTAAAATGTAGGTATTATAAATCGATCGATGGGCGACCACAAGTGGTATAAACTGATGAGGGCTTTCGTGTTTAAGAGAGTACGGTTGGCTTTTCCAGTCGAAAAGAAAGTTTCATTTCGCTTCTAGACTGAAAATGCAGTCCTCAGTCAGAGCTAGGTATATGAATGAAAAAGAACTACTAGTGGGAAAGCTAAAAAACGGACACAATTTGGATATGTGACTGCAAATAGTATTAAAACCGAGCGCTTTCGTGCTTCAGAGGGCACGCTAAACTTTAATGCCCGGTATAACCAACTTATGAATGACCATATGACTTTTGCCATAGTAAGGTTGTTATCAAAAAGATTCATACTTTTATGTAGTCACCGATGTGTAGAATGGACGGATAGATGTCGTGATAGTTATAGGCTATACTTTATCCCGGTAGTTTCATTAGTGCGCCCGTGCAAAGACGGGACGTGCTGCTAGTAGTTATATAAAACTCACAGGTCGAGTGCAGTGTTCCCGAACGCGCCAGTACATCGTGTCGTTGTCTCTCTCCAGCCGCAGCTGCACGTTGCGGTACAGGCGAGCGTCTTCCTCTGAACAACACATTTATTTACATTACAAATATTTATTAGTATCCTACCAATATTATAAGTATGGATGGGTAGTGTGTTTGTTACTCTTTCACGCTGAAACCGTTGGACGGATTTGTATGAAATTAGGTACCAGGATCGCACAGCTAGTTAGTAAATAAGTATTGCTGGCCGTCGTCAGTTGCTTTACAGACAGCCTCGATGAAATCACCGTGTGGAGACACGTTCCTACAGAGTGTGATACGTGGCACGACGATAATATTGCCGCTATTCTTGTATGACATCAAGGATCACCTAAAAATGTACAGTCTGGCCCTAGCTTTTATTTAAGCAATAGTTTAAAGCGAGGTGGTCCCTTAGTTGGTATTAGGGCAAGGGGCACTTGTAAGTGCCCCTTGCCCAGCACTCAGCTCAGCACTTATTGCATGTAAACTGAGCATAGTATAAAGTTACCACGTTATTATGAAATCAGTTAAATAAAACAGCATTATATAAAATACTGACCGCCATCAGGAACAGGCGGCATCAGTTGATAGGCAGGCTTTGTGCTTCCCTTGTTGAAAACCTTCACGAACTTGGGGAATAGAGTTTTCACGTTCAACCTGTAACAATAATAATGATGAAGTTCAACTTTGTAAAACCCATTTTTTTAAACTTTCCTTAAGAATCATTAAAATCTGTTCCCGCAGTTTATATATAATAAGTAACAAACAACAAAAAGTGCAGTCAAATTGAGAACCTGATTTGAAGTCTGTTTAAAAGTTAAGGCACTCTTGAAATCAGTTTTGACAGGATTATATCGTCATAGAAAATTGACACAAAATCAATTAGTTCACCCAATATCCACGAAATACAATACAACGCCACTATAGCGCTACAGTCGATGTCAAGAGTTACAAAACCCAAAAAAAACAATTGAGATATGAATTGGATATTGCAATTGAGCGTCAAGAGTAGCCCTATTCTAACATTACCATGTGTCTGGCGAGGCGGTGCCATCTAAGAGTTGCAATAGCGTATCTCTCTCTGGATTCCGTTTCTCTCCGCCGTTGTCCGGTATATATGCTTCGAGCTCCACCTCCCGACTGTCGTCCATCACCGGCGGATTCGGCACCGCGTTCGACGGGTGAGTTATCACGTATGTGAACTTCACTTGGAGTGACGAATCTGGGTAAAGGTTTAAATAAATAACAAACAAACAAAAGTCAGGTCTTTGCATCTTTTACGAGATGATTTATGCAGCGTCAGGAGGCAAAAATAAATAACACGGCTTTATAAGCCGGGACCGACATTTGATAATGGCATTTGCTCATCCAAGATTAATGTTGTATATACCTATTCTTATTTTTCTTTGATCGACTGAGAAAGGAACATACAGCGTTCTATGTCTTACTTCTTCCAAGTTGTAAATACTTACTTGACATGGCTTCTCTCTTGAGCCGTGTAAGCTCAGGCGGTGATATAATCCACTTGAGAGTAGAGTTAGGGTTGATAGTTATAACAGCTACGTCGTTATACATGTAGTTGGACAGGAAAGTCTGCGCAGTTCGATCCCGCGCGTATATATTGCTTAATTGCGTGAAATCTTGCTCGGTGAAACTGGAAAGCAGAATTAAAATATTAAACTGATTCAATTTAGCAGGGAAAGCAATTTTCTAATCAAATTTTTGGGAGCACCTCGGAAGTAGCCCTTCATACAAAAACAAAATAATTCAAAATATTATACATAGAAGATGCAGCTGCATATTGTAGGCTATTTTTAAAGTCATAGAAAAAATCAAATAAAAAGCTTACACGTCAATATTATGCGATTGCGCTGACATCTGATAGACGGGAAGGAATGGACCGATCCTGATCTTTACGGTCACATCTGTAGGAGGATTCGGTTGCCCTACCTAGAATAAAAACAACAAAATAAGTTTCTGTTTTCTAGCAAAAAAGAGCATAATCTTTTTATTGACATGTGTTTTCAAGAAATCGATACATCAAACTAAAAAAATGTAAAATGTCAAGTAATTTCGCTGGTGTAATGGTAAAAAATTCAAACCAATGCGAGACCAAAATAACGACAACGTCTCGGCGCAATCATCGTAAATAAATTAAATATGAAAAAAAGACGTGTGGCACTCGGGTACTGCCGCGGTAAAGCTATTGCATGCCACCTAGAGGCGAGTTGCTGAACTAAAGTGACAGCGTTAGGTCTTTTCGTTACGGAATTTCTGGATTCGGTCTCCACGCTCAAGGCCCGCGATAGAAGCTAGGCAATAGCTTAATAATAATAAACGTTATTCAGATAAACAAATGAACCACAGACATTTACAGCTAAATTTGCACAGCATACACAGCGGTCCGTCTGCGCATTTATTGTAACGTAACACATTACTCACGGAGTTGCCAAACGCGAAGAAGACGAGCGGGAACCATATGATAGCGATGACGAAGGCCAACACTCCGCCGCCGAGGATGTACTTGGCCGTGCTGGACTTCTTCACGCCGCGGGGCTGAGGGAACTCGTCTTCTACGTATCGGGAGCACTGTTGACAAATTAGAATAGAATATAATAGAATACTTCTTTATTGTACACCATAAAAGGAACACAGAACTGAAAAAAAAAATAACAAACAGAACAAGTGTAACAATGGGCGACCATCGCTGAAAGCGAATTAGTCACTTTACTATCACATTCATAACGCTTCCGTAACTATAATAATAAATATCCTTGAACATTTCACACAGCGTCATCTAGTCCCAAAGCAATTTAATGCTTGTTTTGTGGTAACTGACATATAATACTTAAAAATCGTCGCGTCATTATCAAAGAATATATGCAATAAATACAAAATAATACATATTAAAATAATAAACCATCGAGAATGTAACTATTTCGTACCTTGAGTAGAAAGACGCTAGCGAATATATCCTCCATCTTGAGCCAATCCATGAGCGTCATAGATGTGTCCGTCCAGATCCAATCCATGAGAGTACGCAGTTCGAACACAAACGGCACCGCCATGAACCTACACCATAATAATAGTTAGTACGGTGTATATATTTCTTTTAACTAAAGATGACGCGTAACGATTGCGACCGGAGACAGAGACCAGAGACAAGAGACCGCGACCGACAAGAAAACAAGAAATACCCTCAACGATACTTACCTAATCTGTAACGTGCAAATTTGCCTGCTTGCATGATGTACAGGGTGTAACTTGAAGGGTGGATCATCAATCACAGTTACAGCCTGTTTATGACGTTAATTCTTTACAAAAAATGTTAAATATCTTTTCAAAATTCTTGAATACTAACCCTCTAAAGCAGATCATATTGATGAAGCGATACGACTTGCAGAGGAAGTTGCCGATGATCCGTCGCGGATAGCCGCAGCGGATCTGATACGCTGATAGCAGGAGGTACACGCATTTGATCATATACCACATGGGCGGTGGTACTAGAGTGTTGAATGTTCTGAAAAATGACACAAATTAAGGATGAATGTTTGTAATTGTGAATTTTTGTTAACAGGATAGGTTAGATCCTGGATTAACACTACCGAATCGAATAATGGTATTCGTACGAGATACAGGAACTATTCACCGCGAGTAAACACCGCGAGGTGCAATTTCTCTCGCATTTTTCTCTCAGAGGAGTCAAAATAGTATGCAGCATACGCTGGTGACCTATTTGAGTCTATATTTAGTTATTTTATGTCACATTGATTTTAATAACGTCACAAAATAAATATATTTCTATTCTTGTAAAGAAATAAAGCAAATAACGCGATAAAACCCTGTGTCTATGTACTGCTAAATTATTTATTATTTATTATATTCCAAAATATTTCCTTCTATTTATCTGTTTTTACACTTACCTTTCAGTAATAAACGGCAGTACAAAGAACATCCATATATGCACGCCTATGATCAACGCGTACTGGAACAGTATCTTGCCGAGCATGAACTTGCGGAGGTAGAGCGCTCGGTCGATGATGATGAGTGCGAACTGAAGGATCAACATCACGAGGAATGGAATGGGCACTTTGTTCTCTTCTAAGTACGCTTGCACTCCGCCGTCGCCTTGGTGGGTCTGTGGGAAATAACTATCATCATTGATACAATAAAGTGTTTGTTGACTTATCAAGTTATTTTAAACGTTTTAAGAGGTTGTGATAATAAAGCGTAAAGTTCCTAAGTAATTGCGGTGGAAACACAAAGATATTATCTGATTCGGTTCAATAAGGTAAATAAAGAAATTGTTCTCACAGAGTCATACATATTTCTTAAAACATAGATTTAGCTTTGATTTACTTACTGCTGATTTCTTGAACTGAGATCATTGTCAAACTACGTGACAAGTGTTTTGTTTCCTAATTTGACACTTCTCAAGTGATTTGACATTTTTTTTTTCATTGATTAGTTAATTTTGGAGATAATCTGCGTTAGAGAAACTCATAAAGTACATAGATATTTAGTGCACTCACCCCAAACGCAGCAAATCCGAATATAACGACCATGAAGTTGAAGAAATCGCATAGGAACATGTAAGCGTAGACATCTGCGGTGACGCGCGCGCCCGGCGTCAGCATGCGCTTGAAGAAACGCTGCATCGGACGGAGGTACCGCTTTATCCTGGGAAACAATTGTTGGTTCAACGATCCTGGGTTTCCAATGTGGTGGAGGTGGATAATATTCTCTTCTGCCCTTTAGAGCCTATCATCATCATTGTGTACATCTTTTGCAGATGGTTTAGGTGGCGTCAGTTAAGTTAAGAGCCTATATTCATGGCGTTTTTCGAAAAAGCAGGTTATGCGCGTTTTCAGTTAGTTCGCTGCGCGTTTCATAAACGCGAGGATAGATCACAGCTTTTAAGACAGTCAAGCTTTTAAGGCATCAACTGCGCGTTTGTACAATCATACACGCAAGTGCAACGCGTTTTATTTTCGTTAGAATCGATAAAAAATACCTAAAGAAAACTGCTTGAAACATAGATATTGTCTACTTAAACTATTACTTTACTTATCCTATCGGCTGATGTGATAGATAGAAAATGGTAAAAATAATAACTTACGATAGTAACATTACTTTGGGATAGTGTTTGTAAGTATCGTCTAGCGTAGTTGTAACCGCTATTATTGGCTCTTGGTCATCGTCCACTCTGAAACACATCAATAGAATAGGATCAATAGATCATCAATATTATGTTATCCATAATATCAGTAGGACCACAAGGATCACTAAAATCGTCTTTTTTATTCTTGTGGAGTTTACAACTCACTTGTAATGGTCATCGTCGTACGGCTTGGAAGGTCCGGCCTCGTTTTCATCATCATCGTTTTTATCAATGATTTGTTCATCACTTATGTTCTGTTCGTTGATTGTATGGCTACTTGCTGGTTCAATCGCTTGAATGACTTCGTTGGAACTGGAAATATAATGGTGTTATTATTACAGATGTACTGTCTCTAGAGTTATGTTACCAACTACTACTTAGTTAATATGTAGTATGTCTACCAATAGTTCACCGAACTATCCTTGAATGATGTTACTGTAACAGAAATCACTGTTTGCTGAACCTTTGTGCAAGTATTTTTTTTAAGCCGATACCTTTTACGGTCTTTTGAGTATTCTAGGTTGGAAAATAAGGTTGGAAGGATTAGGAGGGAAGGATTTTTAAATGAATATAAAAATAATAATTAAACATTATCACGACTGTATTCCCGAGTGCGGTAGGCAGATTTTTAGAGATTTGATAAATGAATTACATCTGATAAAAACAGAGATTTTCTGGTTCAAAATACACAAAATATTCTACAAAATACACTAAATAACATTGTCAAGATACAATATTCTAGGGTTCGACAATATTTGATATAATATTGTTAGCAATGTCCCTTGTTGATGACTAATCGACAGACGGCACCTACATAAAAGGCGAGCGCACGGCGGCGCTCGCTCACTTTGTGCTTGGCTTTCGAACGAGACGGATGTCTCGGCTTCCTAGGACTTTGTGTTTCGTTAGGTTGTTATGGTGTTTTCGTGGAGTTATGTGGACGTGTAGCCTATGTCAGTGCTTGTTTTGGTTCAGTGGTGTAAATTGGTGTTTCCTTTGATAACCTCAAATTGTTTGCTTATAAAGATAATTTTGTTTTGATGAGTTGACTAATTGTGTAATAAAGTTGTCACCTTTTTTTTAATGATTTTCACTTCTGGTTCCTAAAATCAGAAGTGGGATAGAATTACACTTCCCACTATCATCCTGATCGCTTTTATCCTGTTTTTCTTTGTTAAAGAATTTTTGAGGGTATTTGTTAAAAATCTAAGTAAACACCAATTTTCTTTGTTCGAGTTATATTTTTATTCGATGACCAACGTAGGTCTGTGCACAAGTCATGTCGATGCGAAGTAGGTCGTGAAACTTGACGCGATCTCGAAGTAGGTCAAATTCTTGTCGACCAGGTTTCGTCGTCGCGACAGGAGTGATGATTCGCGTAGTAACACTCGTTCTCGAAGCAGAATTCGTTCTAGGGGTAGATCTAGTTCGCAACGTAGGTCAAGGTCGAGTCGTAGCTCTCGCAAACGAGATGTGATCTCGTGCAGCAGGCGTTAGATTCGATTCTATCTCGACTGAACACGGTTGAAGGTTGGTCTGGTACTCCCCTTGAGGTGTCGAGCGGCGAGTTGGTGCAGGGTCCTGGGTATCCTGGGTCTCATATCTCTCCGATGCCGCGCGGTCTAGCGTCACAAGTGTAACACATCTAATACTCCAGCATTGGAATCAACCGCGACGAACAGGCGTTCTTCAATCATACCGTTACTGCGTCTGACGTACCCGTGAGTATTAGCACTTCCGAGTCCCATGGCAACCAAGGCGTCTGCGCGATTCTTAGCCGAGGTAATAAAGTCGGCGGTAAATTAAAGGTGCTAATTGTCATACGAGGTATTACCGACCCTCACGTCAGGGCGGGCGGCGGTAAATGCCAACTTATCGGGCAATGACCTAATTTCGTTTGTGTCAATTCATGTAAAGCCTACCCGCACTAAACAAGATAGCCGAAATTTAACTTTCAAGCGGCCAGCTGTGAATCTTACGTCTAGTATGTTGTTGTTGTTGTTTTAATGTAACTGTGGACAGTCGGGCCACAAGGCTTTTCACTGCCCGAAAAAGTCACATGACAGTCTAATGATTTAATTTGTGAGTTTTGCAAGAAACCGGTACACAATAAAAACTTTTGCTCAAATACTGTTAACAGTGATCTGAAAAGCACAATTATACTAATAGGTATGTGTTTTATGAGCAGTCTAAACTTATTTACTTCATCTCGCTAATTCATTGAACATTTTTCATTATAACGAAAAATCAAACTTTTGTGTTTAAGTAAAGGGCGGCATATTGATACCACGATAGCTTGGTCAATGTCAGGTAAAGCCGAGCTCCCTTGAAATCCTGTCTCCTACCTAACGATATCTAGTAGGATATTAAGTAAACTAACATTACATAAGCAAACAGTAAGTAAGCGCGTGTAAACTGAGGCGACTTTCTGTGGTAACAGTTTCTTTTAACTCCTAAATAACAAAATAGGAGTGTGTCATAAACTTGATTGTTACAAGTACGTGTATCTGTCTTTGGCCGATTTAGCTGTAGTTTGTTCAAAGCAGGTTTATAACGGTGGTTCTTATACACATTCTAAACTGGCTGAACCATTTAACGGAAGTGTAAGTATGGATGAGTAATCGAGTTTCCTAATATGTAAAAGTTTAAAGCTGATTTACAAGTAGGTACTTGTATAGTGTCGAAAGTTAATTACTTTTAATTTGTCGAACCTGTAGTCTAACGTGTCGTTCTACAACTGTTGGTTTACCATTTTAAAAAAGAGATCTACGAAAATTACAGCTTGACTTTAATTGTCGATATGTTTGTTTGGTGACGCAAAGTCATAGTTGAGTGGTTGTGATTTTGTGAGTTCTGTTCGTGGTACGAACATCAATGGGTACTTCCATAACATCTTTTTATTTGTTATTTTGTACATGTTTATTTAACCAAGGTGCAATGACGCACCGTTATCGTGTGTTTCGCAGTTGTTTAAAGTGATGACGAGTCGAGCCGCTCTCGGTCACGTCACCGACAGCACTCGTCCGGGTTGCGGAGTGATCGCTCGCGGGACAGGAGGTCCTGTGGCCGGCGGTCGCGCAGTCACACGCGAGATGGATCGCCGCACCGGCGCTCTTGCGATCGGAGGTCGCGCAGCATCGCGCATGAGGTTTGCGTGCAGTGGCAACAGTCACGCTGAGGTACCTAGCTGCCAGGTACGTGTGGCGCCGGTACCACCACGGAGTAACTGTGAGTCTTTTGATACCTACTAAAACGTTGTGTTGTTTGTGATCGAGGTATACGTCTTATGTGGTAAAGCGTGAGGCTTCTAAGTCTTCTGGCGGTGGGATCTGCCAGGAAAGGATGATTTCGATCAATAAAACTAGGGCTTGAAGCCTGGAGAGAATCCTTCAGATTTTGTGGCACTTTCTTAGATACGGAAGTTGAGTACCTGGACTGACTAATTGAACAAGGTCAGGTACGGCCGAGCTCAGGGATGATTAAAGCTCACTCTGAATCACCAAAACTCAGTCAGATGTTTCATACTAGACATCCTTATTACTGACAGACATTCATTGACTTACGAGGTCATGAGAGGTCATTTCACTACCAAGCTCTGATAACCTTGTTGGACCTTTGATCTTGTGTGCATTTGTTTCTGTACAGGATGCTTACTCCTGTGCGACCGGTCCTGCGGACGAGCGGTCCTGCGGACGAGCGGTCCTGCGGACGAGCGGTCCTGCGGACGAGCGGTCCTGCGGACGAGCGGTCCTGTGGACGAGCGGCCCTGGGGACGAGCAGTCCTGTGAACGAGCGATCCTGGGCGACTGGTCCTGTGGATGCTGTGGACCCGTGCTCAAGATGTGTCTGGAGACGTGCACTGCGTTCTTCGACATTGTGTTCGATCCGTACTTGTCTTGATCTGACATTGCTTGCGTACCCGTCAATAGCCACCACTACGTTCTTATTCAACTCGTTTTCTTTCTTTCTTTCTTTCTTTCTTTCTTTCTTTCTTTCTCGTACACAGATATTCTCATGACACTTACACTTACACTTCACTCACACTTAGGTAGGTCTAGGTAGGTCACTTAGGTATTTAGGGAGTCTAGGTAGGGTTAGGCATAGGCTGGTTATTGATGGTGACGTATGTAATGGATGGATTGAGATGAGTCGGACGGACCGGTGGACGTGTCTTTCGATACGTGTTGGCAAGCTACCTGTATTGCTTTCATGCAAGTGCCTCTGCCGTGTCCGTATCAGCGTGTGTCGCTTAATCGGACTGTCCCATACCAGCGTGTGTCGCTTAATCGGACTGCGTTAGTCGCAAAGTCGTTAGTCGACTGAGTCCAGCGTGTGTCGCTTAATCGGACTGTCCGTATCTGCGTTAGTCGCAAAGTCGTTAGTCGACTGAGTCCAGCGTGTGTCGCTTAATCGGACTGCGTTAGTCGCATACTCGGGCAGGCGCGTGTGTCGCGTCATGCTACGGGTGGGACTCACCTACCTGAGGCTGCTGACAACTACGGAGCGGCGCGAGCGCGCTGTACAACATGGAACCAGTGGAACAAGCATTAAGAACAAGCCTTGTTCATGAATAAGTATCTGAGAGACGTCTCAATAGTGTTAAAAGAGATGGTATGACTAGATGGATGAATTATTGTTGTAAGACGATGTATGAATTGATTGCCAGATCGTGTGTAAGAAGAGTATGGAACACTGGGTGTAAACTGGCAGCCTATCTTAAAAAAGCTTTCGTTTTCAGATGAAGACGTACAAGTTTCTGGCGCAGGTCCCTCCATACCTTCGTCACGAGCAGATGGAGTCAACGAGCCTGGGTCGTCTTCTGCGGTGGTGTCGCCGCACGATAACGACGAATCTGACGAGGACGTCAGGATGTCAGGAGAGGCCGTGTTAGCAATGTCCCTTGTTGATGACTAATCGACAGACGGCACCTACATAAAAGGCGAGCGCACGGCGGCGCTCGCTCACTTTGTGCTTGGCTTTCGAACGAGACGGATGTCTCGGCTTCCTAGGACTTTGTGTTTCGTTAGGTTGTTATGGTGTTTTCGTGGAGTTATGTGGACGTGTAGCCTATGTCAGTGCTTGTTTTGGTTCAGTGGTGTAAATTGGTGTTTCCTTTGATAACCTCAAATTGTTTGCTTATAAAGATAATTTTGTTTTGATGAGTTGACTAATTGTGTAATAAAGTTGTCACCTTTTTTTTAATGATTTTCACTTCTGGTTCCTAAAAATATAATAATACCACTTACCGACTAACAACGTGTTAATATAATACCGTAATAATCAATATCAACTAAACTGCTCAACTGCATCAAGCTACTCCCAAACTACATGAATACCGTAAACCCAAATGTCTGGACACAATCTTGTGTAGTACAGCGTCACTGATGCGTCGCTTCTTCCTCCTCGCCTGCAGTCGTTGCCAGACGAGCGCCGCGACGCGCGGGTCCGACCGCCTCGCGCCTAACTCCCTCATAGCGGCCTTGATGGTCGCCGTCACGTGGTACAAACGGTCCACGAAGCGGTGACGACTGTCTGATATACACTGCATTATGTCGATAACCTCTACTGTTGTCAGTACAGAACATCATCCATCATCATCCACAGCCCGACTTTACCCACTGCTGGGCATAGGCCTCCCTTAGTTTGTGCCATCCACTACGATCCTGCGCCAGTCGCATCCATTGTCGCCCCGCGACGCGAACTAACACACGAACGAACAGTACAGAACACATTTTATAAATTATATGAACGGGTATTATAAGGTAACGTGATGAATGCCCGTTCATATAATTTATAAAATGTGCCCCTCTACTCTATCGAAAACGATGCATCGTAACAATAATCGCAGGTCAGCTTTATGTTGGTATATTCCAAATTCAGTTTCCACCAACTTAAGCTGACCTGCGATTTGATGCGGAAATTTCGTTTTTTGCTATTATGTGCAGAGTAAACCCCCAGTACCCTTGGATAAATATTACTTTGCTTTATTTTACTTTATTTTGGACCTACTTCGTTCGTGTACGCGTCACGTGAAGAACGCTGAGATATGATTAGAACAAACTAAACATTTAAAACTGGTGAGAGGAAGGAGATTGTGAGGATTGGAATAAGGATTTTATGAACATCGTACATCACTGTAACACAATCAATCTTGCTAAGTAAATGTCCTAATACTAGGCAAAGGCCTCCATTTCCATATGACTCAAATTGGTCGAGTTCGTCCCGCTATCTCCGTTTTGGTCTGCCGCCTTCTCGCTTAAATATCTGAAGTCTTAAGAATTAATAGATAAGCTTCAATAACTAAGGCTGTGTTAAATAAAGGTATCAAAGTTCACTCACGGGCCGGTCTGGTTGTGCAAATTTGCGTATTTCTGCCCAACCACAGAGCTCTTGCCTTCGACGACCATCTGCGTGTCCTCGGCCGATAGGGGATACTCAACGTCTTCGCGCAATTCTATTTCGGGCGTAGATTCCTTCCATAGACCGAGAGATTTCAACATAAATCTGCGGGAAGGAATATTATAGTAGTAGCTTGTAGAGCACTGCTATGTGATAACAGAAGATAATAATGAACAATGATTTTGATTCTGGTTATCGAATTTAGAGCTTTACTTTTCTTTTAAAACTATTATTAATGATAATACTTTAACTTTCATCCGATAATTTAGTGTTTTACTAAAATATTTTATTACGAGTACACTTTTACATAGCAGTATATCAGATTATTAAATAAATGAAAAATTAGCTAAGTTGTTTTCTGTGATGTCACTCGAACTTACATAATTAATTTTGGGTTGACAATAATCTTCGATAAAACGATGATCAAAATAACTAAAGAATCAACATACCTGTGCAAGAATATAATAAGCAGCAACAACAGATCATACAGCGCGTAGTTAAACTTCCTCTCGATGCCGATAATCCGCGGCGCAGTGAAGGGCATATTCGCAGGAATCGCCTTCTGGTTCCACGGCAGTATTTCAAACTGGAACATGCTCTTTATAAGCACGATCACTTCGGTGTAAGCGATCAGAGTTACCCAGAACGTCTTGGTAGGTCGCGGGATAGTGAGGGTTCCCCAGAGGAATACCATCAGTGGTAGTGGTATTGAGAGAATGGTGGCTGATTGTATCTGAAACAAAAATTTAATATGATAAAGAGCGGTTTTTTTTAACAATACTAACCTAAGCGTTCAGATTCAAGTATTCAATAAGAGTTAAATACATTGTCAATTAATATCAGGAATTTTACTCTACGAACTGTTTCTAAATCTGGATCGAAATATCATTCAGGCACCTACTCAATGACATTGTCACTGAGTATTTCTTGGACGTAAGGTTTCAGCGAAAGTTCAACAGTTGCTTACCTGATTAATAAACACCATCAAGTAACAGACGATATCCGTATGTGCAAGCACCGCATACCAAAGCGCGTAGCTCAAATGCACGAACGGAGACTTGTCCTGTTTGAACATCGAGTCGTCCTGTTCTTCTAGTGTCGTCACGTCTTTACTGAAATCGTAGAATAACCACATAAATACCTAATCATAAGAATAGTTAGGTAACACAAAACGTGTTTATTGTGCTGCTCAAAGTGCCAATTTTGCGGATTTTTTTATTATTTTCAGTAAAAATATTGCTGTGAACTTGTGTTGATTAAATTATGTGTATCTCCGAACATGAAGCTAAGTTTAAAATAAATTAAAAGTAGAGTATTGTATTGATTTATGTTTACAGTTTAGGTTTCTATGTCGCAGATAAATTAAAAAAAACATAATTTAAAGTAAAAAGGCAGTTTATTCATAGTTCAGAATTTGTTAGCACATTTTACTACCAACTTACCTTCTTATACTTATGTTTGTACTTATAATAAACGAACGATAAAAGCGGCAACGCGGTTTAGCACAAATGGAAGAATCGAGAAATGAAATATATTTACAAAACCAACGGAAGCCCATCGCATTGACGACGAATAAATAAGAAGATTTGTACTGTAATAAAAGTTGTGTCTCAAGTAACTTGATTTTGAACTTAAATTGATTGGTATTAAATTTTCGAGTATGCGTTTTATAGGTAAGTTTACAACAACTTTATAACTTAAGAACTGCAAAAGCATATATTTTACAACAGTACAATTCTTTTTCACATGATAATGAAACCTTGAAGTAGTCTGCAAACTAAACGCGCTCTCGTGTTCCGACGTATCGTCATCAGGTTGGTATGAATCCTGAGAGGATTCTCTGCCGACCAGTTGGCCGACTGGTTGGGCAACTGGTAGGTTTGGCGAGGCGCGATGGGATGGCGGTGACGCGTCGAGCCCACGCTCCATACTCGGTGCTATCAAACGTATCTCTGGTACGCTTATATCGCTTAGTTTACGACTGAAACCGCACCCGTAACACTTTTAGTCAAAGGTAAACTTTTCTATGATTATTTTTAACTGGATACTGATTTAGTAATAGCCGAATTGTTTTAATAAGTCCTAGTTTTTACTGTTTTAGGTATTTATCACGTAACATTCTGATTGGTGCGCAAATAAGATTTTGATCAGGTAGGTATATGAATGTATGTCTGGCATGCACTAATGGAATGTACCTATTGAGCTACAATATAGCTGGTAAACGGACTGGGAGTGAAATTATCATATCCTTGGAATAGCCACATCTTATTTTTTTTTATACTGATTATATCTGAAACTGCTTCAGAAAGCAAACATTTCTCGTCGAATATATCACAATAGCTTCAAAAAGTTAACATTTCTGTAGGTATTCCAAGTATACACAGAATAATTGAATAAAATACAAAGTAAAAGTACAAACCCCATTTCCACTACAGGCATCAACAGATTTCTATCATACGTATCCTCATCTCTACGGGCACTAAGGCT